>VYXC01004915.1:38699-221021 GCA_013397175.1 Platysteira castanea | reverse complement strand
CGCGGCGAGGGGCCCGCGGGGAGCCTGGGAGATAAACAGGGCAGGGCAGTGACAGCGGCCGCGGGCGAGCGGCGCGGCGAGCGCGGGAGGGCCGGACACCGCTCCCCGCGCCGGGGCCGGGGTGCTGAGGGACGTGCGGCCAGGCCGGGGAGAGGAGGAAGAGGAAGGGAGGAAGTCGGGGAATCGTTTGGGGGAAACGGAGGGAGGATGTCGGTCCCGGAGGGAAGCGCGGCCGCGTTGGGGCCGCGGAGCAGCGCAGGGCCGGGCGGGCACGGCCCTGGCCCCGGCGGGCTGGTCGCCCTCCGCTGTCGCAC
Source organism: Platysteira castanea (assembly GCA_013397175.1). NCBI lineage: Eukaryota > Metazoa > Chordata > Aves > Passeriformes > Platysteira > Platysteira castanea. Next base: position 220,707 of record VYXC01004915.1, on the reverse strand, counting down.
CAGGAATTGAGGTACCGCGCGTTGGAGCGCTGGCAGAGCCGGGCTCCAGGTGCTGTTCCAGCGGCTCGTCTGGGTTACCTGCTCGTGTTTTTCAGGAGAGACATTTATGAATGCGGGCTGTGGCTTTCAAGGAAGGGAAAGGTCCAAATATCGATATCGGAGAGGAGAGCAAATGTTTGTCAGGATCGTTATTTCAGAGTATTTTGAAGTAGTGTTTTAAGATCAGATGCAGTTACGAGCCGTGGGTTGTTTTGGTCACGCCGAGGGAGCGCCTGTGCACGTTCTGCAGGGCTGTAGCGTGGAGCACAGGCTAGGCCTCGCCGAGCTGACTCAGTTTTGGGGGGCAAATGCCCTAATTGAAGGGAAAAAAAAAAAGATTTTTTGAAGGCCATAAATTTGGAAGTGTACTATCACCACCAAAATCTTTAAAATACTCATTTGAAGACAGAGACTTAATATAAAGGGAGAGTGACTGGGACTACAGCAGCACCTGCAGCACTGAGGAGCCTGCCAGGGCTTCAGCAGAAATCTTTTTAACAGGATAATTTGGATTTCAGCTCTTGGGAAATGTCTTGGACTTCCAGATTTCAGGCTGAGCATTACGTAGATAGAGAGAAACTATTTGTCATCAGACGGGTTGCTTTCGTAAGAGGCAAAATTTCAGCAAACAAAAACATGATGGGCTTGCCCGGGTTTTCTTTCTGTTTTCTTTAGTTTTGGTGGCTGAAAAATAGTTTAGATGCTTGCAAATAAAAATTTGCATGTGTTTAGTGATGGCAGTAAAGTCATCTATGTGTATGTTTAAAGTGATAGTTAAGCCGTTGCAGTTTCTGCCATGAATTGTGGATAGTCTGTAACTCACGCTCACTAGTAAAAAATATAAAAGCTCACTTCCCTATTACTATGTTACATTTCCTTTATAAGACACATAAAAAAAGAAGCCAGGCCCTTGGAAAGTGTTCTTAATTTTTTCAAATCATATTCTAGTAACAACAAAGAAGAGCTGCTGAATATTCTAGTGGGTTTATGCTGCTGCTCGTAGGCCCCATCGGTGTACACACGTGCTTGCCCCACTGCCACGAGCAGTCTCCCTGAAATTAATGGAACTCGCCTTGGTGGTGAAGTTAAATGTGTGTGTAATTGTTGGTGAGAATATGGCCTTAACGAGCAGCCAAATACAGAGCTAGACTTATGGAGAAATGTAGATGTAATACTTCATCTTGGTTCACTGGTGTTGTATCCGATCCAGAGAACCCAGGTGTGTCAATACCAAACCGTATGTGTTTATAGCAAATGCAACAACTGTCCAGCCTCCTTCTTGGCCCAAGTGAAGTGAAGATTTTGGCTCCCAATGCTTATAAATGTAAGATGTGATTTAGTGTTACAGCTGAAATTTAGTTGTTATTAATTTTTAAGTGGACATAGGGCTGTATCAGATACTGCCTTTGTGAGTAATTCTTAGTTGTGAAGATGATCCAGTTTCTCTATCTTATCCCAAGATACTAATTCTTGATCGGTTTTGCCACCTGTGTTTATTGCATGATGCAGTCTGCCAGATCAGACAGAGGGTGTATGGTATAAAATAGTAGTTTAGGGGAGAAGTGGCGCTTGCATAGAGAGTTGTAGATAAAAACTGCTCTCTAAATGCCTACAAAACACCAGTGAGCAAGGAGAGGAAAAAGGAGTAAGGCTCTATGATTAAAGTGGTAAAACATGCAAGCAGGTTTTATGGAGAGCAGAGGAGGACTTTAGGGAATTCATGAGGGAGAAGGAAAGGAAGGGAGAAAGCAGAGGGGGAAAGTGTTTGTGAGAAAATGAACTTTGAAATGTAGCTGCTAAAATACAGTTTTGAACATGAGGCTCAAAATGGAGGCTTGTGCTGTCAGTGTGTGCTAGCAGAGGCCTGACATCCTATAAATACAAACTGTACCTCCCTGCCCGTTCTACCACAGACGTACGGTTCCTGTGGGTGAGACACAGGCTGAGGAGGGGAATAAACGAGTAGCCAGGAGATGCTAAGGGGAATCTTTCTAAATTTTGCCACGTTATGATACTACTCCTGCAAAAATATGTTTGCTTTATATAGAAAGCTGCCGATCTGGCAGCGTGGAGCAGCTCAATTAAATGCTGCTGTTGGAGTTGTTCAGCGTGCATGGAAAAACGGGTACTACAGGCAGATGGGCTGCCCTGTGCACTGGCATCCGAGCAGCACAGCAGAAATAGCATCCATCTACTTACGGAAACTGGAGTAAAGTGGAGTGGGGATTTTGCACTGCAGGTACGAGGGGGAGCAGGGGAGAGCTGCAGGGGGCTCTTGGGAGCAGGCAGCCACAAAAGGTGGTCTCTGCGTCTCGTCGTTTGTAGGGTTGATTTTGGAACACGTAGGGAGGGTGGGAGGCTGCTTACAAGACACAAATAAGAGGAGGTTTTTTGTAGCTTTGTGGGTGGAGGCTTAAAGAGATGCCTTCCTTTTTCAAATGTGAGTATCTACATATTTTATTCCTTGTGATTTAAGTTATGGAGTTTGACTGGGTGATGATGAACTGCAGCCAAACTTAGAATTCTTTAAGGATATAACAAAATTTCTTCGGTTTAATAAGGACTTCAATCAGTCTTTCCTTCTGTCAGATAGTAGTGACAAGGCAACCAGGTCGTGACATTCCCGGTCGTCTTCTCTGTAAAATGTTGAAGTTGTCCATTTTCTTTCCAAATACTGCAATCTGCTTTTAACATTGTCACTGGAAAAACGGACAGTGAAATGATCCAAGATTCAGATCTGACACATGACTTGAGCCGGGCATTTATTTTTAGCTACAACTGAAGTTTCCAGTGGCAATTATTTCTTTCACTTTTCGCTCTTGCACTGAGAAACCCAACTTTGTTGATCTTACTCCGAAGAAAAATATTCTAGTGTGTCCCTTAATCACTTATGCTTCCTTCTGAAATTGATTTACTTTCATTTTCTAGGTGCTGGTGAATCCGGTAAAAGCACAATAGTCAAGCAGATGAGGATCCTGCACGTGAATGGATTTAATGCTGAGTAAGTGCATTTGCTTTTTCACTTTACAACGTACCTTCCTCCTTTGCGCCGCAGTCAGTGCTCCTGGTTTATATCTTGTATAGTTTCCTCTTGCTGCTGTTTCGCTGTCTCTAGAATTTGGATTTGTATTTTTAGATGAGATTAATAGACATTAACCTGAAGAAGTCAGGCACCAATCATAAGTAAGGTCTAGCAGTGTGAAATTATTTATATCAAGGCAGAGCTGATTTGATTAAGTCTTGAGTTTTGCGGGTTTGTTAACTGCAGTTTCTTTCACAACATGGCTGACACTGATTTACCTCAGCTATAGCACATTGATTCATATTGCTGTAAACATGCCTTGTGTCAGTGTGCAAAATGAGCACCATTTTCTTTATTTAGAGCAAGTAAGGCTTTCTCTTCTGTCTCCTCACAGAATGAAATCGTACTCTGAATTTTGGGGATTTTGTTATATTTGCTTGTCCAGACGTTTGTGTTAAATTACCTTTCTGAAAGCTCTTATTTTTTGCACCTAATATCTGTTTAGTTATTTGGCAGTTGTGAGGAGGGGAATGGCATTAAGATAGGGAAAATGGATATCTTGTTCTTCGTCTGAGAAGGATTTGTGTTTGCTAACTTTTCGACTAACTTTGCTAGAGAGTAGGAAGAGATTGTTCTGCATGTTAATTTATGCTTGCAGTTATGTGTGTCTGTATACCAAAACCTGCTAAATTAATACTAATTGAATCAAAGTGTTGAAATTTCAAAGCTTATTTTCTATGCTTTTTTTTTTCTTTTCTTGAGATTGTATTTTTTTGTCTTGCTTGTTTTCAAACATAATGGTTCTGTATTGCCATCCTTTAGCTTTTAGTAGTATCATCTATTTTGTGAATCCTGCCTTTTTGGGAAGGTTAAGCTTTCATTAATCTTCCAGTAGTTAATTCTTTAATAAGAATATCTGAGCTAAAAGTTTAGCCAAGGAGCCTGGACAGTACTTCTTCCTAATCAGCAAATGATAGTTCAGGATAAGGTACACAGTCTTTTGGATGAAAGTTCAGACTGATTCATAATAAATACATTATGTGCTACATGTTTTTAGCTCCTCTTTATAAGGAAGATTTTCTTTTTCCACGATAACTTTTTCGTAAGTGCTTAGTCCTGCATCCTGTTACTGCTGAGCTGTCTCTGTCCTTTAGGCTGCTCTTGTTACCAGAAACCTCTAAAAAGACTTGTGTGACTTAGAAGACTTCCACGAGTTGCCTTGGTTGAGCAGCTCTCTATATTGGGCGATAAGTAAAAAGTTCATAAATTAAAGTGGAAGTCAAAGATCCCTGGTACCTTTGAAAGTATCAATCCTTTTAATCAGCACTGCTTTTCTAAGTTTTTAAGCATATGGATGCTCTTAAAGCATCCATGTGTAATGGATGGTGTGTGATGTGGGTAGATAACCTCAACCCTACAAGCTGCATACCCAAATCTGTGTGGAACTGGGAGCCCAGAGACCTCTGCAGAACTGCTGAGGGACTGGGACGCACTGGGATCTGCAGCAGCAGTGGGTTCCTCGAGTGTCTCACTTTGCATTGTAGGTTTGGGCAGAGCTGAGCCTGCAGCTGGAATCCAGGGCAACATGGCAAATTTGGCCTCAGGAGGCTCTGCTGGCTTCTGCCTTGTCATAGCGAGGGATTTGGATTACGGGGCAGCCCCGTGCCAGCACAGCCCTGCTGCCAATCACAGGGCATATCCCGGTGCGGGAGCCATGCGGGAGTTGCAGGGGAGCTGCCTGGGGCTCAGGAGCCGTGGATTGTCCTCCCGTGGCATTTTGTCCCTTTTCCTTTGGTGGGTCACAGTGTTGGAACACTGAAGTGCATAAAAAGCCAATACAGAAGTGCGGTATATTTAAAGCGTACAAGGAGTAAGTATCATTTTGGGGTTCTACTGCCAAAAATAATCAGCAGATCATAACATATACTTTACAGCAGGGAACAGGCTGTTTTTCAGTGTTTTGAAATTCTTGCAAGTTACACATCTGTCCTTAAGTAACTTGTATTTTCTTCCAGAAACTGACTGCTCTCTGTGTTGTCTCGCTTTCCATTACCCTTTTTGCCTGATTTGTTCCCTTTCCGCCCTGCTTACCCTGTGGAAGAAAGATACGGGGTTCAGCTAATGAGAGAAATATCATGGAGGTTTTTTTGGAGGGATGGGAAGAGCAAAGCATTACTTCTCTTCATGTCCTGATCAGTTGCTCTGGAACATAAACATGTTTGCATACAACACCACAGCTGAGGTGATGAATAGGGGGAGAGAGGTGGTGAAAACAGTAATATGCTGCAGACGAGGAGACTTTTCTTTCATTTTAGTGTAATTGTACATAACTAGTTTGGAATTATTTCTGTTGATGCATCTTATTCTTGTGCTTTGAATGAAATCCAGTTTAAAGTCCTGTCTAAAAATCGTTTGCATTTGGTTTGGTTGCCCTTTGGCAATGGATGTTTGAGGCAGAGAGAGGGATACCTGTTAGGAAAAATGTCTAATGCTATGAACAAGGGAATCAACAGTTTTTATTTAGTGTTACCCTTCTTTCTGGTGACTAAACAGGATATCCAGTGTTAAAAATGCTGGCCTACTTCAAGTGAGTGTGAGGGGATTTTATTTGGTTTGGTTTCAGGATTCTGCCCCTAAATAGATGTAGTTACCGTGTGTCTTTAGGTGAATTGTTGTAGCATTTAACAAGGTGAAATCTACATAGTTCTACAAAACTAGAATTTCCTCTGGGACTCCAATTCCCAATCCCTTTAGCTAATTAATTATTTGACGAACTGTATGGAATCAAGTGCTCCAGGTAATTAATGTGCTGAATAGTTAAAGCTAAGATTAATGTGAAGGTGGTTAAAGTTGTAGGCAAGTTAACTACAGTAAAGACTATTTTTTTTCAGCGTTCCTTTTATAATCTGTAGTTGAGTTAGAGACAGAAGTATGTTTCCTTTCTTTTCTGCTGCTGTTGTGAAGGTGATGTGTGGGATGTAAGAGTGCTGTGGCATTGGTGAGGGGAGTAGAGTATTGGAGAAGCAAGGCATGCTGTACAGCACAGGTTTTTCTGCATGGAGTTTTTTGGAAGGGCTTAGCCTGCTTCCAGCTCTTGCAGAATGGCTACAGGTGGCTGTGCTGTCCTCTGACATCTTCCTGCAGCAATTCCATGAAAAATTCGAGTGTGGCTTCCCCGCAGTATTCTTCCAGTGTTCTGGTCTTTAACATGGAAGAGCTGCCTTTTAAGCATAATGGAGAAGCCATATCAACCAAATTTTCTACTCTTTGCATTACTGCCAGCAACAGAGGCCCTTTTGATGTAGAAAGGGTTTAAATTTGGCTTTTAATAGCAGGAAGCCTGTAACTTCCCTTCCTTTCCTTTCCTCCCTCAACACTTCAACTGTCTTTTCATGAGGCTGTTCCAGAGGAGCAGGTCTCTGCTGCTGCAAACTGTGTTTTTTGAGCATCCACTGATAAAGTGGAGCTCAAACCTTCTCTTTTTGACTGTGCAGAAGTTAAGATAGCAATCTTTGTGAACTGGAAAGGATGAAATACGGGAAAGGGAGGATAGGAGGAGTAAGGAATATAGTTGGAAGAGTGAAATGTGTAGCTCAGGCTGAAGAAGTAAAGAAAAACAACTCTTTTTTTGTGCTGTCTAGAGGCCAGGGTTCTTTGCTTCTAAGAAGATGGCCTTTCACTTACTTCTGATTTCTTTAAGCCATCTTTCCGCTCTGTGATCACTGTGGCTTTGGCTGACAGACTCTAAGGAGAGGGTCATTGTCATAGACAATTTTAGAAAGCAGGGAATAATTGGCATGGGCGAGAGACAATTTTGAAGTGTCATGGGAAAAACTGGGACAAGCAGAAATATTTAAATAGAAATAAATGGTTGAAATGTGACTTACGAAATGCACTACGAAGATTGACAAATAAGGGGAATGTGCTGCTGTGATTTTTCATTTAGGATTCAGGAAGTCTTGAGGTTACAGGAATTTCAGGTAATGCTTTTCAGCCTCAGTTTCCCAAATGATAATGTAAAATGTTGACACCTTCTTAAACTAGTACATTGGAGTGCTGAGTAGGAGTTTGTGTATTTGTTAAATCTGGTAGTGTTGATGGCATAAGCAGAGCTGAATAGCTTTGTTTTTAAAACTTAGGTGACAAATATATTTGCATTTCTCTTGTAGTTTTAAAAATTATTTTCTCTAGTGGGAAAATGAAGAAAGCCATGTCACCCTCTTACAGATTTCGAACATTTTCTCTTTTCTCACCAAGATTTAGGAGTTTGTGAGTAAGGAAAAGTAGTCATTGATGGTTTCTAATCTTCTCTTAATACATCCATTACCACTATTATGTCACATAAAGCAGTAAATAATATTATCTAATCACTTTAGTCAGTGTCAGTCTCTCTTGTCAGTGAAACAGCTTCTGGCTCAGAAACTTTACTCTTCAGTTGTCTGATACTGTGAGTTTTTTCCTAACTAAGGTCTTTTTAGCCATGTGATTTTATGGAAGGGAAGTTAACGTTATGAGTGAGGGAAAAGTATAATATTTATAACTAAGTCTTCTAAAATACTGGATTCCCTCCTAATGGCTAATATTAGCTTGTATACACAAATATGATTGCTCTGTTTTTATAGTTCCTTTACATTTGTGTACCAATCCAGTGTTTCCAGAAGGATCACTTCAGTTCCTTGCCAAGGAACAAACAGACTTCACTGTGTTTTACTTGACTGGCAACAAAAGTAATTTTTTCCTGGTGTTTGAGTAAAATTGAAAATTTGAGGTGGGGAGGCTTGGGGGGTGTGATTTCCCTCGCCCTCTTTCTTTCTTTCTTTGAATCTCAGTGTCTGTTGAGAGGCTTCTGCAGCTTTGAGGCACAACCCTTTGGGTTTTTTTCTCACCTCCTGTTCCTGGACACCAATGAGGTGCTGGAAAATTTGTGTACGCACGTCTGTTCAATTCCATCTGAACAACTGGTTATGGTGTTGGATCCAAATTTGTGCTGTAGAACATAAGAGTGGAGGTGTGGGCAAAGAGGGGAGCAGGATTTGTGTTTCACTCAGTTTTAGGTCTTGTCCTGGGAGCTGACAAGGTTGTGTAATTGAATTTTGTCAAAAGACAAAGATATGCCAACAGCTAATAAATACTATGGAAAGGAACTGACTACTGCATATAGCTTGTAAAAGGTTATGCAAAATGTTTATACTTGAAAGAAATGGGAGGTGATATCTGGTGATGTTAAACCACCTATGCAACCAAGCAATTCCTTAATTGATAGAATGTTTAATAGAGTTTTTATGTGCTTGAAATTACCTTTCCTTTGAAAATACTTTTATTTCTATGAGTGGGAAAATTCTATTCTATGACAGAGTAAAAGTGAACTCAGTGAAGCAGCATTAATAATTTTTTACATGTAAAAAAAAAAGGGAAGAAACTTTCCAGTTTGGGTTGGATTTTTTTTCCAAGTTTCTTGTGGGATCTTGCCTGAAGATAGGAGACATTGTCCATTAGGAACTTGTGCAGATGTTTTGCAGTTTGGATCTACTACTCAGGTGCGATTTTTAGATACTGTAAGATGAGTTTTCAGAAAATTTTGATTGTTTGTAATAGCTACACTGGGCCTTATTTGGCAAGGATTCTTGATATACTGTGGCACTGAAAATTCGAGTAGTCACTGGAATAATTCCTTCGCCTTGCTTGGAGGCTTTCTGAAATCAAGCTGTTAAAATATTTCCACGTTCATGTGAAGTGAGGTTTATTTTCAAGGTGAAAAATCATGTTATTTAGGTTCCTAAAATATTACAGAAGAGCAGTGCATGAAGGAATCTAAAAGTTTAAAAAGCTGGTTAGTTTTATCTGCTTTTAGATGCTCCTGGTAGGCTCAGGTTAACCATCAATGGAGGGATGACAGCACAGTGTTGAAAGAAAGCAATGACTTTCATTTTTACATTATGCTTTGTTTTCATGTAGGTGAAAGAAGGGAAGTGCAAATTGAACATAATGTCTGTATTTTCATGGGATGCATGGTGTTGCTCAGAGCAGAATGTGCATCTTACCTGCATTTACTGGTTGGGAAATGCTGAATTCCCCCAGCAAAGCAGTATTTAAACTACCAGTTTTATGTTGTTACATGATAAGAGCTCTCTGTCCTTTGAATTACTTTTCCTGGCTTGCAACTTGACATTTGTGCTTTCAGTTAAATATTTCGGTTTTCTGGAAAAAAAACTCCAACAACAAAAAATCCAGTAGTAAACTCATCTGTTAAGCAAAGTTTGTGCATGTTGCAGGTATGATTTGGCATGTGAAGGGACCAGCCCAAAATATGTCAGTAGTTCTACTTGTTTTGAGGTTTAAATTTCACAAAAGCTTTTTAAGAATGCAGCTATCAAGCTAGGAGAAAGCTTTATAGTTGTAGAGAGCTTGGAGAGCAGTAACTATGAATAGCGGAATAAGCACGAGTGATGTAATCTGAGAAGCAAAAGAGAGAGACAGAAGAGAGCTTAAGGCTTAACTATGTGGAAAACATTGTGAATGGGTTTGCGAGGGTTTTGACTTTTGATGGTAGATGTGGGATTTTACCCATTAGTTTTGGTAAAATCAAACAAATGAGCGAGTTTCCTTTTATTTTCCCAAAACAGAAAATAAACTGTTCAGTGGGAAGCTGAGGGAGTGAAGTCTGGGTTCTGGAACTTGTTCTGTCTCTCAAATCCTTTCTCCCCTGCAGCATCTCCAGCTCTTCTTTGGGACCTGTGGCTTTCTGAGTGTCTCCTGTTTCCTCCACTCCTTATTTTTTTCCCTGATGCAACACTGACCCCCAAATATTCCTGGATCAGCCCGCCCTTTATCTTTCTTTTTCTGTTTTTCCTGCTACCTGGACATGGTCGCAATGTGTTGTGGCTGGTGTAGATCTACATGAACTCTTTCTGGTTTTCCTCACTGGAGTGCTAATTTTGGTCTCTCTTCTACTCAGCCTCTGATTTTCATTTCTGGAAATGAATTTTGCAACAACAACATCGTTTCTTCGAGTTTGGTTGCACAGCAGAATCTGAGGTAGAGTGAGACTGAGAAAAAACAGCTAAAAAAAGTCTTACTCTTCCTCAGTTCACTCCAGATTTTTTTTTTTGAAATATTTTTAGTCTCCACGTTCATGAGTTAAAGTGGAAGTGGTGTATTTTTCTCCATTTTCTTATCTTAAGCAAACATCTAGTGATATAAACCAATGTATCGTCTTCTATTTAACTTGTTACTTAATAAATCACAAACTGTATTAAATACTGCAAAAATACTTCGGATTACTTCAAAAATACAGCTGTCTGTGGAGAATATTAAATGTATGTCTGTATTCCACACTTCCATGTCCTTTCTGAAAAATTTCACTCTGTTTTTCAGGTTTTCACCAGCTTTTCTTAGTAATTAGATGGTGCAGAGTGATTACCTTTTCTCTAGCCAATGCTACAGAATCAGCACTATGTGAAGATTTTTTTTCTGTAATATCTCACTGCATTTCTTATTTCCCATATATTTTGTATGGGCAGACTGGGCAGTATTCCGATTTTCCCAATAAAAAATGTTTTTACTAATTTATGCAGAGGGATGCTTGAATTAGTTTATATATGAACAGAGTGCTGCTTATCATCTTAAGCTTATTGCAGTGACCTTTTTGATATTAAAAATATTTGTTCACATTATTGCAAACCCTGAAGATTCCCCTTACTACATTTTGTCTCTTGCCAGTCATCCCAGCTGGGAAATTTTTTTTTCAATTTCGTTATGTTAAAACCTTATGATTTTGTCCCATAAGGCAAAGCTTATTATTAATAAAAGCTGTGCCTTTCCCTGCTCCTCCTAGCAATCTAGATATGAGTGTGATTTCTTATTCCTGATTCTTCGGTTGCTGAGCTGTGTCTCTTGGGCTGGGGGAGCAGGTTTGGGGGGTTTCGAGGCATTTTTGTAAAAAATGAAAACACTCCTCTTGTTCCAGTTTTGTGAACATCCTTCCCCAGCGTCTCAGATCAAGGCAGGCAGAGCTAAGGCTTTGAAGTATAATCCAGCAGGCAAAGTTATCTCTGTCTTTATTTTTAGATATATCATGAGTTTGTGTATTAGGGTTGCCCAGGTCCCATCTCTGATGCAGAGCTGAGATACAGAAATTGCTCATCTTTATCTTGGTCTTTCAAAGCTCTCAAGTTGAAGAAGGAATTTCCACTGATGAGGGGATTTTTTTAGTATAACTTGAATCTTGATGTTAAAAATAGCATGCCTTACATTTTACTTCAACAGTTGAACCTTCAGTTAATAGTAAATCCAAGAATTTTTGGGATACAGTGCAAGTGTAGCTGCACCAGCTTTCAGTAGTTATTTCTACAACTGTACACTAATGTAAACATGCAGTTAATTAAAATTTCTTGTTTACAGCTGAGCTTGCTTAGAAACAGCAATACATTGAGGACTGTTTTTGACAGCTAAGAGGCAAAATCATCCACTTTTTGAAAAACGTAGTAGTGGAATATCTCAATGAGATGTTTTGTTTCAAGGTGCTGCTGTTACAGAAGTACAGGAAAGCTTGTGCCCTCTCTGAGCTACCTGTTGCTGGCTGTATTCTCCACAGGGCTATTGAATAAGTCATTGTGCTTGCTTCTCTTTTTAGTTAAGGCACCAGAAAATAATTATCTCTCCCAGCTGCAGCCTTGCAGCCTCCCAGGAGCGGTGGGTGAGCTAATGGAGCAGGCAGAGGTGTGCAGGGTTTCCTTCTGGGGTTTGCTGTGGTCCCAGGAGATGCTGCTTTTAGCCTTGAGTGGCACCTTCACAGCTTGCTGGGGGATTTTACTGCTGCCTCCCGAGTCACTGGGATTTAAACACTCCCTTCTTGTCTGGAGGTCTCTGTGCGTAGAAACTTTGGTTTCCTTCAAGTTAAGACATTTTTATTCTGTTTTGACAGTACAATTATCTATGTAATATAAGTGTTCGTGTTAATTAGAAAACGTTGCAAAGAAATGGGTGTTTGTGAAATAAATTCCTTCCTTAAGTTTGTAGTAACAAAAGATGCCTTCTATCTTGCTTGCTTTTTGATTTTTTTTAGTATAGTTAAAAATGTGTAGTGGGAAACTTAGCACAGTAAGTTCAGAAGGCTGTGTGTAATGCCTGTTTTAACCCTGATAATTTAAATTAAAATAGGCTAGGTAAATTTGGTTTAATGTGGCATTACTATGGAAAAATTAAACTAGTTGGTTTCATGAATTTTAATTTAATTGCATAACAGTGACTGGCATAGCTTCATATCTTTTTTTTGTTGTTTTTAGCAGGTTAAGACTATTTAAGATAAATATGAAAACTTAGAGTTGTAATAACTTTTCTTTAATAAGCAAAATATAGTAATCCTAAGGACATAACCATTTACTGAAATGATTTTATTGAATATCTTCTGAAATTAGAGTGTAATCACAGCAATGCATTCTTCTTGGGGGAAAAAAACTGTAAGCACAGTGCAAAGCCTAGGAAAATTCCTTTAAATGAGAGAGAAAACTGAAAGGGGAAGGGCTCAGTTAAGGACTTGGGCTGCTCAGGAAAGCTGGGACCACTCAGTCCCAATCTGCCACACAAACCCCAAGTCCGCGTGCAGTCAGGCAGAGCAGCACTTTCTACACTTCCAAATACTTCAAAAAACAGTTGCAGAGCTCAGTGTCAGTAAAACAATTAAGTTTTCTAGTACTTTGTCTCAATGTCTTCTGCAGCAAGCTTTTTATACAACTTTCTGGAAGATTTGCTTTAATGGGGTTATGGGGTGGGGTTTTGTTTTAAATTTCTATGTTGTGGGAAGCTACTGAATTTTCAGTTCTGGGTCTTGAAGCACACTAAAATAGATGCCTGGAAATTGGATGCAACCTTTTAATTTTGCTATGTCAAAATGATTAATGTTGTTTTGAAGTAGTTACTCATAGGAACACATTCTGCTTATGCTGAATATTGTAGATAAAAATATGCTCTGTAACTTACACATAGGACCCTTAAAAATCTGAAATGTAACTATTTTGCCTGTTAGTTTTTTGAACTGGAACTATGTCACTCTTAATTTCCCCAAACTCTTGGGAACTTGGAATGCTCCGTGCTGCCTCTGTATTTTGCTTTCACTTAATTGGACAGTCTTCACTTTATGTAATTATCTTATGCAATCAAATGTTTACTTTCCATATGTTTATCACCGAAGAACTTGGGAGCGTTCTATTACCTCAGTACCTTTTTGACACAGTGAAGTAAGGGGCAAGAAAAGAGTGAAAAAGATTGGGTTTAGTAAAACATTTCTGCATTCTGTATTCTGTGCAATCGTAGGGAGTTGGAAAAAACACTTTGAAATCATGTAGGCAGCATAATGTCTGACTTTCTTCCTCACAGTTTCATTCATACTGAAAAAATTTTTGAAATGTATTTTTTTCTAGGATTAACTGGAGTCAACCAAGGCCTCTGTTTTCTTAACTGAAATTTATAGGTTCCATCCTGATAATTTCAGACAAGGAGAAAACAGTAATTTTTTTCCACTTAATATTTTAATAGTATTGTTTGGGCACAGATTTTATTTTACTGAATAAAAAAAGTAAAATTACACATAATTATGTAGAGAAAGTAGAAATATTCTGTATATATTATTCCTTACCAAAGAAAGTATGTTTCTATCCTGGATAATGCTGCAAACAGAAAAGGAAGTGTGGTGTCTGTTAGAAGGGCAAATATTGGGATCATCCCTGTGTGATTATGTGATATTGTTATGGAAATAGAATATGGGTATTTTCAGTAAACAATGAAGAAAAATCCCAGAGGATATCCTGTGAGAAACTATGGGAAACACCAATTTATAAAACTTATTTATAATTATTACTGGGAAGGGTGATCTGATAAGTTGTACTTCAGAAATTTCTTTTAATGCAGCTGAACGTGAGAGAGTCCCGCAGGAGTCAGAGTTTAGATTGTATCTGTAAAATTGGAAAGGGACTTGAAAGTCAATTAATTAAATTACCTTAGTATGGTTTGGGATGTTTTTGTGGCAGAAAGAGAAATGAGGCTTGGATGACTAAAAAAAAGGGAAAGTGAAACATAAGTGATAAAGGGGACTTCCAAATCTGATAAGAGCGTTATTAAAATAGTACATCCCTTGCTGGTGCCTTCACAAAGGATGTGGAATTATTGGGAAGAACTTAAAATTAATAGGAAGGCCCCAGGAGTTGTCCCAGGTCCAGAAGAGGGGTGTCCAGACGTGATTTCCTGGCCATGTAGAGGTGAAGCTGTGCAAGAAAGATACCTGAAAATGAGGGCAGGCATGAGATTGACTTCCTTAGCATTAGAGATACTTTATTTGAAGTAATTTGTTGGGAAAGAGGAAGCCTCATTTAAGCAATCTTAGGGAGGTACGGGTTTATTTTTAAACCGTATTTTAATTCATCTTCTGAGGATTCAGCTTCCCTGATAAAAGTGTGTGCTCAGGGTGCCCACTGTGGCCTTGGGGAGCACAAAGTCTGGTGCATCTGCTGCACATTCTTCCTTTTCATACCCTGAACATTGTAATGTATCTGCAATTCTGTGTTGGTGTTTGAAGCCTTGAAGCCTTTCAGCCCTGTGTCTGCCCACAGGCATCAGAGAGGTGGGGAAGCGTGGGGGTTAACTTTTGGTTTTGGTTTTTTCCCTTAAGATAATTTGCTACTTGTTTTGTCACTGCTTGCACTTCCTCCTGAAGCATCAAAGATCAGGCAGGGTCTGAGGTGATGTCAGAAGATCCTCTTTTGGGCCAGACTGGTTGATTCTTACTCACGTGATGTAAAGTTAGCTGAAGAGCTTGAGATAAGAAACTCTTTCATTAGGAACTGCTAGGCTTGTTTCCATCTTCTCCTGCACAAGGCTTTCTTGACCTCCTTGGATTATTAGAGCAGACTTTTTGTCAGCAGTTCTCTGTCCATGCAGGAGTCCTGGGTGCTCAATCTCATCTCATTTCAAATTGTTGACCTTCTGGAAAAATAGTTTAATTCGAAATTTCTTCTCAGTGTTAAAGCACATGGAGAAGCACAGTGGCTTATGGTGCACTGAAGGGCAGACTGAAGTATTCAGCTATCCTCTCTGGCTTGAAATTCTTTTAAATACTTACCAAATATCTGTATTTCCTGTTCCATGCTGTTCCAAACAGCTAGCCTAGGTAAAAGCTCTGGTTCTGAAGTCTGTTCTGTAGAGGGAGACAAGTATGTGGCTGAGGAGGTGGCTGACTGGATTTAGTGCTGCTCTGTGATTATGGATCTCTGTACTTTGAAAGAAACAGCAGAATTTCACCTTAGTGGGGGTAATACAGATCAGTACAGTTTGAGTGCATTAGTATCTCCTAATGAAACCAAATATAGTTCTCTTCAATTCCATTCATTCTGGACCTTATCTCTCCTTCTGATATGTCTCACTAGTTGCCAAGCAACCTCAACAGTAGTTCTGCACATCCAGCAGCATTTAGAAAAGAAAAAAAAAAAAGTGAGTAGTTGTTGCTGAAAATGAGATGCCTTCTGATGACATGAATGAAGAGAGTTACGAGAGAAGGAAGTGGGGAGTGGCGAGTTTGGATCTGATGTTCAGAAAAAGCTGATAATATTTAGCATTCAAGTAGTGCTTTTTATTTTCCAAGCACTAATCAAGCAAGTGTAAGATTATTAAATACTGTTTTTTTCCGTTCAGTGAGTGGTGCACAATTATGTTTATGCTTCCTAGAGCAGAGGGCTGGATTTAATCCCAAGAGTGAAGGAGTTTAGTATATGTATTTCTTTCTCTGACCTGTATTGACTTCCCATGTTTCTGGTTGGACTGCAGATTATCTGGAGGGTTTGGGAAGATTTTTCTTTGTGTGTTTGCTGATACATAGCCAGCACTGTCTATTTATTTCATGCAGATGCTCCTGTAGTGTGTCGGGTTTCATTAAAATGTTTATCACCTGCAAGTTTTTCACACTAGAAGTATAAAAGATTGTGTGCAGGTCCTTTATTACTTAATAATGCTATAATGCTTATAAAGCAATAAATAGAACTTATTTTTATGTTTTGCCTCCTATGCGAAATGTGATCTGAGAAGCAAACAAACTACCATAGCAAAGGAGATCATAATGGAAGTGAAAGCTGCTTCGGGAAAATTATTCTGGTTTTAGGTCATTCAAAAGGAAAACTTTGTGTTTCATGTAGACTGACCAAAGCAACATTATTGAGGGTACAGTTAAATTATAAAATACCTGAGTTAAGATGGTCATAATTTGAATTCTTTTTAATTTAGGACACCATTACCCATGGCTGCCTATATAAAAAGGGAATTTTAAGTCCTTTAACTCCTAAAAAGCAGTTGTAATTCTAATGTGGGTTTTTTTAATGCAGGTTCTGACACTGTGAACTCACTTTCCCTGTCACAGTCTGCCTGGATTTACCAAATTGTGTGCCATTAAGAGGCAGCAGAGAGTTGGGCTCTCCTACAAGTTCTGGTTTGGAGGACTGTTGGTCCCAGTCACAGTTCAATCCTTTCCTTCCCACTCTTCTTTTTTTCCTGGAGATGGTGGTCTTTAAAAAAATGCTTATTCCATTTCTGAGAGGGTAGTAAAGAAGGGATGTGCTGCAAATGTGTCAGAAATGGAAATGTGTCAATTTATAGGCAAAGTAGGATGTGTTGTGAGTTACACCCTCCGTGTCTGTGGCACACAGATCCACGTGTTGGACATGCTCCACTGAGGCTTTTTACACATAATTTTACGTGCTTTGTGCTCTGCCTGTGGTTACACACTGCATCTCCACATGGGTGTTTGACACTGTTGAGGATAAAATGAACAAAACGAAGCAGGATTATGTAGGAGAGGTTTGCTGTGTGATGCAGATAAACACAAACAAATGAAGGCTTAGTGTGCAAATCCACAGTTTATCCTATTGCAAGGCAACTTCCTGCTCTCCTGCTTCTGCGAGGGAGAGGTGTTTTACAGGTGGAGTGGTACTTGGAGCTGTTACTAACAGAACATACACATTTGAATTAGTCCATGTGTTCATCTGCATCACAGACCCAAATGAGTCCCTGCCTCAGTGGGTTTTGCTCTGTGTAAGGGGTGGTGGATGGTTCTCCAGTTGCAGTTGCAGTGAATTTGAGTCAGCTGGTTGTTGCTTTTAATGTGAGGACTAGAAACAATACTAGATCATTCTAGGTTTAAGGATAAATTGAATTAAGGAAGGCATACAAAAGAACTATGCTTGCAAATGGTTAAAACACAATGAAAAAACATCCCACTGTTAAGCAGTATTTTTACCACGTTCAACTTCTAAGGTTTATTTGTGTTGGACTAAAATTTCCTTTGACATTCTGCAGCTAATAGAGGTAATTTAGAGATAGAAAAATAGTCTGTGTGTGTGATGTGTATACAAAAACTATTTGTAGTGGTGGTATTTTTATCCTCGTCTTCTAAGAGAAAAGGACCAGTCCTAGTTCATGCTTTTTTTGTAATGCATAAACTACATGGATTTTGGCAGCTGCCTCTTGCCTCTAGGCTTGTAAGTAGGTTTGTCCATGCAAGATGTGGGTAATTACTATATATGTGTGTGTATATATATGTGTGTGTGTGTGTGTGATGTATTAGTTGCTGCACCAGTATTGCCATGTAAACTTAGTTGCCCTTTTATATATATATATATTCTCTGTAAATCTGGTTTTAAAAGGGTAAATATTATAAACTGGTTGCTCAAGAGCAGCACGCTATAAAAAAAGTAATAAGCACATCAGTAAAAGTGTTGGAGGTAGTAATAAAACTGCACTATAATCCTTCTACCAATTTATTGAACTCTAACTATAGTTATCTATGACAATTACCTGCTGCATATTGTGCATTAACCCTTTTTAAGTAGCTGTATATGCAGTGATGCTCAGTATGGCTTCAGTGCCTTAAACTTTAGGTTTTCAAGCAAATATGTAATCTAATTTGATAATACAGTTTGCTTGTTGCTTTTCTCTTTTTGTCCCTCTTTCCTTTCAACAAAATAGGACACCCAGTTATTTGGGGAGAACATCTTTGTCACAAAAATAAACATCCTTTTTGTGAAATGAAAGTAAACACATGAGTTATTTCAGATTTTCATCAGTGTCTTTAATAATACTGCAAAAGGTGGTGAACATCTAAGCATTGCAGTCTCTGCTCCATTGGAACACACAACTCCTGTGCCCTACTGGGTGCCCAGGGGTGGTTTTGATTCCCAGAGCTGTTTCCATGTGCTGAGTGTTCACCAAGAGCTGGGCTGTGTAAGCTCAGGAGTGCAGCTGTTAATACTCTGACAAGTTGTATAGCAGATGTATCATGCTGTGAGGTGAAATTACAAAGCTTAAAGCATTATTTCTCATTAAATGCAAGAAGTCACTCTTAAATCTAAGGTTTAAATTTTCTAAATTCGGTCTTCCAGAAGATAATTGTTTATATTTAAAATGTCCTAAAATTTCCTCAAATGGCTGAAGTGTGTTGGAAGTTGAGACTACAGCTTTTTAAATTCAGTTGTTTGTTGCCTTGGTACAGGAGTTTCTATATATTTAGTTAGTATCCCTGAATTCCAAGAAGGTCTTTAAAATGGCAAGCAGTTACGTTTGAAGTTTGGATCTCATGATGTCCATATAGATATGTAGTAATGTTCCAGGGTGTGGTGATACTTCATCATTAATCATTGAGACTTGGGGCATTTCCTGAATATTAATGCTGGATATGAATGTTGATTGCCTGTGGTGAAATTATCACTCAGATACTTCTTCTCTCCGTTCTCTTTTTTTATTGATTGCTAATGCAGAAAGGATAAATGCAGACCTAGGTCAGACAAATGTTTGAAATACTCTGTGAGACACAGTGCTCAAGACAGAACACTTGCACTACCTTTGTACCTTGCGGATTTCATAATTATCATGTAGTGTGAAAATGTTTGTTGGTTTTTTTCCCTCTAGTGACTTAGTCTGTAGTTACACAGCTCAGGCTGTAAATTGTCCACCGGGATTTCTTCCCTCAGAGTCACTTGGTAGAATCCAGCACTGTCACAAGCTTCTGGTCTCAACTGATGAAGCTGATGTAGAATTTTCTCTAATTGTGTAACTGCCACTAAGGGTAAACTGATACGATGCCACACCTTGGATGTACTTTAATACTTAATCTGCCCCTTAGGAAAGGATTGACTAGCTCATGTGAGTGCAGTGCTTTATAAAAAACTTACTCATAAAAATGTTTATGGCTAGGTTTACATGATTAATGTTTTTAGAGAAATGTAGCCTTTTGCTGCCAACACCAACTGTTAATAACCTACTAAAATACATAACTTAAACATTTCAGAAATGTGTTTAGAACACACAGCATGTGCTGTTGGTTATGTTGTGTGCTAAACTCCTGAAAGGTCCCTCTTAATTCCTGCACCAAAGTACAGGAGGAGGTGCCAGTGAATATCATTATGCTGGAGGTACGTTGGTGGTGTTATCTGATTTCCAGGTAGTAAATTCATATGGCATTTCTGCATATTGTTTGCATGTGTTGAAAATATACTCTTGTATCTGGTGGGAATAAGCTGTAATGATCTTTCTGTGAAACTTCACACAGAGAAGGAGGTTTTTAATCCTGTATGTTAAACATTTGGAAGGAAAGCCTTGTCCCTCTTGTGTCAGTGATTGCTACAGCAGGGTCCATTCTTCCCTTTCTCCTCCCGGTTGTTGGGAAGTATCTTCTTACCCTGTGGCTAAGAAGCAGCTTCTCTTATTTAAATGAAAAAATGTTTCATGTAGTCTGTTTTATGTATATCATAAATAATATATTTCAGAGTGTTGTAGATACTGATGATTCACCAAATTCCTTTAATCAAATCTGTGGTACTAAGCACGCATTTTCTGTAAGAGTGGCATCTGGTCTGCTGAAATTTCTAGGAAGAGAATTTCTAAGAACCAGTGCAACACTAGTTTAGACCAGTGGTTTGTGTAGTCCAGTATTATGTGTCAGAAATGGCACTTGGGGAGGATTAGGGAACAAGTATAAGAGAGATTTACTGTGATTCCTCTTCAGGTTCTGCCACTGCCACTTCAGGAACTCCAAGAAGCAAAATTCGTAACAAGTTTTGAAATTGTCATGTTCAGTATGCCTGTTTCTTTAAAAAGTCTAGTACTTGAATAATCTAAGAAGTCCTTGTTTTCCTTTGTTTCAAATAGAATGCAAATCCAGTGAAACAGTTGTGTTGCCTGGTTTAACACCTCTGCATTAGCTGGGTGCCACTGAGGTCGGTCAGATTCAGGCAGAACCAAGCTATCTCCAGCTTCTCAGAGCTTTTACTGTGGTTTTCTTGAACTGAAGGTAGCAGCTGGTTGGATCAACAACTGCCCAAGCAATACTGTTTTCAGTAATTTGCAATGTTACACACTCTCTTGAGATTATTTTCTTCCACTGTGTATAAGTTTCTCATTCAAACAATATTATTAATATTTAAAGGACCATATGTTGTGACAGTAATTGGACAGTCATGATGATGTGCTGTATATTCTAACTGATGAGCTAAGTATCAGCAAGTAATTTCTCACATAACTTTTGGCCTAACATTCTCATTCATTACATACTGTCAGCATGAGCTGTGTCTTTTACTTTTTTGTTATCATTTAGAAATGTCAGGTCAGGGCCAGGACGTGATAATTGTGCCATTGTCACAGTTTGACTTAAATTACAACAATATAACTTCCCTTTTATCAGGGGAAATGAAAATAAATGTGCTTATTCAGGTATAATTAATTTCCAATTTTAAGCTGAGTAAAAGGTCATTCTTCTTACAGGTTGAGTTCAAATATATTTAGATGTTAAATACAGTAAGGTGAAATTTTCTTTACTTTGTGGCTTCTAGACTTCTTAATAAGAGCTGTTTGGAATTTTTCCAGTTAATTTATGTTGCGTTAGGGAAGGCTCTAGTTTGGATCCAGAGTTTGTTTGTCCAAAACATCCATGAACCATTCTGGTTCTAAATGGTTCCTTCCTGGTTAAATAAACTTCCTTGGTACTAAAGGTGGAGCTCCCTGGAAGTCCAGAATCATGGTGGAGTGTGGCCTGAAAGTATTGCTCCCTTACTATGTATTTTAAGTGAGTGTGCATAATGGGAAATAAAATACCTAGGTACAGGAACTGTGTGTTGTGTTCTCAGATTCATTTCTACAGCTCCTCTGTATCAAAGGAAGATTTTTTTTCCCCCTACTTAATCCAAAGCAAAACTATTTCAGAAGTAACAGTACGGAAACTTGTGTTTCTCTCAATAAATTGACTCCAGCTTTTCTGTAAATAGAGCTCTAGATGTCTAGAAAAAAAATAGGTATTTTTGATGTTTTTTAGTTGACAGTGTCTTCTAAAGTCAGGCCAGCAAGAACATCAGGTAGATGCTGTTGCCTGAAACAATATTCCCTGACACTAGTTGAAGAATTTTGCTAATGGGTTTAATGTGGTGCTGACGGTGTCTGTGTTCGGAAGGAGGTGAGGGTATTTTTGTTGTTGTTGCCTGGTAATATTTGGTGTTTACTTACAAATACTTCTTATATCATCTTCACTTCTGGTAGTGCAAAACTTTTATTAACTGGAAAAGAAATTAAAATATCTTGTATCATATGAAATATAATTATAGAAATCAGTGTTGATACTTTAAAGGCAGTTATTCCCTGATACTTGTTGATCTCTGGGCCACCAGAGGTAATTAGTAACAACAATACCTGAGTTTAGGCTTGTTACCAGTGTGGTGCAGCCTTTGAGACTGATGGTTTTGGTGTCAAGTTGCTTTTGGAGAATTTCTTTGCTCACAAATTTGATTCTTATTGCTTTTGCCTTACACGTCCTTTTTCTAGTGTTGGCTTTGCAATTCAGCATGGTTCATCTCTTTTGCATGGCAAGTTGGTTATGAGCAATTTCTGTGTTACTTCTGGGCTGTTAAGAGAGTAACTTTGCTTGTCTGAGTGTGTCAGGGTATCTGTGTGTAAATACACTGGAACTTCACTGAGCATATGAGGAAAGTATGCTAACAGCTACAATTTCATTTAGCTTTGCTGAGTTTAAAGTTTAATTTGGCTGTACTTAGAGACTGCCTTTCTTAAGATCATAATTTATTCAAGTGATTTTTCACTCAGGTTACTTTGGAGGACTAAAACGGAGAAAACTTTTTCAGAACATGAAACTGGCCAAAAACACTGGCAATTGCACAAGTAAGGTGCAATGGAAACCTTCTCCTGTAATTTTACAGTTTCAGGAGACATAAATGTTGTTTGTAACAATAGAGGATTTGAAAATATTAGAAGACAGATTTTAAAACTTACAGGAGAGTTGTGCTTCCTTGACTTCTTTGTCGAAAACAGTAATCACAGAAGTTTTCCGTGAGCTGTGTGGGAAATGTGAATGCTTTGGTTGTTCACTTAACAGATATAAACTATACCTTTTTCCTTCACGCTGAGGGCAGCCTTAACTTGATCTGAATGACCTTTGCTGTAACCAAGCCAATGTTACTGTACCTCAGAGCTTTAGGGTTGGAACATGCTAATCTGGAGGGGGAAGTTTTGTGTGTCCCTTCCAGCGATGTTCCCGGAGGTGTTAGAGCAGCTTTGGTGTCTGCAGATGGCTCAGTGGCACCAGTGACAGGAGGAGACCTTTCGTAAGAAAAAGCAGGTGTTGGTTTAGACCAACAAGCTTTTTACTGCTGAAATCTTTTTTTAGAACGATGCTAAGACTTGTGCAAGATGTTCTCTGCTGGATTCCCTGTGGTGAGTCTTCTTTGGTGCCCACAGCAGTGTTGCTTTGTCGTAGCCTGTCTGAGCACTCCAGCTATGGGGGGCATTCAGTCCCTGTCTCGTGCCACCTTGAGATTTGGCACGGTCTTGTCTCAGTAAAAATTTAGTTGTAAAACCAGTGGTACGGGGAGATACAAAATAAATAGCAATGCAGTCAGGTTACTTGAGACTCTGTGTGCAGGAGTTCTGATTTTCTGATCCAAGTGCTCTTGCAGTGAAACTAACACACACCGAATTTTGCTTGTTTTAATTCTCATTGTCTTGTGTCGTAATATACTTGCTTCTTACTACATATATATTAATAAGAAGTTATGTGACTGTGGCATTAACAAACCTTTATAAATGTGAGGCTGGGTATTGATCTGTGAAGCTCCATGTGAGCGGTAATCAGGAGTGACAGAGCTGAGTGGTTTATTTCTGGTGGATGTTGGTAGGTTGGCTCTGTTGAGGATTACCTGCTCACTGACACGTGTGCCAGAGGTAGGGGAAGATCAATTAACAGCGACTGAGACTCTGGAAAAAAAATATTTTGAAACCACCCTGAATAGAGAAGAAACTGCTTTGAATTCCAGTTAGGAACAGAATTGAAATGTGTCTGTGTTTGAATGTAGAGTCACAGCTCTGATTAACCAGTGGATTGCTGGAAGCTGTGAAGACACACTGAAGCTCATAAGATAAAAGAACATTCCTTGTTTTAAAGATGGCACAATGTGGTGAAAGCACTGGACATATTAATGTGAAATAAAGACAGCCTTAGCTGAGTGTTGTGTGTGATGCTGAGGATTTCACTCAGAGACAGGTACAGCCATGTAGTTTTTTTGGAAGCAGGGTCTGTGGTGGTTTTTTTGTTTTGGTTTGCTTTTGCCTGATACACTGCTTTAACCTCCTGAACATCTTTTTGGAGAAAAGCTTACACTCTGCATTGCCTTTTGCAGACACAGTCACTTTGCCTCCTTTCCCTTACCAACAAGGATTCCAAGCTTGTGCTCACCCAGTACTGCTGTGATAGATGTGCACAAGTGAAGTAGAAATACTAGAAGTCGAGGATAAACTCACTTGTTGTACGAAAATAACTGTAAAACACTCTGTTGTGATAACTTACAAAGCTTTTCAAGTTAGAAGTTGTCAAAATTAAACTGAACAGTAGTAGCACTGCAAAATTTGTTTCTAGATGCACTGTTTTAATAAACTGACAATTCTGGCAGAAAGTAGAAACTCTGCAGTCACATAGTTTCAAAGCTTTTTTTTTTATTTTTAATTGTGTTTATTGGAATTTTTAAGTTCCCTGGTAGTGTACTTCATTTGCTATAAAATCCGTCTCATAAGTAGTAGTATATAATTCCCTTGCTGCAGATATCTCAGAATGCGCAGTCCACACAGAAGATATTTGGTTTTGTGTTTTCTGCTGCTTGTTTACCAACAAGTAAAAAAACCAACCAACCAAACAAAAAACGAAGAAGAAAATATCTGTAAGGGATTTTTCAAATTGTTCCATTGGTGACGTGTTGTGGAGCCATATTAGATAAAACAAGATCAGGAATTTTCTAGTGAGTGGTTTAGAGATTAAGTCACCACTGATTTACAGAGTCTCTCCTAGCTAGAAATCAGCAGAGCAGGTGTGGGGTTTTGTTTCTTTTTCACATCCTTAGTATTGGCTGTATAAAATACTTTAAAGAAATCCTATTTTTACTTAAAGACAGGTATTTGCAACACCTTGTGTCTGTACAAAAGAGGCATGTGCACAGCTTTGAATATCCAAACTAAATGTTAGAGAGGAGTTACTGCACTGTTAAGCCTGTTGCAGTTGGACATGTGTGACACAGGTAAGAAAGGCTGCAGTACTGATGTTTGCAAACTGCAACCAGTAGCATCTTATTTAAGAGTGTAGCTAGTAGCTAAATTTTTGGTGTGCTTAACTGATTCCCCTATTTCAAAGCAAAGTGTGATGGGCAGAGGTGATGCCTGTAACACAGAGCTGTCAGAGAAGAAGAAGGGCAAAGTAAAAATTTGTGGACATCTTGTACAGGAGAACTCTTATCATATTTTATCCTCAAAGACTGTGGAAGAACTTACATCTCTTGAGTTTACATAAGCAGAGCTGGGTTCAACCGACGGTAAATTTTGCTTTCAAAGCATTTATTACTTAATTGTTCAGTGGGAGAATGCTGTATTTTCTCCGTGTAACATAGGCCATGCAGCATTCTTAAAGGTTCTGGGCGTTCTGGCCCCCATCCATCACAGTACTTAAACCATGAGTAGCCCTATTAAAGTTGATAGAATTACTCATGTGCTTAAAATTAAACATGTGCTTAAGTGCTTTGATGGATTCGAGCCAAAGTTGTCAGCACCTTGCTTTGTTGTGTGCTGTGTTACACCTGCCCCTCCGTGCCCTGGGTCTTCAAGGGACACATTCTCAGATTTGCTCATTCCAATATTTCCAATGTAGCTACTCTGTGTCCTGAAATTGCAGTTTATGTGCACAGCCATAGTAAATTCATATACAGTCTGGAAGTATAAATACACATCTACAACTCTTGAAATCTGTCAGGCCTTGATAAATTTCACAAGATTTTTTGGGGGTATTTCAAAGTCTTTACATGGAAACGTGGTATCTATAATGTTTTTCAGAAAACCATCTTTCTACTGAAATCTGTATTTCAATAAAGTGTGCCATGGAAATCACCATTTAGGTGCAATAGCACGTTCTTAAGAATTACTGTGAACTTGAACTTCCCCAAAGCTGAGATCAGTAGGGGCTGTTCTAGTTTTTGCTAATAATGCTGAGTCTGTAAGCGTTTAGGCAATTCTTTAAGGCTTATGAGCAAAGTTGTATATACCTGACAGCTCTGTCTTTGAAGATAACTGTGGAAATCTGCCTTGATTCAGGCCTTGTCCCTGGTAAAAATTTTGGATTTAATGGCTGTGAAGAAAAGACTTGATTCAGTGAAAGCATTTCAACACTGTCAGAAAGTGTGGTGAACAAAACACTTAATGTTAATATCTCTCTGAAATCTTAACTTTAGTGACAGCTGCATAGTTTAGTAAACATTTCCTTTGTTGCTGGTCCAAATAGTTTCCCCTGTTTTTTGGGTGCTGAATGTCTACATCCCCTGCCTTAACTGCTTTCCTATTCAGGTTGTCATTCTGAAGTTACGAGCTACCAATACTAAATCCTACAGCATTTATAAAATGTTAAGGGTTTGGGTCATTGAGAGTTAAATGGAATTTTTTAGAAATAGTGAAATACATGAGATAATTGCTTTTTATTTGAGTGAGGCTAAAAACTTTGCCTTTTGTCACTGCTGGAGGCAACCACTTTCCAGATTGTCTGTCTACCATATCACACACCAGAAGTGTTTCAGATGATAACAGAGATCATAACCACTAAAAAAAAAATCAAGGTATTTTCAGGACCAACCGTTTTCCACCTGTCTCACCAGTGTCTTCCCTACTGCACTGCATCCTGCTTTGGCTGGTCTGTGTTTACACTTGGCATCCAGTGTTCCAGCCATTTTTATTTTAGGGCTTCTTTCCATTTAATACTGGCACTTAGCCAGCTGTGTACTTTTTCAGCTTTAAGTAGCACTGAGGTCATCAGCCATTATAGGAGCTATTCCTCTCATTCTTGTGCACGAACCCCTGAAGAGCTCTGGGATGTGATTGCCTCCTTTTCAAAAGCTTCATACCCAGTCCTGGCTGAAGAAGTTACTGGAATGCAGGCGTTTACAAAACACTCTTAGAGCAAATGACACTCGTAGGATACTCATCAAATCGATGTTTCAAAGGTTAGACAAAAGTGCTTTGAAAGTGAGAACTAAGGTGAGAACAGGACCCCCCATAACGCTGCTGTTGCGTGCGTGTGTTTGAAAGCAAAGGGTGAAGTGATGAACAGCACAGCAAATGGCCCAGATGTAACACAGGCGCTGTTGATCCATGTGTATGCAGTGCCTGAGCACTACAGACTCACACAATGGTGTTTTTTCTGGGCATGCAGAGATTGAGGAGAACCCAGGAGGCTGATTCTGTTCTGAGGGATGGCTGTAAAAGCAGACAGCCTGGAACAACAGAGGGGACATCCCGAGAGGTGTCCCGTGCTGTTTTGATGCTGCTGCACAGTTGGGCAGATGGGTTTAAAAAATGTGATGGGCAATGGACATTTCCTTTATTCTGTGTTGATAATGGCTACATTCACAATACTTAAATAAATAATTTAAAAGGTCTCTGTGCTTCCTGACAGCGGTTTGATTGTCTCAAAGTAGGGAATTGTGCAAGGCAAGATGATTCAGCAATTTGACTTCAGTCCTCCTGTTCCTGCTGGTTCTGAGATGTCCTTCCGGACCAGAAAGGAATCACAGTGTCCTCTGAAGACTCTACAGCCTTGTTAATTATTGTATCGAGTGTTTAGAGAGAATGCTAAACTTCTGAGGACACCTTTTATGGCAATATGCTTTAATTACCTGTACTAAGAGCAAGAAAATGACACCGGTGTGTTCCCCTCTGAATGCCTGGGGAGCTACAAGCCGGGTGTGCAATTTACAGAGGTGTTTAATTGCACAGCAGGAACTAAAGGGCCTTTGTCAAGCTCATGCATCACAGAGCTCTTTGTGAACAATTCTATTTTCATCCCTTACCTAAACTATTGCTAGTTAATTAGTTGAGGTAAGTGGAGCAGGATAAGCAGAATTATGCTTCTTAATGTTGTGTCTGTGATGGTCTCTTTGTGCCACTAACAGGTATAAAGGGACTGTAAACCAGTTAAACTGGTTTTATGCAGGAATTTGTGGAGCTGAAGGGGAGCCTCGAGGTGGCTTAGAGCCAGAATAGCATCTCTGTGCCACATCCACCTGGGCAGGTGGTATGACCAGGGTGCCACGTGCCTGCTGCCAGAGGCCTGGAACTTCATCAGGAGCAAAGTCTGCCAGTCTTTGCCTCAGAATATCCATAGAGGCAGAGTAAAGTTACCCTTTAACCTTTGCACTTTGGGTGTCAAAGGGAGCAGAGATAAAATAAGCCTAAAAATGGAGTTTATTAAGTTTATATTCAGGGATGCCTTTTTTTAGAGTTTGATATAATTTCATTGTGGTACTGTTCCCAAAGATAAGAAGCAAGTCACACCCTAGCCCCTAACGCTGCAGTGTGAATAATGATCAAAATTAACAAGATTTCTGCTTTCACAGAGCTGTGATGTGTTTTTTTTAATCAACACTTCAGTAATTTGTCTGTCTTGACTTTTACCTTGGAGAATGGTTCTGTCATTCCATTAATAGAAGGTATCTCTGTGCTTATATTTCTTATGTTCATGTGTTTATGGCTACACAGTAAGATGTGCATGTAACTCATGGAGATAAATACTGCAGTGTATTAAAACAAGCAGTGGTAAAGCAACTGACAGTGCTTTTCACAGTCTTCGAAAGGGAACTTGTGGAAGCCCTTTTTGCATTGTCTGCTCAATGCATTGCATCACATATTGTGTGAGAAAGTGATTATGCTTCAGGGGATAATTGAACTAAGTTCCTCCAAATAATTCAGGTCAGAATGAGATCTGTCCAACATAATCAGTTTTTAACTGTGTCTTTAATTCAAAGTATATCATGACAAAATTATTCAGCCTGTTGGGTTTTTCTTCTTTTCCGAAAGGCGTTACTTATTTACAGAGAAAGCAAATAGTTTATCCTCATAGCAGTTCTTTTTCTAATATTATTTCCTGTCACAGTAAATCATGTTTGGTAGCTGGATGGTACAATTTGCTGATAGCCAGAATCTCAGAGAAGTAAATCCAAGAATCTTCAAAGTGAAGTGGGTGTTGGGGTGAGGGAAGGTTGGTGTAGGAGGAAGAGCATAGTGGTAGGGAGGGGCAACTGCTCTGCAGGAAGGGTCTGGTGCTTCCAGGGAGAGGCTCAGTGCCTGTGTGGTCAGAGTTACCAGCACACACTGACTGTAAAGTGCTTTAGGGTGCGTTTTGGCAGCTTCCTGTGCCTTGGGTACCATTTCATTTTACCAGGTGCCAACCAAGAGCAAAATATTAACGTGGTTAGAAAATCTCTTTCAGCTCCACTGCAGGTGAGGACCCAAGTAAATCCTATTTCCTGTTGTAAGCAGTACAGAGTTATTGCTGGGGAGCTGCTGTGAGGCAGCTCCTGCCCCATGGCACTGCAAGGGTTTGTCCTTCTTGGGCTTGAACAGTACAAACCAGAAAAATCTCTTTGAAGCTGGCAGAATTGCTGAGGTATCTCAGCAGTGTGGTACAAGTGGTGTTGAGTTTGCAGAAGATGCGTAGTGAGTTTTGCTATTGCATTTTAGTAGTTTTGTCTGTAAAATTGGTACTTTGTCATAGGTGTAAGATGAATTATTTCAGCTTCACTCTGAGTACTCTAGGCAACTATTTTCCCCCATTTTCAAGTGCCTCTAACTTGGCCTCTGCCCTGTTGGCCATTCTAGCTGTTATATTTTGAGGTGATTGCCATGTTTTGTTAGAAATAACCCAGGCTAAACCAAATTTATCTTTTAGTTGAATTGTAAAGTACTGCAAGATTCTTGTAATGTGGATTGGTAGCAAAACCTTAATTGAATTTCCTTGCTCGTGGTCTTGTGTCTGCAGATCTTGACTGCACAGCTCTGTTTCTCTGAGGTGGATTGGCAGGTAGTGCTCTTAGCTGCCATAAGGTTCAGTAAATAAATTTTAATGCAGATTTTATGGAATATTTATTAAATCCATCAGCACGTTTCACTGCTTCAGAGACACCGTATTTAGATGAATAGGCATGTTTAAATCCCACATGCCCGTGAAGTGCATGACTGCCTGTCAAAGAACTGAATTGTGTTTTAAAACAAAATTGATCTATTAAGTTTTTATTGGCTGTCAGTGTGTAATTGATGGGCTTTTGAAGGTGAGCAGAAAGGGACAGCCCGGGGCTGCTTCCCGGGGCATTCACGTTCATTGGCAGTTCCTGACAGCAGGGAGATGCACCTGTGTGAGACACAACAATGTCATTTTCTACCATAAAACGGCAGAGGCAAATGAATTGCTTTGGAAGATTTTGATTTCTGGCTCTTCCACTTGCAAATTGACTCATTAACTGCAGTTGCCTGGGGAAGGGAAGCCTTGCCCTGCTGCAATTGTTATGTCAGCAGGTTCAAGAGTCAGCGAAGTTTGACTGCTTCAGAAATAAAGGTAATTTATGCATTACACCAATCCCTGAAGGTGATAGAGGCTGGGCTGGTTACAGGCTTGTAAAGGAGACAAAGGCTGTGTATTAACACGGAGTGACTACATTTTAATATGCTATTAAAATAGTCTATATATCCTTCAGAAGTGCAGAACTTTTCAAGGTTTCCTAACCTGTCAGAACTGACCAAAAAATTCAGATTTCTTTGCTTTTCATCATCCCCGTCCATCCATCCATGTCCATCCCCAATTCTTTAACATGTTTTGTTCCGACCATTCATTTCAGAACCCTTTTATAAAATTATTTTCCTACCTGTGAGATGCAGAAGGATTCAGGGTGAACTGAATCCTTATCCTCTGGAATGTTCTTTTTAAACTTTAAGTATTTTTTCCAAGTAATGGTTATTCATACTATCTATAAAGTAAACCAGAAATGAACATTAAAATTAAATTCATTTGCTTTCTGGTAATCTGTTTGTTAATGTGTTCTTTGCCTACGATTTGATAAAGTCTGAGTAAAAATGTTGCCTTTTTAATAGTAAAACTCAACCACAGGTGGAGAAGTTCTTTCCTAAATACTGATTAGGTTAGTTTTCAAGGAATATTTGATTTTTCTGACCTTTGATGTCATTCTAATTTAATGTTACTTGAATTAAAATGTCATCTTTTTTTATAGTACCTAAAATAGACTTTATTAGTTTTCCTGAAAGCTATGTGCAGCTTCGCTTTGGCCCATTTAAATATTGAAAACAGCAGGATTTGAGATTTTTCTTCTAATCCTCAACTAATAGAGTTTAATGCTTTGTTTGGCCTACCTTGCACAGCCTAAGCAAAAGTTTTAAACAAGATTAAAAACGTGACCTTATTAACCCATGACATCTAAAGACACAGAACAGACCTGCAGAGACATCAGTCATTCCTTAGCCAGGAGAGCTTTGGTGCCATCCCCAAACTACTCAGGATGTTCCAGAGGAAAGCATTTTGACAGCCCAGCTCTTTTTCTTTTGTAGTTTTCTGCCAGCAGCTGGGAATAAGAAAATAAAAAGGAAAGCATCTGTTTCTAAGTTGGATAGTCAGTGTTTGTGGTTATGGAAAATAAAAGTTTGAGTACTTCTGGAAATTTGAGGTGCAACCTGGCTGGGATTTCTTAAAAAAAAAGAAGAGTTTGGCAGAGCAAAGAGATGTTGCTTTTGTGTACTGCACCTCCTTAGTCCCTGAGTAAAATGAATGCCACCTTTTTGGGGTTTTATGTGAGAAGGTAGTTATTTGTAAGCTGCTGTTGGATGGGTGATTGATGAACATGCTGAGTTCCAGAAGAATAAAGTGT
This sequence comes from Platysteira castanea, assembly GCA_013397175.1. Lineage (NCBI taxonomy): Eukaryota > Metazoa > Chordata > Aves > Passeriformes > Platysteira > Platysteira castanea. The sequence goes on along the minus strand of VYXC01004915.1, from coordinate 189,378 downwards.
CTCATTGTCATGGAAAGTTTATGCCTAGTAAACATTACAAAACACAAAACGCTGTGATATGTTCACTGCTGTGTAATGAGATTCCTTGTTTACTGGGCAGGCTATAGGGCCATGGCAACAACACCAGAAATAGGAACTATGAGTATCTTTGTTGTAAAGATGATGATGGTTAGCGAGCAGTTTGTTAATTGCTGGAGGTTAACGTTGCTCCATATCCATTATCACTTCGTAGTGAGAGCATCAGCCAAGAGGTATAAATGTGGAAGTTTGACTGAAATCTTTAATTAAAATAATGAGGTTTATTGTATGGCGTGGCTGAGTCAGGTCAATGTGCACCTCATTGATGCTTTGAGACAATTAATAGCAAATGTTCCAGGGAGCAGAGAGTAACGAGAGTTTGCTTGAAAACAATGCAAACTTTCTAAACTTCTCTTCTAATGAAATTCCAAACCAAAGCAAAAAGAGTCATGACTCCTTAAAAATACTGGTATCTTGCTTGGCTTTCAGTGTATCAGTTTCCCTTCTGATCTAAACAGGGCAGAATCTGGATACATCTTCATTAAGTTCAAGATGCAGCTGAAATTTGGAGGCAGAATAAAGCCAGACAAATTGCTTACACTGTCGTTGATAAACACTTCCTGCTTTCATACCATTATTTACATATTTTTAATAATTAAACATGATTTTTAAAAACTGAAAGTGGATGGTGGTTTTGCAACCATATGTGCATTACTGAAAAATAGAATATTTGTGCACCCTAAGTCTTGGTTGTGGAATGGAGAGTTTGTCAAGACCTGGAGCGATAGAAGGCATTGCAGTTAGGAAGGAAGAGGGCAAAAAGCCCTCAGTTTTTCCTCTCTTATCCTGTTTAATTTATTTTCCTTAATTTGGTGCTTTTGGCCTTTCTTGGCTCACTGCCTTGTTCTCATCAGTGGTGCCTAATCTCTAAAGCAAAAAACTGGCAATTTCCAGGAATAAGGTGGTCAATAGGTAGGTAAAGAAGACTTGGAAAACATAGAATTTTCATCTGATTATCCATCATTCATTTCTCTCTCTGCATCAAGCTTCACTGACCTTCCTGTCCCTGCCCCAAACTTCTGAGGACGTGGGGTCAGTGAGGAGCTGATGTGTCGGGATAATCTCATTTGTGTTTGGTGGAGTTTGCTGCTGATTAAGACACATTCTCTACACAGCAAAGTCATCCTGAACGAGATGATTTGGTGCTGCTGTTTGCTTCCCCTCTGCAAGAGCAGCACTTGCATTGCAGTCGTGCTGTCACAACTGAGGAATGTACAACCAAATCCTCCACACCTCTGCCTAAAAGGCAGAATAATGTGGGGCTGCTGTGGTGCTGTTTTCCTTGACCCTGTCTTTTATAAAAGTTGCCTTAATTTTTCATTTGATAGCCAAAATTCCCATCGCTCCTGGATGTCTGCCTTGTTATTGGAGTAGTATTTTTTTCCTGCTGTTCTTCTTCATTCTTGATTGGTGAACATGCTTTCAGTTTCATTTTGGTTTTTGACTGTAATCATAGAAAGGAGAAAGTGATAAAAAGCATTTGCAATATGCCTACTGAATTAACTCCATAAAATGAGGTTTTCAAGCTGGAGTCCGTAAGCTGAAAGTGTGAGTTACTATCTTTAAAAGGGTAAAAAAAGGAAATGTTCTTGGTACTTCATAGTCTCTGGAACACTGTGCTGGCAAATGTTCGTTTTCAAAATGGAAAAAAAAAATTTAAGTTGATATAAATATTCCATAATCAAAGAGTTCTGTAAAAGCAGGTCAATGAAGATTAAAAGGTCACTTAGACAGTTTAGCTGGCTTTTTAAAATAATTATATGGCTAACTTGGTTTACCTCAAAGTAGTGATTTTATGCTGTGTACAGCAAGAAATTAATAACGTGAAAGATTTTATTGTAGTGCTTTACAATTAGGTTACAGTTTACAGGCTCAATGCTAGTAGTACTTTTAGGGTGCTAATTCCTGGTTATACCAAGTGTTTGATCATGCATTTCGTTTGATTGCACTGTTTAGCATTGAAATGAGCTGGTGTCAGGTTTGACACGAAGTGCAGTACAGAGGAGCAGAGGCGTGGTTGGCACTGTCCTGCTCCAGCCTGTTGGGCTCAGTAATGTGGCTGCAGTTAATCCCAGATGATAGTGCTCATTCCAAGTGGGTTTCTAGCCTACTCCTCTGTTTCTAGTCAAAAGGTAATTTTATATACCTGGTTAACCCTTTACTGGTTATATTTCACATCCAGACTGAACATTTTGTGTCACGTGGAGTTCTCTGCTCTGGCTTGTTCTGCTAAGGCATCAATTTTGTGCTTTAATTTTTTTGTGCTTTAATTTTTTTGTGCTTTAATTTTTTTGTGCTTTGAGGTTCTTTGGTCTCCTTTCATTTGTTTCTACTTTTAGGAACTCACCCTGTTTTCCTTTCTGTTTGTTTCCAGTGTATACTTTCCTAAAGAACTTCCACGTATGTCTAGTATTTTGCATTCAGATGAATCAAAATCTGTTTGATTCTGTAGAATGTCTTAGTCCCAGTCTGAGACTGTAGTAAGTTTTTATTAAGGCATAATTAGACACCGATTTTTGGATGCAAATAGATGTTACTGCTTAAAATAGATGCAAATAGATATTACTGCTTAAATAGAAAAGCTTAGAGATACTTAATTGAGCCTGTCTACAAAAGCACTTTAGACAAAACAGTTTCGATAGAATATTTTTCAAGTTCATGTTCTGTTTTAAAGAGGTATTCTGCTTTTGTGGCTTACAAATTTAATGATGTATCTTTTTTATTACAGGGAGAAGAAAATGAAAATTCAGGATATTAAAAACAATATTAAAGAAGCTATAGAGGTAAACTTACGAGCTGTTTTTTTTAACTATTCCAAGCGGCTATTTAGACGCTCTCTGCAATATTTTACTTGTGTTTCTTTGCAGACAATAGTGACAGCAATGGGCAATTTGGCACCTCCAGTGGAACTAGCCAATCCAGAGAACCAGTTTCGAATCGACTACATCTTAAATTTAGCAAACCAGATAGACTTCGATTTCCCTCCGGTGAGTAATTCACAGTGGCTGCAGCCATGCCTTCTTGCAAATGATTATATTTCACTGCCCTGTAGTAAATATTTCCCCAGAACAGCGAGCTGCTCTCTGGGAATTACTGCAGTAGGTGCCTTTGGTGAGTGCTAATCGAGTTTGCAGCAGCACAGCCAGAATATTCCAGCTGATCCTTCAGGAACATGGAGACCCTTGTCTGCTTTTTGTGCTCTGGTGAAATAATCAGCCACAGAGTCGAGATGGACAGTGCTGGGTGTAAAGTTTGGATATTGTTGGGAATTGCCCTGCCCAAAACAAGTGGAGATACACACAGCACTCTGTTGATGATTAGCTGGTGTTTAATGATGCTGATTTCTCTCTTCTGGAAGAACAGTGGAGTTTTCTTGCTGATTCAGACTCTGTGTCAGCCAGACTTTTTGCAGAGGCTCCACACACACGTCCTTGCCCCAGCCCTCCCAGTCCTGGTTAATCATTTGAGGTGCCACCAGTCCCAGAGTAAATGCAGAAAGGATAATTATTTGGTTGACGATACAACTTTGTGCCCACTCACGGTGATTAATTTCTCCTGTATCTCAACCACACTTGTAGCAGAAGCCTGTGAAAATACAGTTTGCAAACACTGAACACTTAAACACTGAGAAGATATGTTTGTTAATTGCCATGAAGTACCTTTTATTTGCAGTAATGCGGGAGTGTTTCAAAACTTGTATTTCTCTCTCTGTGCACTGTTCCAGGGGGCTGGGGGAAGGAGTTACAATGATGTGTCAAAAATCATGATCTGTTTACACCAGAATTCTGTGTCCAGCAGTAGTCAGTCCCAGATGCTTGAAATGAAAGTGCAAGTGCAAATAATAGTAAGATGTTGGATAGTGTGCACCTCAGCAAGGTTTTTGTAATTCTTGATTTGCAAACATTATTGAACAAGCTGGTCTGTGAGAGCAGCAACAGTTACCTTTTCCAAATGTTGCTGCTTCTAGGAATTTCTGTGCTTTGGTCAGTCTTTATCAAAAGAAAAACAACCAAACAAACCCACATGCTTCTTGCACATGGCAGAAGTCAGGTGACATTAGCAATTAATTGGAAATACTGCACTGTAATCTCCAAATCAGATCATTTTCAATGCTCAACAGGCACAGGTTGATAGAGGGAAGGTGTATGATCCTGGCACATAAAATGTAGTAGTTGTCATTTTGTCTTAAAGCATCATACATGCGAGATTTTGACATGTTTAACTTCACACCTCTTTAATTTAGACATTTATCAGTGTTAGTCACAGAAACACTTGATCCCTTCATGGATCATCTCTCCTGCTGGGAGCACAGAAAAATATATGCTTTGAGGATAGTTTTAGGAGAATATTTGAGAGAGAAGACAGTGGTTCCTTGCTCCACCCTCTGTGCTCCTGAACTGGCTGTGTGCCCGCAGCTCTCCTACTGCCATTGTTTGTGCTAGTTCAGGTTGTGATCTGTAACAATGCTGTAACAAGTTCCTGTGACCTACCTTGCACTGAAATACTGGATTTTCCTTGTCTCTTCTATCTCGGAGGGTTTTTTCCTTCCATTCAATTGGAGTGCAGTGATTTCTTTAAATTTTTTCCCTTTTTTTCACTGAAAGCAAGGTGTAATTGTGTGACTTACAAGGTCCATAAATAATTCCAAGTTCAGTGAAGAGTCTTTGAGGTGTTGAATGACACACAGCTTCAGGAGTAACAGTGCTCCAATAAAACTAGTTTTTCTTCTCTAAACAAAGGTATTGTCTTAAATTTTTAAGCCCTGAGTCTACAGAGTTTTAGGCGTGTGCATAACTTTGACTAGTGGCTTACTTCATTGGCATGATTAACTATTTCATATGTTAATGTTTGTGGAGTTGAGGTTTTAAACTGGATGTGCATTAGCCACAGATGTTGAAGGGCTGTTGTTGGCTCTCTCTGCCCTTGGTGATTATATAAGTTAATATGTCTCTGATTTCTGAGTCTCTGTAAATGTAGGTTGTAGTCCTTTGGTACCTGGAAAACTGAACCTGCATTTTAATTGCGTGATTCAAATCAAGTTAAGATCTCGAGTGTCCCTAGGTGCCATCTCTCAGTGCACAGTGTCAGAAATCACAGTCCTTGAGTACCACTCAAGGTCATCATCCTCTGTGTATGAAGGAGTAGTTGAAATGAATTTTAAAGCAGAGGCCAAAATCTGTGTTTATAATTCCCTGTGGAACAGGTGGAGCTAGAATGCAAGTTTCCTAACAGCAAGGTTCAGTGTAACGTGAAAGGCAGAAGAAAGTCAAGAAAAATGTAGGAGCTTTACAGTGGGATGCTAATATTGGGATCTGGCTCCACATGTAAATTAGGATTCAAAGAGCAACTTTTGTATTCTGATATTCTAATTCTTTTCCTAGTCTGGGTCTCCATCTGTTTGCTTTGCAGTTTTTGACTTACAGGAAATGTGTGTCATTTGTGTAGACCATATTGTTTTGAATTAAAAAAAACTAAAAAACAACAGCTTGAGTTAAAAATAATGTTGGTACAGTGTAATGCTAGGTTAAACATCCCCTTTAAAGCTGAAAATTTAGTATGTTGGAGATCTATTAATTCAGCACAGTTGGTATTAAAGAAATTAGATTTCTTGAATGCAAGTAGTAGCATATGGAGAGAGGAAAAACATCGTACTGACTGAAAGGAATTCTGTTCGCATAATCGTGCTGGTGTTTTAAAATACTGCAATTTTTAGTAGATCTTTAGTAGTTGAGGCTTTCAAATGGAGTTTCCACTGTTACTGTCCTTTGATGCATTTAGCTTAACACATCTCTATGTGTGTGTTTTCAGTGTCAAAACTCAACCTCCTAAGTAGTTTCAATAATTCGAGTTACTGTATATCTGTCTCAAATGTCAGGTGATGTTGGGCTAGCTGGGTTACAAAAGTGGTATTTTTATTTCTGTTCTGCGTACCAGACAGTGGTTAGGATATTTTCTCCATCCCCAGGACCAGCTAGAATAGGGGCCTTCTTCTCATCCCTTTCTTTTTGCTCTTACTTTTAGAAGAGGAAAGGAAATGTTCCTGTTCTATCAACATGTTACACTCCATGATCAACCAAATTGAACCAAGCTACCAAATAAAACCTATTTACTTTGGGTCACAGTCCATTTATAATTCTCTGGTTTTACAGAAATATTCAAAATAGCTGAGCAGGATTAACAGCTGCCTATTTTTAATTGATCTGGACTCAGCTGAGGAAGCTGTCTCTTGAAAATACCATGCTAAATTCAGAAAATGGTATTCAGAAAATAGTAGAATCAGAGTATTAGCTATTGAAAGGCAAAATATCAGAGGAATGACTCCAGCCTGTGGCTCTCTAGGTTGAGGATGTTTAGAAGAGATGCTGATGTTGTCTGCATGTTTCTTGGTTCCAGTTTAAGTTTTATTACACTGCTGCATTGTAGTTATTTTGAATCTCCCACTACCACTGCTGCTGAATGGTTTTATTATGGTTTCTGAGTGGTGTCCTTGAGCTTTCCCACACTCTGGCTTCAGCCTCAAAGGCAGCTCAGCATCCCCTGTGCCCACAGCCAACCCTTTCCTCCTCTCCACGCCGGGATGTGCCACCCGCACTGGGCCAAAAAAACCTCCACTGGGTCCCCGGTGTAAATCAGACCATTGAACCACCCCAGGTTAAAAATAACCCTGGTAACCCTTACTCCTTCTCTCTTCTATTTTGGGGAGATTATTTTTACCAGGGATCAGTTTTGAGGGCTGATTTACAACCTGGCCCGTGGGCAGTGTGGTACAAAGGAGGTGGTGCACAGTGTGATCCCTTAACCTGCAGCAGGGGCAGAACAGGGGTTTTGAGTCCTTAAAATGGTTTTGACACCAAAATCTTCAGGAAGGTAACAAGATAATAGAGTTTCAGTAAGAAAAGATGTGAGCTGGGATCTCTGCTGCCAGAAGTATTCCTTAATTATGTAGGCAACAGAACAAAATTATCTGTCCCCATAGATAACCACCCTGATGGGTATAATGATAGATATATTGTTATTCCTGTCTGAATACATCATGGGAGAAGAAGAGAGCTGCTCTGGTTTGACAGCATCACTAGCTTTATAAAGTAATGACAAACATATTCACTGCAGTGGGGGACATTTCCCATGGGGATATCTCAAATGTCACAGATTTTGGGGTGTGGAAGCAGGCAAAACATTTTCTTTGGTGAGGATATTCATGGGAAGCTGGGAAAGGTGGGAGACAGTGCCTGGTTTCTTGGGTGTCTGGACAATACGGTGTGCAGTTTTATACTCAGCACTGAGAGGAGATTTTGGGCTCCAGCTTTTTCTTGTCCAGATTCTCTTTAAGATTTTGAGCAAGACACCTCAGTGTCCTATTTGCCTTTTTTTAGTGCCCTCCATCCTGTTATGTGTAAAAGAGTGATAAATACATAGCTTCGAGACACATCTTGAGGTGCAGAATTAGTAGAAAATGTGGACATGTAAAGTATTTTTGTCTCAAGAATGTTAATGTTCAGAGAAAGGAGTGGGAAGTCTTACAGCCAGTATCAGTGATGTGGTGCTAGATCCTCTGAAATAATCCTTACTTACTCTTTTTTAAATCTCTATCGTCTTATCTGAACAGAGCAGCTCCCTCTAAATGGGCTTCCAGATAATCCAATTGATTTCACCTGATCAGAGTTTAACAGTTTAAGAGGAGCTTATGTAAAGCTGGTTTTCCTATCCTTTAATAGCAGAATAAATTCTTGAATGCAGATCAATTAAAGAGTTCTTTTGAGGCCTTCTTTTAGTATAGGGTCTGTCAGGCAGGCAGCCACTTGATTTTGTTCCTGTTTCTCATAATTGAAACACGTATAAATACTAATGATTTGCAAATCAGTCTCCTGAAATCTCTGATTTTTGTCTATATGGATAAATGCCTGATAGGAATGTTTTACTCTTATGTGTGACTAGCAATATCTAGCAAATCTTGGCATTGCTAATATATTTATTGGAAGTGATTTTTTTTCTTTTTTCTTTTTCTTTTTTTTTTTTAATTTTAGCCCTTTGAATTCTGCAGTGCTTTCACCGAGGTGTTCACATAATTCTGGTGAAATCTCACGAGGAATTTCCTTAAAATGGAGAATCTGCAGCCCAGGACTTGAGAAAATGGGCATTATATACATGTCTTTTCTGTAGTCGAGTTGCTTTTGTAGTACAAAAACCCCTCACCCTATATTTTGCTTTATTATTAATTTATTTGATTAGTATTTGAAGTAAATGCTAATGCTTTATTCTGAATTTGTATTCTTATCCAGTAAATTCCCACCATACCAGACCATATTTACAGGTTCAGAAGTTCACGTGACTTAATTTCTCTTGATACATCTTCTTTGATTTCCTCAGAGCAATCTTAAAGAACAAGGACAGATTAATTCAATTTACGTTGAAATAGAAGAGCTGTCAGCTGAATTAAACAGGAAATAGGCATAATTTAATATAGAAATTCTTAAACGTTTTCTGGTTTTAATCACAGTAAGAGACTATCACAACATATTGGTGTTTGCATAGATGAAATAAAGTTATACCTGTGAGCCTCCCTGGTGTGACAGTGGATCCACAGCCCTGTTGTGCCCAGCTGACTGGTCAGGGTTTGCAACTGGTCTTTGGAGAGTACATGGCATTTCTTCAGTGTTCCAGTAAAATTTAAGATTTTTTTTTAAGCTCCCAGGAAACAGGGTGTTTTTTTAATCTTGAAAAGAAATCCCAGCAATCAAAACTTTAAATTAATTTATTGTAAGTATATTTGAGCTTCATTTTTTCATGTAGACCTTACTGTGAGCCTGTGAACACGTCTGTGAGTACAGATGCTTCTTCAGAAAGATTGTAGGAGGGTTAGTGAGCTGTCCTTGGGATTTGTCTGAATTTAGAATGAGGAGAACTATTTTATCTTACACCATTCTCTGTTGGTGGAAGTTTCTGGCAAAGAGAGGCTTTTTGTTTCTGCCCTGAAAGGAGGCAGCAGACTTTAGCCGGTCCCAGGTGTTTGTTCTTGGCACCATGTAAGGTAATAAGGTGGTTTGATTTGACTGTTCAAGCTTACCATATATTCATTAAACAAAAAGCAGCTAAATGATGTAGTATGAAAGACATTTTCCAAACCCTGATTTAAGGCTCAAAGGAAATTTCTCAGAGTTTTATTAAACTTTCCTTCTTATTCTGAAGTCTCCAGAAATAGCTGATGGTTGAACTGCCTCTATCACCACTCTAAACTACTCTGAGAGAGAGCTGGAATGGGGTAGAAGACTTCTTTGTGCCTTATATGCTATCAGGAAGTCTGATCCATTAATGAATTGCCTCTTTCTGTGAATGATACACTTTTAAGAAGCAGAGGAACTCTGATTATTTGGTTTAAATTGCAGAAGAATCTTGATGAAATGGGGAGCAGGTTTGGTGCTCTCACCCAAAGTGAGTTTTCCTCCCTAATGAACCTGAGGAGCTGTGTTCTGGTATCAACAGATGAAGTTTCTGTGGTGATTAAACTTCTTGTGAAAGAAATAAAAGAGAAATGGGTTGATATTATGTTAGTGAGGCCATCTAACCAAAGGCACATTGTAGCTTATGGGTAGGGATTTGTGCGTTGGCACATTTCTCAAATGCTGTGGTGTTTTGAAACTCTTAACAAAGGGGAATAATGTGAGTTCAAACTTGACAAAAATTTCTTAAATAGAATTCCCTTCCCATTGGCCAATCCTTGCAGCCACGTCCAGTTTAATTTGTACTACTAGAAGTTACCAAGCAGACACACTGAATATTTCAGCATCATTCTTCTTTTCCAAGCATGAAAAACTATTGATAATGAGACTGAATCCTTACTGAAAATACTTCTGACTCAGTTATGGGAAGTGCTGAGTGCACTGGCCTCTCCCAAAGAGTTTTGTATTCAGCTCTGGACACGTGCCAGTAACTGGAGAATATCTTCAGCTATTCGTAGGTATGCGTTTCCTTTGTGATATCATCAGTGTATTTGCCCTAAAATAGCAAGCAATAATTAACACTTGTTCACACCATTAGGAATGCAGATGTTTCCCTATTGGAGTGAGTGGCTTATTAAACTGTCTGATTCGACAAATTTAACACATTCTGGTAGCCCTGCCCAAACTTGGAGAGAATGAAAAGTTGCCATGAGTTCCCTTCTCTCAGTGCCCTTACAGTCAGTAGTGATCACTTGATTTTAGCTACGAGCAATGAGAAATAAATCAATTTGTTGGTACTTACCTGTCCTGGAAGGAGAAAATCAGCTGGTGGAGTTTGTCTTGGAATGCTTGTGCTGCCCTGCCATCCCGTGACCTTGCCCTGTTGCAGTGCCTCGCTTGTGGAATGCAGCAGAACTGCCTGGCTCTCAGGGAGGGAAAGTTCCTGCTCACCCCTGGCAGAGTAGGTCTGTAAAGGGGTTTGAAATCAATGGTTGGTGCTACTTTTAAAAGCCAAACACGTTGGGAAGCAAATGTCCTCCAGGAGACAGTTTTACAGTCAGAAGCTGGTTTGGTTTGACCTTTAATCATTAGGTTTGTCAGTCAGTGACCTATTTAAAACTCTTATTATGAAATGTGCAGCTCCATGGGACAGTGAACTTTGCCCAGGAATTGAATCCCAGTTTTAACCACAACATTGTATAATGGTTGCACACACCTTTTAAGAGGTAAGGGTTTTTTCAATGGCATTGACTTTTGCTGGAATTAGTAAATAAACTGTTCTGCTGAAGGATCCACCCTATATTATATTTTACAAAGAAAAGGTAATGTTGCATGTCCGTGCTAAGTTTCCTGTGAATGTGGTGTCACAGTGGCAAGGACTGTGCCAATGTTTTTTCCCTGCCAACATCCTAATGCCTATAAAACATTGCTTCATAAACATGTTTTTCAAAGTCTCTTGAGCATTTATATATCTGGAGGGAACGAAGCCTTGTAGACAGTGTGTCCAGTTATATTCTTCCATTTTCTACTAATATTTTATCCTTTTAGAATGCTTCTCAAAAGCATAGCTTGGTTCCTTTATTTTTTCCCAGGCCTGGAGTTTGTCTCTTGAGGATTTTTTTTTTTAAAAAGCGGTCATCCCCCAAGTTCTTTAACACTTTCTGTAGTTTGACTTTAAACAAAACCACGGTTTACCTTTTATTCAACTTGCAGAAATTTTCCAATATAAGTAGGTTTTAAACTTGATTTGACTCCGCATTGCCCCCTTTCTAATCCAGAATTGTGTCAGCAAGATCTTTCTGGAACAAAGAACTGTTTTCCAAGCATCCCTTCTACATTGCTACTGATGGGTTTTTTTCTCTAGAGGTCTGCAGAGATTCCTGTAAGTGAATACAAGTGATTTACAAATGTTGCCTGTTGACTCATTGGATTGGGAAGCTTTCAGCAGGTGGAGAATCTGTCGCCTCATAAATAAAACATTAAAAATGAAAAATCATTTCACAGAAATGCAGCTTTCTAACCACTGTGTTGATGGGGTATCATGAGGGGTGAGGTTTCCTCATCAGCAGCAAGTCGTGGTCCTTGATCCTTCACTTATCTAAGCAAGACCAGAGAAGGTTTAGCCAGAGGATTTTCTCCGGGTTTTTTGTAGTTTCCCAGAAGTGGAGCCTGTTCTTGGGGATTGTGCCCGGAATTCAAACTATGCCCCTGCCCAGCCTGAGCAGATTCAGTCAGGCCCTGTTTGTTCTCTTCAGATCTGTGTTACATTGACATTCCTTTCCCTGAGTGTTCTCCTCAAGGATTTCTCCCTCTTTAGGGTTACATTAACGCTTTGGGACGTGTGAAGTCTGCTCTGGTGGTGAATAAGTGCTCCAATCCTGACATAAAGCTTAGGAGGAATTCACTCCTCACCTTCCCTGGTGGTGCCATCCTCTCACCACTTCTGTTGACTTTTGTTGCTTTACACAGCTTCAGCTGTACTTTAAACAGGATCTTGGGTGTGTATTGTGACACTGCAGCATTTTATTTTTTTAATGGAAAATTACATTATTTGAATTTTTTTTTTCAATTTTAAATATGCGTAGGGCAAGAATGGACAATATAATCATACACTGCAAATACTGTGGATCATTTGGAACCTAATATTCAAATCCTGTTTGTTGTGGAATGTCATCTCAAACCAAATTGTTGTTCAGTATTATTTGTTTATTTTAGCTGTTTTGTTAGGAGTTCCATTTTCTAGTGCAAGAAAAACCTGTGTTGATGCTGCTGTAGAGTCTGTTATATTAGAATGTGCCAGCAAATGAATCAGTGTTGTGGAAACAAGAACCAGACATGTAAGGACTAGTTTTCTGGCTATTTCTTTTCAGGAAATTTTCCTGCTACTTTTGGTTAATTTGTTTCCTAACTCATTATTTTTAGAGCTCTCATACAAATTATACCTATTTAACTAAAAAAAACCCCAACCCTATTGCTAACTTGATTTTTCTAGTGGCCTCTGAAGCCCCTGTTTTACCTAAATACATAACAAATCTTGTGGTTTTACTTGCCTTCCCTGAGAGTAGCCCCAGGCTACATTCCATGACTCAAATGGGATGCTGAGGATTTCTTGTGTTATTCTTTTTCTTAAATATTATTTCAGAGCTGTGGTTAGTGTAGGTGTACTGGGGAGGAGGGAGAAGCTGGGTTTTTGCAACCAGCTACTATGTCTTAATTCTAAAATCAGTCACTACAGGAAGGAGGCTTCTAATAAAGCAGGAGAGGAGCTCTGCAAGCCCAGTTCTGACTTTGCTGGGGTGAGCAACCTTCCTGCTTCACAGCTGTGGAAGGGGGCTCAGCATTAGTCCCAGCACGTGTGAAGGTGTGTTTGATGTGGCCTAAAGACAAAAGGTTGTGTGTTAGTGAAAGGCCTTCATATTTGACCATCACGGGTCATGTAGTTCACTTTTTAAAACACAGTTAATACAAACAAACAACAAAAAAAGGACTAAAAGTAACAACAAAAACCCATCTCAAAGAAACCCCGCTGTGTCTTAGTATAATAACCTTTTACTCTTCAGTTCTTGTAGATCCTGATTTTGAAACCCCAATAAAAAGTTCAAAGAATGTGAAATTAAATTCTTTTTCTATCCCACATGGACAGTTAATAACCATACTGACAAGATTGCTTAAGTGTTGCTGGTTATAGTTCAGATTAGCAGGACAGGCATAAAGGCAGTTTTAAATATTTTATTGCTAATTTGGCCTAACAAGGCACAAACACTGATCTTTATCCTATTATTGTAATTCACATGTTTTCTTAGAAGTGAAAACTGCCCTTAGAACATGGGGAGGACTCTTCTAAACAATTTGTAACTGTTCTGGTAAATTAAACCCTGGGCTTTCTATTATCAATGTGTTTATGCTAGGGCCAGGAACTGGTTTTATTTTTCATCCCATTTTAAGATCTGATTGCAGAAACTACTCCAAATGTAAGGCATTATGGAGTTTAAAATGTCTTTGAAATAATTGCTTTATATCAGCTCTCTGCCAAAGTGTCATAGTTGTAGTGAGAAACAGTAATGAGGAAGAATTTTTGTGGCAGAGTTTTACTGTGCTGTGACTTTTCTTACTAAAGCATTGCCTTTTTTCACTTTATATCTACATTTGTAGGTGATGAGGGATGTTTCACTGCATTTTCTGCAAACTTACCTTTGCCTAGTTATTAATCCAATTGAATCAGCTGCTGTTTCAGGGAAAAAAAAATCTTGTACAATTGCTGATTCCATTTTTCACTTTCCCAGCTTTTTAGTAATAAGTTGAGTGAACCATACGATATTCTGTATTGGACAACTGTTACTTTTAAAATAAATATAGAAACATTCCCCAAAATGGGTTTGGTTCAAATACAGTGAGATTGCAGATAATTCCCCCTGTCTCCTTTACTTTCTCTTCCTTTTCTTTTTTGCTTTAGAAAGTTATTTTCCTTGCTGTTCTCCAGTTCAGTTGAAGGTGACTGACAGTCCCCCAACTGCCAAGAAATTGGAAATCTTCAAATTTGACGTATCCAGTGAGCATAATTCCAGCAGTGGGAGACAGAAAACTGAGGACTAGAATTAAATCTTGATTTGTATTTACTTCCTTTGAGGGCAAAAGCAAATGGCCGTGCAATCTGCAAATACTAAAAATCAAGTAAAATCTTCTTACCTACTTCTGAAAGAAATTTGTCTGGTCTTTTTGTTCATGAACAGGGAACAAACTGAGATTAAATACCATATATAAACGTCATAATTGCTTTAAAAGAAATCAGAACAAAATTTAGATGTGTATTTTGTATTTACTCTCCTTTTGTGTATGTGCAGCTGGTGAATACTTATTAGCAACAAAAGGACAATCAAATTTGCATCTGAGGGGCTGCTTCCATCACTGGTATTCACAATTGTGTGATCACACAATCACAAATGCATGCATCTTATACCTGCCAAGAAAAGGGTGCTCTGAAAATCAACATCACTAAATTTACTGTAAGATGCCTTTATGCATCTTTAGGATGCAATTTAAAGGATTTATGGTTCTGCTACAGTTCAGGTCTTAGTTAACATTCTGGTAGGAATGTGAATTTTTTTTTAACTGTTTTCAAAGTGAAAGTTTGGAATGTGTCCCCTTTCTTTGTACTATACTGATAGTAAAGGAATGTGAGAGACTGATATCCTAAGAGATGGAGGAACCTTGAAGCAGTACCATGCCTATTCAAAAATAACACATTCTTCTTCTTTAAACTAATTCTGCTTAAATGGGGTGGGGAGAGATAGAACATACACAACAACTATTTTAAAGGTCTTGTGCTGGTCTGGATTAAAAAAAAAAAAAATTTGCTACTTAAAATCAGAATGAAAGTATTCTGCCCAAAACACTTCAAAACTCTGAGAGATAGGCAAGGAACACCCATGGCTGTTGATAAGAGGAATGCCCACAGTGGTGTCTGTGTGTATTTTAGTCACCAGGCTGCTGCTGTTCTTTCTAAGGCTATTCAGACTTCTTAGACTGATGGCCAGAAGTTCAATCCCATGTTGCACACATGCTGTTGGAGCCACAGTGCATCTTTCATATGCAAAATGAAAGGGCTTTTGGTTGTGTTGTTAACTTGTGTTGCAGGCTCAACAAAACTGAAGCGTTGCATTTTTGGCTGTCTGCTTTCATATCTTGGGCTGCAGTTTTTAAGGCTGAGACAAAACATGATCTAGCCTTGTATCACTGTCTTTCTTCTGTAGTTCAATGTCTTTTTACACTGTAAAAGAATGAATTTACGAAAGCAGTACAGAGTTAAGTAAGATACAGATGCCTTATAGTCCCTGAAGATCCTCACTACCTTACGAAGTCATGTAAAGTTTAATTATCTTTATCATTCGTGTAGGAATTATAGGGAAGTAGTGTTCCTTTGAAGAAAAAAAAAATCATGACAGCTACGTAAATGTAGAATACAGTGAGACACCATGAGTTAAAGAGCAAATGTTACTAAATAGCACTGATTATTAAAAACGCCAACGAAATTGTGATTAATCAGACATTAACTCTTCTTACAGTAGATGGTTGGGTTCAATCAGGGATTGAGAAGCAGTGCTTTAAGTGTTACAGGATGTTGAAGTCAAACTTAGAAAGCCAGCTGAACTTGCGGTGAGGTTCTAAAGCATGGTTAAGGATCTTTGTAAAATCTGCTCCACCTCCTGCTCATTGCAAAATGAAATGATGTGTTACTATCTGACAATCCTCCTCACCTCTAACCCGCTTCCTAACGCTGTTTTCCCATTTCAGGAGTTTTATGAACACACAAAAACGCTTTGGCAGGATGAAGGTGTGAAAGCCTGCTACGAGAGATCCAACGAGTACCAGCTGATTGACTGTGCCCAGTAGTGAGTATTGCTCTGTTCCACTGCATGGAACAACACCGGTTTGATGTCCTGGTGCTTGCTGTCCCTTACCCCTGGAAAAGGAGTGTGTGGTGCATAATGAGTTCTTGGTAATCAGCTGTTCAGAGAGGTGGGACAAACTGGTGTTCAGTTAGACAAGTATCTACATTGAAAACCTTGCAGGTGCTTCCAAAAGGTCTTTCAAAAGGCTGTCCCCTTAATGAGGGGGCAGTTTTTTTGTCTCCAAGGCCAAATTTCCTGCCTCTTCCACTTGGCCCCGTCCTTTCCAGATGCCAGCTTCGGTGCTGCAGCAAGTTTCAGTAAGCTGGAGAGAACGTGGGTGGGAAATAAGCCTGTTTGTCAGATTGGTTTCTAGTGCAGTTTATTTAACTGGGAGAAAAGAGATGGGAGCAACAGTCATGGGAGGCAGCCTGTGATCAGTCACCAGAGTTCTGCTTGTGTGCCTTCATGCCCATATCTGAGAAAGAGTCATTCTCTTCTGGTATTTATACTGCTGGGGTAATTAGTATTGTCTTGAGAGTCTGCTGCATGTTTGCAGCTATTTATCACATCCAGCAATATACTGTGGTTCAGCATTTTTTATGGCAAGGTGCTTGAGTTAATTGTGACTATTCCTGGTACTTTTGTTGTGCATACTCAAGAGTTGTAGGACTTAAATTTGAAATATTAATGGCTTAAAACTATTTTTTGATAGTTTATATTCTCTCTACTTCTTTTGGATAGGCTGAAATAAGGTTTAATGGTCAAGAAAATTAAGGTTTCTCATTTCACACGATGTTGGCAGCTGCACTTGTCTAATACTGCATCTCTAAAGAACATCAGATGAAATAAAATCTCTAAGGTTCTTCTTTTGTTTGTTTGTTTAGGTAGACTTAAAGGTAAATCAACAATTAGCTCTGTTTGAAAAGAGACAAGAGGGATAATTTTACTATGCCTTGCACAGCTCCAGGTCTGTGGGAGCCTCTTTGAAGTTTTGCCATTGTTTCCAGAGTGAATTTGTTTGATGTGTAACGATGTCTTTTGCATTAGGTGACTAATGTTTGATCATTTGGCACGGAGCTTTTTGCAAGTTCAGTTGCTACAAAATAAAAAAGTACTAAGATTTTCATTCTCAGACAGGCATCCAGTAAATTCAGTGTTTCTAGTGTAAAGTTGATAGAAACGAGCAGGAGCTGGGTTTGTTCCTGGTTAATGTTTGTTAATAGTCAGCTTCTATGCTGGGAAGAAGGAAATATTGTTGAGCACTAAGAGGGTTTTGTGTTGGCCTTTTCCTGCCCTGAAAGCACAGAAGAAAGCTAAAATTCTTATCATCCCTGGACATTGACTTTTCCATGGATCAGCAGGGGAGGTGGCCCTCATGATGGCTTTACCGTCCTGCTCCATCTAGTGGAACACTTAATTCTACATCATGGGCTGTTGAGCCAAAAATAAACTTTGAACATTGCTGACAAATTAGATTTTTTTTTTCCCTAAAGAAAATAAAATAAAAAATGCTGTCTCCTTCTAAAAATATTTCATAATTCTAATATTTATTCAATGTGATAATAAAGTATATGACACTATAGTCTTGCAGAAGGAGCTTGTTAATTGTTCATTTTGGTAGTTTTTGTCCTTTCTGGCCTTTTTGACCATGCAGTGGTGTTGTTTTTAATAACAGAATATGCATAGTAGGAGTTTTTTAATGGCAAAATGTTTGCTTGGAGCTTAATGTCACTTTGAAATGCTGAACTTGTTTTTAGCACATTAAATTTTCAAGGAACCTAACAAAAATTGCTTCCTGTAAAATCTGACTTGATTGATACCTTTAAATTAACCTGGTGAGCACATGCTAACAAAAATGTGGCAAAAGTGAAATATAAAATGTATCTGAGATTTATTAAAGGAGGGCTATCAATATGAATGTGCAAGTTACTGCTGTTCATGCTAATAGAAGTGAAAAGAGAATACTGAGCCAACTCTGTTGGGGTTGTCAATTCTTTCAGAGAGGTGTTTTGGGTTCTGAACACTTACCCCCTTTTGAAGTCCCCATTTAAAACAAGAAAGTCGTATTGGAAGTGGGAGATGGAAAAGTGGCTTTTCTCTTTCAAGATCAATCTGGCTTCCAGAAATCCTTTCTTGCTCTTGGAAGTTGCATAAATTCTTAAATATTAATGGATTTTTTGCTCAGTGGATTGCCTTGAAATTTTAAACAATGTTTCTTGTTCACAAAAATTGACTTTTTAGAGTTGTTTTAATTTTTTTCAACTGTGGTTTTTTGAAGGGTGAATTGCTTAGTGTAAACTTTGTCTTGGTATGGGCTTATTTAACATTTTGAGTTTTTTAAAAATTGAGGTTTTTTTCACTGTTGTGACACAGTTTTATATAGGAAGCTTTGCAAGAACATTCTGCTGAACGTTTAAGAATTAGTTTTGCCTGTCTTTTAGCAATTCTGATTTTCATGGATAAAAGCTGAATGTCCATGACGACGGCCTAGCTGTAGTCCAGGAGAAGGGCTTTGCAAGATTCAGGGCTGGAGAATGTGGAAAAGAAGGATATTGGGGAGATGGCAGCTTAAACTTGTGCAGAGTTTGTGCTGAGGAAAGGCAGGAATTTGCTGGTGGGTTGGGAGCTCTCCTGGATGGACAGAGTGTGAGGGAAAAGTCACTTCTTGCTGCGTGTTCATTCCCAAGAAAGTGGGAATGTAATTCTCAATGTTTTATCTCCACAACTCCAGTGCAGGGATTTAGAGTGTGGAAGTGGTATTTGTTACCTGTTCTGGAGCAGTAATTTCAAATGTACAATGCTTCCTTCTGAATCTCTACAATTTTCAGTGTCTTCCCATAAGAAGTGACATTAATACCAACTCTTACTGTTGTTCCATCGAGGCTCTGGTTGTGTTGGCTCAGAAAAGGCTGCTTTACCAAAAGCCACAGGTACCATCCTGGCTTCCCATTTCACTGCAGTTGTGATCTTTGGAGGTGTGAAGCTGGGAGGCCTGGCCAGTAACCTCATCTGCTGGAGAGCCCTTCTGGTATCCTGCCCTGTATGCTCAAGCTCACTGGCTAAATGGAAATGTCACTTTGGAAGGAACCCTGTTCATTTTGAAAGAGTAGCTGCCTCTGCTCCTCACGAGCTTTACTGTACTTCCTGCCGAGGCATATTTTACAGTCTTGAGAGGCAGAGAAAGGAAAGAAGGCTTGTTTCCCTTTTCTTAACTGGCCTTACTAAGAAATCAGTTTCAATTCTGCTTTTAGAACAGCACAGTCTGTGACGTTGTCACCGGTTTGTCTCTGTATTTCAGTGGTGAGGAGGGAGCTTTATCTGTGAGAAGACCAAATTTCATTGCTCTTGCATCTTGCAGGGATATACACAGAGTGTTCGTATGAAGCTGCCATGTGATCTTGCTCTTGGCTAATAATAAACAGAAGAACACAGAAGTGTCTAGAATTCAGAAAATCCCAAAAGGTGTTAAATTATTTACCATCCTTCATATGTCTTCCCTGAAGGCACAGGATCACATTTTATTTAGAATATATTAGTTATTATTAAAAATATAAGAGCCATTTCCACTGTGATGTGCCAAAACCTGTTTGTCAAATCTGTCTTTTGTCAAATGCTAACAAACGTGATCTCTTTGAAGCGCTCTTGCTGCCAATACTTCTACCTCAGGTTTCATTTGAGCAGCTCTGGTTTTAAAGACTCAAAAATACCCAGCAGAGCAGTCATAAGCAGGATCTCTCCTCAAGGAATGTGCTGTTTGTGGTGTGAGGATATGAATGGTGCCCACGCTGTCCTGGCAGGTCTCGCCCAAAGCCTGGGGATGGCCTGAAGAAACTTGCTTTGATGTCAGGAGCCTTTGGGTTAACTTCAGCGAATCAAAAGCAAAGCCTGGGTACTACATGAGCTTTTTCTAGAGTTGCTAATATTAGGCTGTGCCCACAGACCTAGGAATTTTTGCTGCAGTTAGCCTGGGCCACTCATTCGATTTTTGTGCTTCCTTTTACTCTGCGCCTTCCCTGCGAATCTCCTCGCTGGCGCTTCCTGGTTTTGGCTGGGGTGGAAAAGGAAATAGTGTGAGAGACAGTGTTTGCAGCCCATTTCACACCCTGCGATGTCAGGAAGGGCTGGAAGTAGCACGAGGAGCCCATTCTCACGCTATTTCCTGCCGCCGGCTCCTCTCCAGCGCTGCCATTTCGGGGAAGGAGAAGGCGCGGGGAGGAGGCTCTGGAGGTGCAGAGTCACGTTTCTGGAACTCCAGCACCAGCAGAGCCTCTCTGATACCTTGAAACTGTGCCAGGCTCCTCCAGAAGGGTTTTATGAGGAGTGTTTTTTAAGATGTTTGTTTTTAAAATACTTATCAAAGAAAGGCAGGGAGTGCAGCTATTAGCTGACTGCTGTGCGGGGCTGCTGAAGGATCAGCACGTGGGGACACACGGGCTTTTTAATTTCTAATGTTGTGAATTCTCTATATTTTTATTAAGATTTATGGTGTGTTTTATTTCTGGATTTGCAGACTCGCAGAGAGCAGTTAAGAGCCCTGATCTCAGCACTTAATGATTTTCTTCCATGTTGATTTCTCTTTATGACAAGGTTCCCTTCATGGAACATGTAGTGAAGTGTGTTTGCTCAAAGTCTCACCTTTTTAAATAGTGCCTGATTTATCAGGGGTACTACTGTTAGTCTAGTTTCCTAGCCATATTATTTATTTATCTTTTTTTTCCCTTTTTGTTTCTTTCCACTCAGTGTGATTTTGACAGAGTGGTTTCTCTGGTCTCCAGCTCCTCTGTCTACTCACATTCAACAGGACGGGAATTTCCCTGACCTGTATTCCTGGCATACATGAGCTTCTTATGGACAGTAACAACTATATTGTTAAACATTCCCATGAGGAAGGATAATATTCATGTCCCCTTTTGCTGGTCTAAAACTGATGAGCTTGCCTGCTGGTTTGTGAATTCCTTGGCAAGCCAGGGAGTAGACCCAGGTGATCCAACACCTAATTTTTGCTCCTGATTACAAAACCCATGTTACTCTGTTCCAGAGTGCTTAGAGATAACTGAAGTAGAATCTTTTCCCTGCTCATCTTCAGCCTGAGGGAATAGACGATCGTGTTTTAAAGGTTAAATTTCAATTTAAAAAAATACAGCCCAGGCTATACATTTTCTGCGGTCCAGTGGGGTATTAGGTGTATGATGGGGAGCACAGTAACTCCTGTCTTTGCATGACTTCAGTAAAGTCACTACCAACAACACAAGTCCAAATATGTAGTAGTTGAATTATACCCAACTCCTCCACGTGTGTGCCCTCTCTTGCTGTCAATAGCAGGGATGTGCCTGCTGGCAAGTGCTCTAAAAACCAGATTACCCAAATGTAGCCAATAAATGGATTATGAATCCAGCACATGTTCCCACTCTTGTCACAGCGAATCATAAATTCAGAATTTCAAGCTACACTCAACCCCAGATAAACACCTCTGTCTTCAGAAAAAGTTACATCCCAGTTTGAAGCAAGATAAACCAAAAGGTGTCCTGGAATAGGTTGCTTGAGTGTTACGAACTAGGTGCTCCAATAAAGAAGATACAAAGTTATTGGGCCATAAAGGCAGAAAGACCTTTGCAAGTCCAAAATGTGAATAACTGAATAAGTCATACCACAGCTCTTTGAGGTCTTTGTGATGCCTACTGCATGATCCTGAATTATTGTCAAGGGGTTTAACGATTTGCTCCAGGAATCTGATTTCTGCTTCCACTTTCACTCCCTCTGCCACTTCCAGCCCCCTGGACTCATTGCCTTCATTCATCTGCTGCTTTTATTTCTCCTGTGTTCCACACATCTGTGAATGTGCCAGTTCCTTTCTGGCCTTTGGCTGCAGATGCAACTTCCTTTCCTGCCTCGTTGTAAATATTGGGGATTTGCCTTCAGCTGGAGGCAGGGCTGACCTGGTTGAAGAGCATGAAAAGGCTGGGTTGAAACTTCTCCCCCAGTTTCTTGACACAGTCCTGTGTCCAAATAGGGAGACCCTGCCTTTTAGTTTAAATGCATCACTTGCTAATGCTTGCAAGGGTTAAGGATAAACTCTAGTGTTCATGGATGCCTGATTCAGTAGAAATGGATGTTTCGTATTTGCTTTCACGTGTGAATGGATTTGCTCTCAAAACAGCCATTTCTTTGTGTCAGACAAAATTCACATGCAGAACATTCGCTCAGGTTAGGCTTGCACTGGATGAAGAGTATTTTTCAAAGTTTGGCATGAATGTTAGCATTTTATTTAAATAAAATATGTCCTCAGAATAGTGATTTTTTCTGAGATCATGAGCAGGCATCCACATGATTTGGTCAGTAGATTGCTGTGCTCCTCTAACCAAGAAGTTGCATTTTGAATGTCAGAAGAACATCAGGAGAGTGTCATGAAGGCAGGGTTAGATAACAAACTTACTGACATTTCAGTTATCTGGAGGAGAGTACTGAGTGGAGTCCAGGGTGTAGTTTGCTCAGGGAGTATCTCCACTAATATTTTATTTTAGTAGTCTGCTTTGAAACCAAAGTTGTTATTACCAAAGAATGTAAATGTATAAGTAACTACTGCTGTATAAACCTAAGAGTGATGCATCTTCAGAAAATAATTCTGTACTAAAAGTATTTGGCTACAGTCCAGAATTCTGCAGACAAAGTTCTTTAGCCAAATTTCTTGATGGGTGGCCTATACCCATAATGTTAATTAACAGAGTTAAAAATAACTCAGTAAAGAGAAGAACAGATTCCTTGTGACTAGTGGCAAAAATGGCAAATTGTGTTTGATAAAGAATATTATGCTTGCATCACCAAGTGATTTTAAACGTACAGATAAATGACAAAATATGCATAATCCCAGGGATTTCTATTTCCAGAGGAGAAAATAAAGTAATCCCGAGCTTTTTTTAAAGCAAATGTCAGATGCATATTTTAGTAATTGCTTTCAAGTCTGTTTGGCTCAGTAGTGTCTGGACTTCTTAGTCAACATATTTCTGATACCTGTTCAGGCTTCGGCTTTGTTTTTTGTGGTTCTGTTCTCTGCAAACCTACAGCTGCAAATGCAGTGGAATTTCTTTTGTGGGTGAAGGGAAAGTGTTGCAATGCAATACAGCAGGAGATGGAATTTAAGCCAAAACCTTCAGTTAATTAGACTCTCACTAATTCCTGCATTTTAATGGCAACAGGTTCCTCATTCCTTCCCACTGTACTTTCTTTCCATCCTCAAAAGTTTTTGTTGTGGCGTTAAGTTACAGTGTGAGTGAATATGACAGAAATGTATGAAAAAACATATTTTGTCCACTGAGGCTTTTGGAGGAGATGCTGTGAATATTGTAGTGGTCTCTTGCTCTGTTGGTAGGTAGAAGTTTGTAATGGAAGGAGAATTAGTGAACAACACTGGCTCTGCATATTGTGCCTAAAGCTAAACTGACCTGTGGTTAGTGCTGCAAAAACAGGTACAGAGTTGCCACCCTGAAAAGTATATTACCAACTTCTAATCAAGGAGATGTGTAGGGCTGACTTTTGTTGATTGACTGATTGATTGATGGATGGATTGTTCGTGAAGTTTTGAGACTTCATAAATCCTTCTCCATGTAATTAAAATGACCAGTATTTTTCAAACAAGTAATATATTAGTAAATAAGATGTCATGTGTGTATTCACAGCCCTGACTTAATGTGCAATCCATTCGGAGCAATTCATCAGTGTTGTTGTAGACAATTTATTTAAGAAATTAGTACATTGCATTGTTCTATAAGATCATTAAATGCATCTACTACCACAGCATTACCACAGAGTTATATTTTTCTTTCATGATTGTAAAGATTAAGAAAAATTTAAGAGCCTGGATCCACGCTAATAGAAACTCTCTTGAAGTAGATGATGTTGAAGCTCTCCTCCTGTGAGTGAATTCATTAACAACAGGTTTCACAAGCATCTCTGATTGTGTGGATTCCGTGGTGTTCTGCTGAGCAGCCTTTCATCCTTCCAGGGATGCCACACATTCCTGGAGCGAGGGGATCTCAGCAGGATAGTAAACACCGTGTTGGGCAGCTGGAGCAGAGCTGGTGAGCACACACCCCTGGTGCATTTACTGAGGACAAGCCCAGTGTGTGATGGGGTTTGACACACGCAGACTCAGACAAGTGGCAAAGCTACGTAAATGCTGAAAGCTCAAGGTTCTTGGGTTTGCCTTTGCTGTACGTGGATCTTGAAATTATATTCCTTAATTTTCTGTATTTTTAATCTTATTTTCACCAGGCAGAGAATGTACTCTTATGGTAAGGAAAGTGCAATAAATTCACCCTAGAAATAACAGCTTACTGCAGGTGAAACTTCTGTAATCGCGTTGCTCAAAACACATGTTCTGAGAAAATTGGAATGAGTAAAATAGTAGGTGATTGTGTACACATGAATCCTTCAATCCTCTGGTTTTTGTGAAGACAGGTAGTGGTCAGTGAATTGGGAATGAGTGAATGTCATAAATGAATTGGTCAGAATGAATTAGGGTGAGAAGTTAAATAAGAGGAGGAATTGTGACTGTAAACTCTGTAAGTTTGTTGTGCACCCTGGATGTACTAGCTTTATGTATTTTTTTTAAAGCTTTACCCATTAATGTAAAAAATATGCTCAGTTTTACCATAAAATTCCCATAAGCTTATTATAAAACAGAGCAAATGACATATTGAATTGTGAGTAATGGACTTAATGGTGTAGCAGTCCTGGATTGCTGTACTGCTGAAACACTGTAGCTGTCAAGTGATGAGAATCAATCCAGGCAACTCTTAAAACTCATATTAGTTCCTGAGAATGAATTTTCACTCACCCTCCCAGGCTCTTGCAAGGTCCCTTTGTGCAGAGAAAGCCCCAAACGAGGGTAGTTTTGGCCTGTGGTGCAAACAAACAATTCAGTGTGAGACACAAACAAGCAGAATAAAAGACTTCCACACAGGCTGGAGCAGCCTTCCCTAGGAATCCCTTCTGCAGGAGGAAGATCTGCAGGCGCAAAATACAGGGCAAGCTATAAATAAACACTTGAGGAAACGGGGAAGAGCGTGGCATTGGTTGCATCATTTTTGCACAGCCCGGGTAAGGCCGGATTGTTGTTCCTGAGTGTTTTCCGTGGTAGGAGGGTTGGGAAGCTGATGTGGGATGCAGTGCTGGACTGGCTGGGGGGGTCTGGCTGCTGCTGTGGAAGCCACAGAAAATGCTGCTGCAGCAGGAAAGGGCTGCAGGAATGATGTGCATCCCTGGTGCTCCGGTAGCCACGATCCTGGGGCAGGTGGGACCAAGTTTTTTAGGATTTTGCAGTTCACGCGCCTGGGTGGGTGAGTGGCTGCTGGAGCTTTTTGCCTGACCTTGGGAGCTGCTGTTTCTGGTCTTCCCAGTGAGCACGCACAGCAGCTTTTGGAGCACGGGAGGTGGTTGGGCTTTACAAGAGCTCTCATGGCTCAGCTGCGTTGCTGCAGAAAAGGAACATCTCAAGATTACAGGATGACAGCTAGGAGAAAGTTTCATCAAACTTAAAACCTAAAAAGATACTGTAAAACCTCCTTAAAGACTTGCTTTAAAAAAGGAAGTAAAAGCAACAGTGTTCCGAAGACAGAACGCAACAGAAAATCCCTGATACGAGGACGAAATGAGGCCAGTACATTTGCTGGTACAGTGTGAAAGCGCCAGGTTCGATTCCCAATTATTCCCTGGGCTGAAACACTGCAGATACATCACTGCCAGTCCCGGGGAGAGGGAGCACTGGATGCTGCTGACTTGCACGTTCTCCCCTTCATTTTCCTCTTCTGTGAGCTCCACTGTTCAGTGATACGCCAAAGCCTTTCCTTCACTGGGGACTTCCATTTAAATTTCTTTTCTGCTTGCCTGCAGTCACAGGTATTGCTGAAGTTACTGTTTTTGGGAGACCCCTGACAAAGATGTCTGGAGGACATTTGGTATAAATTTACCAGCAGGCTCAAAAGTTTATTGAGACCATGTGCCTGCATGCAGAGAACATGGTCATAAAATCCAGACTTCAGGAGAGGCAGGCTGAAAATTTAAAAAATAGATCAAGCTCATATTAGGTGAAGAAGTTCTCAAACTGAAGCTGAGCTTTAGTAACTTTAAATACTTTTTATAGTATATGACTAAGTTCTAAATAAACTGAAAGAAATTGTTGGCTAATTTTACATGTGATTAAGAGCAATTTTGTAGCAGGATGTCATTGATGGGCTTTGTGATTTTGAACTGATTACTCTAGTATATTATAAATTGATTTTGTAGCTGAAACATGTTAAGTTGTTAGAGTTAAATATAAATCTCTGCTAACTATATTTGTATTGTGGTACACTAATTAAGTCTCTGAGAAGGATATGCACCAATGAAGCTAAACTGTAGTGTGCTCATTATGGAAGTGAGGGGTTTCAGTGTCTGGATGATAATTTACACTTGAAACATACTGGCTGCCTTGTAAATTTTCTCTGAGTGCATTGGGTACTCTGCAAGGTTCCCCTTCCCCCAGAGGGCTCATGTAAGCTGCAGCCCGAGTGAAAACTGGCAAAGGACTATTTTTAGGAAGCCTCCTACAGCTGAGGGAGGGAAGGAGTCGAGGCTTCTGGGCTGCTAAAGGAGCGTGGTGCTGGCAGGAGCCACATTCAGCCCGGGTCAGGTGGCCAGGTCTGCTGTGGGATCTTGGCTGAGAGACTGGTGTTTTTAACAAAAAAAAAATCCTTCTGAAGCCTAATTTCTTAAAATGTATGAAAATAGCAATATGCATACAAAATACCCACAATGTGTAAATTTGCCTTTTTTGTTTGTTCATTTATTGCCAGTGTTGGTAATACTTGCAGAGTTCCAGTGCTGTCCACCACTTCTGCTGTTAAGGCACCTAAGAGGGACTTTAATTACTCATTTATAATGTTACAAAATCAGGAGCTGTGTGAAGGGACTGTGCAGCTTTGTATCTGGCGACATGATTTTCTTACACAGTTTCATAAAGGGTGGCTGTTCTCTGGATATTCTTTCATCAAACTGAATCTCAAGAGTGAACCTCCGGTTTGGTTTTTTATTTTGGTGTTTTCATTAGCTCTGCCTATCAGTATGTGTGCCATGAAGAGGAACAGAGTTTGCAGTTCAGGCGTGCGGTCTCATTTTCTTCCCTGGGTTGGAATGGCTTCTCCCTGTTTATTCTGGAGGACTCCCTGTTCACCTCTGTCCCACGGAGCTGAACTGCTTTAGGATACACACATTTGTTGGCCAAGGCCAGGCTTGGGCGAAACATAATTTCCTTGTTTGTAAACTGGTGTTTTCATACAGCTCTTCTTGAAGAGGATTATAAAAGTTCACATCTGCAAAAACCCTTGGGTGATTCTGGATAGTGTGAGGTTTGAAATGAAGTCATATGAATGAAGGATGATCAATCTTTCGTGGTTCTAATGCCAAGAAGTACTGTAATGTCATCAAGAATCTCAATCAAGATCTTGTCATCAAGATTCTTGATCTTGAATCTTAGAGTGAAGTGGTTTGGTGGAAGGGATGAAAGGATGGATTTAGAGATCTCCTGTTTTACCATGGTGTATTCCCCAAATGGGCATTCAAGACTCTAGGATCTTACCATGTCTTGTTAAAATACAGATATTAGTACATTATCTGTGTATTTTCAATGCTAACTCTAGGTCTCTACCCCTGTTGTTCAAAGTTAGTTTCACAAAGAAGGTGTGTGCTATGTATGAAGTGTGGAACAGTCTCAGGCGAGGTTACAACAGCTCCAGTAGTGCCACAGTGTCTTACCAAGGGAAACAGTAATTAAAATGGCCAGTTTAAAAAAGCTTTTTGGGGAAGAGCATGTCAGATTACAACTGGCTTTATTGTGATTAATGTGGCTGTTTCAGTAAATTTGAAAATACCAGAATTCCTCTGTGCTCTCTCAGAGCTCTTTGCTAGGTGGGATCCTTGGCCCTTCTCCATTGCTCCTGGAGTGCTTCCCTGTCCACCTCTCTCCCACGGAGCTGAAGTGCTCTGTGATCCAAGCAGTGTGTTAGCATTTAGGGTTCTCACCAGCTCTCTCCAGACCCTCCGTGCTCCATTTCCCTTCCCTCCCCGCCGTCTCCTCTCCTGGGCGCGGTGTGAATTGTGCAGCTGCGCGGAGCTCGGGCAGGGAAAACAGCACGAGGCAGGACTGGACAGGTCAAAGCAGAACTGCTTTCATTAGACTAAAAAAAACCCCAACCAAACCCCAAGCCTGGCCCTCAACCAACTTTTAGGATCAGAAAGGTGTTGAGCCATTTCCCAGTTTCAATCTGATTGGAGCCGAGCCTTGCAGACGCTTGGGAAGCTGGAGCTCCACTGCTGCTTAATTGCTTCTTGTTTTGAAGGATAATTAGGAACTTTGCTTAAAAATAGTAACTTTAGTGTTCAGTCCATTAAATTTGTCACCAGGGTAATTTCATTAGACTCCCAGCTGTTTTATTATTGGAATTGTGAACTAAAAATAGGTGGGATTTCTGCTGTTGTGTGCAGAGCCTGGTACCTCCGTTTCAGCTCTGACTTTCCCTAATGATGTGAAATGTGTTTGTTTCCCTCAGAGCTTTCTTCTGGGCTGTATTTAAGAAGGTCCTGCTAATTATGCCAAAATTGTGTACTGTGGTTTTCTGATAAAGTCACGTGGCTGTGAAGAACATGAAACTGATTTCCCTCAAGACAAGTCTTAAAAATGAAAGATTGATGCCGCACCCAGTGCATTTTTGTTTTTCACCAGTCTGCAAGAGATGTTTGTAATAGTTGAACAAATACCTTTTAAAAACAAACAAACACTAAATGAATACAGGTTTGTTACTATTATTATGAGGGGTGTGATTTACTCTGTCAGTTCAGTTCTCATGAGCAGTCCCTTTGTTGTGCATAATTGAAATCACAATGTAGATTGTGAGATAATGTGACAATTACCGTGTTTATATTGTGTGAAACACGGTGTTTTTTAGAAACAAACCTCTGTAATTACCAGAATCTGTACAAGCACATGCTGCTTTTTTACATATATGGTTTACAGGGTGAATCAGGTTGTAATATTCCTGTTTAAGCAATGTTTTTTAAGTTCTGAGCTGTTTCACATTTATTCCTGACATCCACACCAAAAGGCATCGTAATGGATTAATGCTGGATGCACAGAAAGCTGAAACAGATTTTTCTCTGCAGATTTGGATCTGTCTATGTAAATGTATGGCAGTTTCCCTGCATACTTTCTTAGAAACCAGTAAGCACAGGATCACACAGAAGAGGTCTGGTTGGAAGGGACCCCTGAGGCCATCCAGTCCCACCTCCCTGCTCAAGCAGGGTCCCCTCAAGCATCTTACTCAGGATTGTGTCCAGTCAGGTTTTTTAAAAGTTGCATTTTTTGACTGTGATGTTAGTCAATGATTTTTTTTTTCCCCCTTGGGATACCTTTTGACTGTAACTCCTGAATATCTGCAGTTTGTGCTGATAAAAATGAATGTAGATAACAGGAGAAAGTTCTGCTACAGAGCAGTATGGGGGCTTGTGGGGGGTTTTTAAAGGCTTGATGTTTGGAACCACAAAAGAGAGAAAGTCAGTAATGTAATTTATATAGGCCTTAACTGTAAATGTAAATTATATAGGCTTTAAGGTTTTTTTTCTTCCCCACTGTGTTGTCTTTAAGCAAAGAAACGGAAAATCGTAAGATGTGTTAGTAAAACAGGTCTTTCCAATGGAAGTGAGCTCATTCAAAGGAGGGAAATCTTCTTCCTTAATTAAAATGAAGGATATGCTTATCTGCAGAAGTACTCCAGTGATGTTCCCTCAAAACCTGTATTTAGATGCAGTGTGTAATTCTGGCACGGTTTATTAGCATCTCAGATCTTTTTTAATTTTCTCATCTGCTTGTTGGCAGTCTGTTCCTTGGACTTCCTGTGCGTGTGCGTTCCTACAAAGCAGATAACTGCAGTTTTACAAGCTGGAGCTGAACGTGGGTGGGATGGCGTGAGGGAAAAGTGCTGTTTTGAAAGCTCTGCACCTGTCACTAGTTTTGAGCATCACCATCCGTGCAGGGCAGCCAGTGTGTGCAAGATGCTGCAGAAATCTCTTAGGCAGCAAAATGTAGAGGAAAAGCAGGAGTGGCTATATTTAGTAGTCGCATATTATTAACTTCCATGTAATGTACCAGTTGCTGTGCTCAGACACCTCTTTTTTGTGGTGAATTAATAATTTGCTGCTGGAAACAGGAAGTGGAGTTTCAATGCTGTTGTGTGATAAAAGCTGTGTTTCACATATGGTTATGGTGTTTATAGACTGTGTATGTATAAATAAGCACCTGATAAGGGGTAGGTAATGTAGGAACACACCTCCCTTTCACCAGAACCTTTGAGTGTTCTCTCCTGACTTTCTCCTGACCCATCTGATCTGAGTCTCTTCCACCTTGAAGCCTTTGCTGCTGTTCTTAGTGTAAACCATGATCCGGAAGCTCTAATTATAGTAATGCAGAACAAATGGAAATCCTGGAATTGTCTCCAGCGCTCTTGAATCGCATAGTTGCCAGGTATCAGAGCAATAGGTGAGCCAGCCCAGGATCATTCCCCTGGAGCTGCCTCGTGCCTCTGCTTCCCAGCACAGCTTTGAATTTTACATTTATTTCCAGATCTGTGGGCTGTGACTGATGGCCACTAAGTTTTAGGGCACATATTTGAACCAAGACTGCAATCTGAAGGGTGCTGTACATCATTTAGTGCTTCTTTAGGCATGATAAGAGGCTTGCTGGATTTATGTATTTTTGCAAAATAACAGACTTGAATACTGGGCAGCCAAAAGCCCCAGCTGGGGCGTAACAGATGTTGATGTGGGAATAAGCACAATATTTGGGGAAGAGAAATACCATCTTAGACCCCTTCTCATCTTTCCCACTGAAGCAATTATACCCATGATTTTAGTGTCTTTTTAAGTTCAGTTCTTCTCCTGAGACTGTTTAAATGTTTCTTTCATGTAGAAGAGGAAATTTGTAATCTGTTAGTGAATAATTTAGGTTTAGGGTTTCATCCATTTAAGATGCAAACATGAGACACTGCCCTCTGCAGACAGAGAGATGGTGGAGATGTGCCTGTCTTCTGGAATCATGACTTCTGGTCATCCAGTGGATTTTGGAGATTTTTTTGGAACTTCAGTGCACACCTTGGGCTCTTGAGCTTGGTTTTTCCTTCCCTTGGATTCCCTGCTGCCTGGCTGTGATTGAGTGCACGGGGACAGGGAGTCCACCCACTGGTGGTGCAAAAATGAGTTGTTATTCATAGCTCTGTGATACCTTCTTTTCAGTGTAATAAACCAAAAAATCATAAACCAGTATCATTGGAGTTTCAGAATTAATGCCCACTGAGATGAAGTTCTTTCCCACCTCCCGGTGTTCATTTCATGCTCCTTGCATAGGTAGAACTCCCTGCACCATTTTGTACTTGCTTCACAACCACAATGGGTAGAATCTTTCTTTCTTTGTTCTCCTTGCCCCCGTCTCTGGAGGAAAGGTGGGACTGGAGTTCAGGTTCCCAGAGAACGTGGCAGGAATTTAAATTGAGAGTTTTGTCCAGGATAGTTTAGCGCAGAGGTTCTCTCCAGCCTCGGCCGAGGGGTGGTTTGTGGTCAGGGCTCTGGCCCAGCCCGGGAGCACAGAGAGCTGTGTTAGAGAGGGATGGGGCTGTGGGAGAAGATTCCCTGCCCAGGCTCTGCCAGTCCTTGGCCCCTGTAAAGTCTGCCAACAAGGGGGCCACTGAGGGTGCTGAAGGGTGGTGTGTCTGTGTCACCTCTGGTACCTTCTGAATCTTTAATATTCTTCTGAGTGTAAGGTTCCACCTCAAGATAGAGCTATGCCTTCTGCTGCTGAGGGCTTTTGGAGCTGCAATGCTGAAATAATTATATTCTGTGAATAATACATTTAGTAATTGTTTAGATAATTAATACATTTTATGTAGGTAATAAATAGAGTCAGTAAAGCTAGTTCAAAAGAACTAATTCCACCTGAAGCAGCCGAACGACTTCCTCATTTTAACATTACAAAATAAGCTAATTAGAGAATAAAGGATTTTAAGAGTTGTCCCAAAATTTCCCCATCCCTCACCCACACCTCTCGCTCCAGTCCTGTCTGGATTCCATGTTTTGCAGCTCCTCGCCTGCTCCTCTGTGAGTCAGGGACTGCCATGGAAAACCTCCCTGAGCCGAAACCAGCGACGTGACTCTTGGCTGAGAGAGGAAACAGGCGGAGGTTGTGCCTTGTCAGGGATTTTACTTTTCCTGTGCACACTTCATTCTAAATTCTCTGTGACTCCAGTGTTAAAAGCACGCAGCTTAGGCAAGTCTGCATCAAAAAACACATTCTGTAAATGTTAAGAGTATGTTTTGTAAATACAAAGTCTGTCCCACTGTGTTTTACAGACATTTGAATGACTAGAGCTTTTAGTGCTATTTTAAGGTCTTTTATAGCCAGCTGTGTGTTTTGAGAGGTGAGATTTAAAGTTCGTATTTTTGTAATGATTTAAATTCTGCTTCAGAGTGAGTTGAGTCAGGTCAGTGGGGAGGAGAGGGGGAAGGGCCAAAGTATTTTATTTAAAAGATTCTAAAATGGCTTGTCATGTCCCTTGTTAAATTAGGGCTGTTTGTGGGTCTTTGTAAAGTGACATTATTCTGTGAGGTGTCCATTTTAATTGCAGACTTAATAGCAGTAAATACCCAAATGCAGTTTGTGGAAACACTCGGTAGTCAGTGGTTGTGTATTAATGTTGTCACAGGCACGTGAATAAGCAAAGATGGAGGGTCTGTATTAGATTCTCCTTTTACGAGTAGCAAAACACTAAGCAAAGAGCAGAACCATGAAACTGGATGACTGACAGGTTTTTCACTGAGAATAAAAGAGAACTGCACTATTCCAGGACCATGGTGACTCCTGTGAATAGCTTTTCCACAAAAGTAGTGTGGTCACCTTTATTATTTACCTTTGATTTTGGCTTCAAGCTTGATTTCTTACTCCTTTTATCTACCTGAACGTAATGTGTGCCAGGAGCAGACAAGCACTTAAACTTGACTTCTTCATTTTGTTGTATGGCAGAACACAGAACCAGATATTTGCTTTTGACTGTAGTCAAAGATGAGTGTCCCTGCACTGCTCAAAATTCACAGTATAAAATGCTGTTGCAGCTCTGTATCATTTGCCTGGTTTAAAATTATATTTTAAAAATATGCTGGGTATTAAACTTCATGATCAAGCAAATGTTTTCAAGAAAAAGAAAAAAAATAATAACTTTATATTACAGCTCACTTCCAAATGAGAGGTGTGCTCTTTCGAGATGCTTTCAATTCCGGGTGCCAGGTTGTTCCTCTGCTTCTACAGAGGCCTGGAGTTGTTTTTGCTGAGTTGAAAGCAGAACATTTAAACAAGAAGGAGGGGGAAAGCCACATTCCTCTGAGGAAAGCAAAAGCTGAAATGTGAGCTGCTGTGAGGTGTGGGACTGTCAGCCCCAGCAGGTACTGACAGGTACTCGGTCCCGTGGAGACACCGAGGCCCTTCCAGCCCCTGCCCGCGGCATCACGGGACAGAAATGAACATTTTCAGTGTCCTGTGAGCAGCATCAGAGTCAAAATTACTGCCTTCTTGCCAGAGAACCTAACTTCCTAAAGTACTGAACAAAAATCTCAGCTGGGATGGTGCCTAAGCAGACAAAATTCCAGCACGGGATTTATATCTTGCATTTAAATATATACAAACTATTTTTCTGAAGATCTTTGTACGAGTGTATTTAACTAGGGAAGGTGAAGTCCTCCTTTACCACCCTGCTCGGAACGCAGCAGAGATTTGTCTTCCCATTGTTTTGGGCTTGTCTGGGGCCTGATTCCTTCCCTGAGCTGTCACTGCTTCCTTAATTCCTGCGGAAATTTGGTCTTGGGCTCAAAATTCCTTTTCTGTCACGTGAGGTCGTATCAGCTCCACCTACCCCAGTCCCTAAAATTCCTGTTACAAATGATGTTGCCTATTTTTCCAGTAGTAATTGGGGAAGTGCTGGTTCTGTGTTCTCCCTGTTCAGGTTTAGGTTTACAAGCCACACACAAGCTGAAAAATGTGGCAACTGTCTGAACCTTTATTTTACCTGATTTTGCAGATAGCTCTGTTTCTTCGATTTAGGGAAACTAATATGAAGTATTAAGGTTGTTAATTCTATCATCATCTGAATGCACTTCTATTAATATTTTAAATTGTTAGCATAATTTTTAGCTATTCGTGCTGTCATTAATTCTGTTGTATTCTGCATTAATGCAGTTTTAAAATTATAACATCCAGATCTTTATCAGCTGAAACCAATTCCACTGATATGATGGCACTGGAGGGAGCTACAGACCATGAGGACAAGATTCATAAAAATACTTGGTTGAAAGACAATGAAAGGATATCCCATTAGGTTCACCTGTTTTAATTGCTCAGAACAGCCTGCAGTAGGGGACTTACACCTCTAACGTGCTGAGGTTGTTGCTATATTGAAAATGGCATCTGGGATTGAAGGAAGCTTTCATGTCCTTATTTGAAATCGGATATGGGGAATTAAAAACAAGTTCGTATTTAAATTTCATTTAAAATTCTTCATTCTGAATTTGACTTTAGTTAAACAGACTCCTTAGTCTAAGTTAACAGCAAATATTCTTAAACCTAAGAAGAGCCTTATTTCTGATGGATTTAAATTAGATTAGATTGTGAAAAATTATTAAATTCCAAGTTTCTCTCCAAGTTCAGTCTCCACGGAGCACAGTAGGGATGCAGTCAGTGATGCAGTTTTTGCTTTTTCTGCTGTATGTAAGGTCTGTGACTTTAGCTTACAATTAAAAAAGGCTTAAAACAGAAAAATCCCTGACGTTGTTCATACACACTTTTCCACCTTCCAGAAAACAGGGCATGGTAAAAACTAGTAAAAATATGGATATTTAGTGGGAACAAGTGGGAGAGAAGTTCACCATCAGCCACACTGGAGTTGTCACTAGTCCTGCTTGTTGGTTTTTAGATAGTAAAGACCAATTTGTTATTTTTTTACAATTAAATATTAAACTTCAGCTTTTAATTCCTTGTGTAGAATTAAAAGTTGTAGTCTTTAGTGTGCAGAGATTTTGCTGAAATAACTGGAAAAGATACCAAACCTGATGGAGGACCTAGATTCTGTAAGATGACAATCTTTGAGAGTCACAGGAGGTCAAAACCATTTCCAGCATCAGGAATGACAGAAATGGGGATAAGTAAAAGTGAAGGCAGGCAAGCGAAATTGCTTTAAAGTGTAGAAAAGATAAAATATTCCATATCTAAAGCAGTAGATTTGATAGTGTCTTGCAAGAAACAGGTTCATTAATTAGGCCCAAGTTTCTGGTGTGTACGGCCCTCCAAAATTCAGGAGGAAATGGAGGAGCAGCAAGCAAAGTGGAGTGAGGAGTTTTGTTGCATGAACATATAATTGTTTCGACTTTTCCCATGGTTTTTGTCTCCTTTTGCAGCCTTGTTAAAAGAGAAAAAAAAAGTTAATAGGGATTGCGCCATGTTCCTCCCCACTCCCTCCCGCCCCGGGCTTGCCCTGGGATCAGATCGTGCTGTGGTGATCTCATCCATGCCGGTGCCTTCCCCGTCTGTTCCCAGCCTTGGCCTGGCAGCAGCTGAAGTCATCAGGGGTGGGGTGAGGGGCTGCTCCGGAGTTATTTAACATCCCCAGGCTTGTCCGGCCAGGGGAGCCTTGGGCACAGGGAGCGAGGTGGTTGGATGGGTCTGGTTTGGTAGTGGTGAGTGTGGAAACATCTCCAGAGTGTGGAAACATCTCCCTACATGCTGGCAAAGTACGAGTGAAGGCAGCTGGGCAGCCCCGAGGGCTTGGCTTGGGCTCATGTTGGTTGTGCTGGGGTAGGCTGTGCTGGGCAGTTCTGTGAGAGGGCTGGGAGTGGGCACAGGACACAGAGTTTGGGGTGAGCTGTGCCCCAGGCAGCCTAAAGGAGCACAAATGATCCTCCATAAGGATCATCCAGTCAAAGCAAGGAGTTAATAGCAGAGGGGAACTGGGGATGCCATGGAAGCCCTTCCAGTGAAGGGCTGGAATACTGGCCAGGTTTGGGTCATCTCGTGTCGTGTTTGCTATTCTACAGCCCTCTGCCCCTCATCTTTTTCCAAGACAAAATGAGAGTTTGTCCCTTACGTGGGCCAGAAAGGGCTGTCTTGTAGTAATGCACGAGTTGTTTTCTTAAGGAAAAAAAAAAAAGTTCTTTTTTATATGATTTAAATAAAAACTTGGCAGCTGGTGATAGTCTCTTAGACTAACTTGGAGTATCTTTATAAAAACCAATAAATCCTGCATTGCATGTTTCAAAGTACATTATCCAAAATCCTTCTGTGCAAGTTGCTGTTCCTGAGGCATACATTGTTCAGATGGCAGGGGAGCAAACTGGATGTGGTGAAAGGCAGGGGGGAGGGGAGGGAAGTTAACATACAGCTTGAAGCCTGGGTGGAAGTAACTCTACAATTTTTAGCAATGAAAATATCCATGTAGGGACCTAAAGGAATCCTGTGGGCTGATGGTGCAGTTTGCGTGGAGCGCGAGCACAGTGCCTTTTTGGCAGACGGGAGATATTTTACTGCGGCTTAATGCTTATTATAGTTGCAGTTTTTTGATCACCATCTGTAGTCTCTATTGGTTTTTGATAGAGCAACTAGGATTTTATATTTTGGGAGTGGTGTTCTCTGCGTTATATCACGCAGACTTACTACTTCCAGTGTCTGTGAAATAACAAAGTCTCACAACTTCAGTCTGGTTCCTGAGCTGCTGCTTTCCTACGCTAGAGAAAATATTGAATCTCCTGATTATACAAATGGCTTCTGTTGGATAATATTGACAAATACACTGAATAACATTTTTGACATAACATTCTGTTCCCACACAGATAATTTGGATGTAATTGAATGGGTTGATCAAGAGTTTGTGCTAAAAATATGACATTTTCTCACCCACTAAGTGGAAAAAAATGCTTGCTCCAGAGGCAGTTCGGTGGCACGGAGCTGTTGGGAAGTGGGATGGGAATTGCTGTGACTGCTTCTGTCCCCTGCCGGGGGTCCGAAGGGATGATGCTGAGAGTTGCCCTGGCTCAAGGAGTTGGGAACCACGTCCCGCTCCAGGCTCCTGGAGGCACGGAGCAGCCCGAGACTGATTTTAGCTGGAGCAAAGCGCTCCAGCCCGGGCAGGATCCCGGCCAGGATGCCTGTCAGACCCGCAGGAGCACTCAGTGCACTTGAGCCAGAAACGTACAGAAATAGTTGGGAGGGGGGTGGGGGGAGAAGTTTTGAACATCTCTTTTCTTTCCTTCTGTTTTTCCTTATTTTAATGGTCTCCTGAGCAAAAGGCTGCATTGTTACAGTTTCAAAAGCGGGGTGGTTGTGCTGCAGACAGGCGGGGAAAAGAAAGGAATAGACCTTAGAGAAAGGCTGGCTGTTCAGTATGCAATAAAGTGACTTTTATACCTCTCCCAATCTCCTATCAAATAAATCTCATGCTAACAAGCAATCAAACCCGTTTCCCTGCCCTGCTCTGCACAGCCCGAGCCACATTGTACCTTTCCAGCCTTTGAAACTGCCTGTGCCTATTTTTATTTGTCAGGCCGGGGCTGGGCTGGCCCCATTCCAGATGTGTCTCACAAGATTTGGTGCTGATGAGCTATTTATAGCCCTGTGGTTCCATTGTCATGGCAACCGTGCTAGAGGCCAAGGCGGCTGGGAGCTATTTCTGGACTTGTGCTGTAATGTAAAACTGATTGGGAAAGTTAGTGCATCCTCTAAGCCAGACTAACTTTAGACAGGCAGAGAGGGGGGAAAAAAAAAAGAGACGACTACAACCTCTTTAAATAGATTTTTCTTTTTCTCCTACCTTTTCCCCATTTCCTTTTTCGAGCGCCGGCAGTTTCTGAAGGGCTGGTTTGCCTTCTGCTGGGTTTGTCTGAAATTCATTCATGCCTCCCGGCGGATTACACTGCTTTAATTAGGCAGTTTGGGAAGCTGGGTGCGTAACCAGCCTCGTTTTTAGGGCAAGGTTTGAACTTGAAGGAGACACAAAAATAAAGGGGGTTTTGCTGGCGCGTCATGGTTTTTTGTGATTGTTGCAGTTCTTTGTACCCCATAGTTTTAATATTCTATTTTTTGTGTGCGCTTCATGTTCTCCACGCCATATAAGGAACTGTAACCTTGATTACCACAAGATGATTCCAAATATATGGAGTCATACTTTTCAGCTTTCTCATTATTTGCTTCAAAATTAGACCCATGGTGCCCCTCCGCCTCCAAGTGGCTGGAATGCTCGAGGTTCTTCTGGAATTACAGCTGGGGCCGCTCTCAAAATCACTTTTCTGGGATATGTACGCATTGATACCATCTATAATTAAATTCTGAGCTTTGGACTATTTGTAAACCTTGCTGTGTGACTTACAGTTTTGATAAGGAAATCATAATAATCCTTTGACTTGTAACTGAAAATCTAAAAGTGTTTGCGGCTTCTTGGGAAAGTTTTCTGGAGAGTCGGCTTTTGGTTTATTTCTGTTCACATCTTATACTACATTTCGAGGTTCATTTCCAACGTAAATCTGTTTTTCAGTGGGATCCTTATGTCTGAGGACTGACATGGAGAATGTTGTTACAGGAACATTGTCTATGAGATGTTTAGGTGCAATAATAGTGCTCTCCTAATTTTACCAATAATACTTCGTACAGTACTGTCCCTCTGTGCCTGTGTCTGTAAAGGTTTTTTCTCTTTCCTAATGCAGAGAGGGGGGAACTAATTGCGAAGATTTTGGAATTTATTTTCTCTCTCTTTATCTAATTTTGTTTAGGCAGAAAAAAGAGCTGTGCTTTTCTGAGCATTTTTAATTGTCTGATAATGTTTGTGGCACATCTTCGGCAACCACCTCAGCAGTAACAGCTCGCCTTTGCAAATAATAGAAAATATCAGTATATCTGTGCAAAACAAACAGTAAAAGTCTACTGATGTCCCAGCTTTGATTTTTAACTTCTATTTGAGGAAAAACCTGACAAGTTTGGTGTCACATTCTGTCCCATGTTTGCAGGACACCATAAATACCAGCAGATTGAATGTTTGCTTGTTTTATTTGCATCATTCCTGTAGCTTTGCCTGCTGTTCTGCTCCTCTTGCAAAATAAAGTAGTTGAAATCTTTATTACCAGTTCTAGGAATAGGATTCCCTCCTCTCCCCACTCCTGCTTGCTCCCAGCAGCAGCAGAAAGGGACAGAGTTGAGGGGCAGTCAATTCATTCATACACAAATACCCCTTTAAAAGAGAGTTTTATATCTTTGTACTCATCCTGTGTCTCTGGCTCAGCACAGATAGCTGAAGAAAGAATTTATCAAATAGTTAACTGCAGAGCTTTTAGAAAGCTTTGCTGAATAACATAAAGGATTATGGCGAGGACTAAAAAGGCAGGAAAGCAGAAGTAAAGCATGGTCTGGTCTGAAAAATAAAAAATGCACTCTTCTTTACAGTAAACACTTAATGTTGAGTTAAATTTCAGCTTAAAACGACTTTAAGTAGTACTTTTTTAGTCCTAACAGGGTGCAGATAAATAAAAATCTGCGAGGCGTTTGCAGAGTTTGGTCTTTAGGGTGATCAGTAAAAAAAAAATTAATTTCTTTCCTGAATTGGAAAGACTGTTTTAGAGGTGATCAGGGTAAATGCCAGTGTAATTCTTAGTAAAGTCTTGATAATTCTTAGTAATATTCTGGTGGGTTCCTAGTAATATCTTCGTAGAAACACATGACTCAGTGGAAATGAAAAATTATTTCCACTGACTCAAGGGACTTGGGGCAATTAACTACTCAGTGTGCCTGCCTTTAAAATAGGGTTTATGCCAAGTGTGCATTTTGGGGTGCGACGGTCAAGGCAGGAAATGCAGCCTCAATGAAGGCAGGCAGGAGCTGGAAATCTGATTTGCTGTCTGTAAAATACCTCGAGGCTTTCAGAGGCAAGGAACTTCACAAATACAGAGTTTCAGTGCTACTGTTGAGGGTTAGAAGTTACAATCTTGATTTCATGAAATATCTTACTGACACTGAAGATGAGATCTCAGTGTGTCTTTTAAGAGAGACATTTTATATGCAAATTCAAGTTATGACTTGACCAGAAAAAAAACCTGATGGAAATAAAGCTCTTCAAATACAGGTGTGTTGTCAGTTTGAAGACACCTTTCCAGCATTGTTCTAGGCTGGAAACAAAAGCTCTTCTTCACAAAGCAGAAAAAAAAGTAATTCTTGTCTGCCAACCATTTCGTCAGATCCCAGAGTAACATTTCGGTTACTGTTTGTTGAGAAGGCTGTCAGGAAATGCTCCAGGAAAGGCAGCCTGAGTTCCCCTCCCATGCTTCCCCAGACAGGGAAGCTGTGCTGGTTCTGAGGTGAAGGTTTCGTGTGTTACACACCTTTCCAGCAGGCAAAACGAGCTGCAGTTCTTTGTCTGGCAGCACTGTTCATTCAGGAAATTCCCCCCACACAGGGATAACGCAGCTCTCTGTGGCTAAAGAACTGCAGAATAACTCAGGTAACTGGCATACATCTGGATCTGAAAATTGGGACATGGTTTTGACATAATAGGTTTTAGTTAAAATTTGGGAAGAATTGGAGATAAACATATGGCTTAATTACTTAGGCCTGTTGGAGCTAAGGAAAGCCTGTGTGTACCTCTCTGTGAATCTGCCTCCCGAATGCACCCTTAAAATTAAAGACACTTTATTTGTCACAAAAATCTGCTTGGAACACTTCACATGTGGTTTTCCTTCCCTAAGCTAAAAAAAGGAACACAAAAACGCAGCATATTTTTTTTATTTCAGATTGTTTTAATTTTTTGCTAATACCTTTCACTTTGATATCTCAGAGACACAACTGGTGCTGTCCTAGAGATGCTTCCTCTCAGTGTTGCTGACTACAAATAACCTGAAGTCTTCTGAGGTTTTTTTTGTCAGTGTGTGTCAGAGCAATATCAGTGTTTTATAACACAGGCAAAAGAGCCTCTTACTACGTGACAGAATTTTGCAGAGCAGTAGCTGATCCTGTTACTTAGTCATGTCCAGAATGTGGCCCAAAGTGAGAATTGGCAGCAATGCTGAATGAATTATTTGCTTTCTGGAAAATAGCTTTTCCATATAATCTCTGGGAAGATTTTACAGAAGAAAAAACTGACTTTGTAAGTTGGTTCAAGGCTTGCTCGCAGTATAAAATTTGGTTTTGTGGTTTGACAGTTTTATGTGAATTATTTCACCAAGGTCACTTCTATTTCTCCCTCTAAGTTCACTGCTGACACAGTACACGGTGGGCACATCTCCAGTAGGCTTAGAACAATCTCTCACAGCAGTGAATTCAGCACACAAAGTAGTACTCAAGTGGCCTCACTTGTGTTTTGGATAGAGCCTAGCAAGAACTAAAAATAGAAATTAATGATGGTGAATTTGTGGTTTTTTTTGAATTGGGCATTGTTCTCATCTGACTGGATTATTAGTTTAATTTACTGGATAAATTGTTTGGTCTTGACTAACACAGACTGAGAAGTCTCTGAACACAGTGTATTGATCTTTTCTGAACTCTCATGCTCCCGCTGTTGCTCTTTATTTTAGGTATACCAGAGCGGGTCAAATTTCTGCTCTCCTTTTCTCCTTAAATTTATTTTTGCATTGACCAACCAAAAGAACAGTCCCCTTTCTTTACATTTGAGCAAAAAATCAAACTGGTTTTTAATGCCTTCAGGCCTTTCTAAAGCTGCTGGAGCAGACTTTTACGAAAGGCACAGGCATGGGGGAAATCTTCACCTAAGATATCGCTGTGCTGTGTTTTCCCTAAAATGCCCCTGGAAGCAGGAGGGGTTTTCTGCTGACAATCACACAGTGAAAGACTTCCTTCTCCAATGAACATTGTTAGGAGTATCAGATGTTGCTGAATGTTGGAGCTTGTTTCGGGGGGAGGAAGAAATGTTTATTCCATTTGAATTTGTTTTACCTGGCATGAGCATTGCTGTTGGAATTCATCTCAAGTACAGTACTGCTGCTCCTATGTGGCTGATGTTTTTCAAGGAAATCATAGGCCTAAAAATAGTCTGCATAAACAACAGTAAGAGGTTTGTACTTTCAGTTCCAGGTTATAGCAATATCTTGTTGTTATTTTCTAATTTTCAGTTTCCAAAATCCATTAAGCTGATTAGCAGAGTGTTTAAAAATAAAACAAAAAAAACCCCAAGCCCAAAACAAAACCAAAAACCCACCTCTTGTGGAACCCAGCATAGAATGTTCTGCTTGGATAAACTCGTACAGAAAGGCTGGGTGATTGCAGTAATCACCTCTGTACCTTGATGAACATGTTCTGTTCAGAACATTTTTCAAGCATCCTCCAACTTGTGAAATTGCCACGTGATTCTGAAACTGTGCTCTGAGGGGAGAGGATGGGGTGGAAACGCTCGTGCTACTTGGAACTCACGGCTGTTGTACGTATTTAACATCCTCTGTGTACTGCACAGAGAGTTTTGTTTCTTCCCTTTGGATTTAAAAAAAAAAAAAAATTAAAAATGACTTAACAGCTTGGAAGATATGAGGAAAAAAGCCTGGCTTGAGAATTGCAGAACACAGTTTGTCACCACTTTATCCTTGTGTGTCTGTGGCCATGTCACGTTCCATGATGGAAACTGATCTTTGCACTTTGTCTCACGTGTTTTTGTAGCGTGTTAACTTAAGATACATTTTAATGTGTTTAAAATTCTGTAACTTGGTCTAAACAAAAATTAATTTTCTCGTGTCTCTGGAACAAGATCATCTAGTTCCTGGTGAAAAGGGCATTGCACTAAAGCCATTGTCAAAATCTAGTGTTATTTTTCACCCTTTCCCTGCTCATTAGGTGTTTTAGGAAGTCAGCTGGGGCTGGAACTGGGGCTGAGTCCTGTGGTGGTTTTACTTGGGGTTGGGTTTTTTATTCTGTGAATATTCTGTGTTATTTTTTTCGTGAATCTGGGACAGGGCTCCCTTTTCCCCCCTTTAAGCCGTGGCTGTTGTTAATGCACGTTAAAGGAGGCAGGGAGAATTCGCCTTTTCTTTGTGCTTTCTGCTTCAGAGAGAAAACAATTCATGCAGAGGAATTTCAAAGGG
The DNA here is from genome assembly GCA_013397175.1 of Platysteira castanea. NCBI lineage: Eukaryota > Metazoa > Chordata > Aves > Passeriformes > Platysteira > Platysteira castanea. Next base: position 146,297 of record VYXC01004915.1, on the reverse strand, counting down.
AGCTCGAAGCCTATTGGTTTAAGGGCTGATTAATCATTAATGTTCGGGGTAAAGGCACAGCTCAAGTGGAAGGGGCTGAGCAGGAGGCACCTGTCTGAGGGCCTGGTGTTGGGCAGTGGGACTGGGGCAAACGCTATAAAATCTGCATCCCGAGCTGCTGCTTTGCCACCACGATAAAACAGAATTAACTAATTCCTTGAGATGTTTGCTCTTTGAGCTGAAGTGAAAGATAATTACGAGGTTATAGTTAATTGGTAAAAAATTTTTAAATCCTCCAGATATCATCTGTAGGTAATGCCTAATGAATTTGAATGAAATATATCTCTTACTACCCATTTAGCCAGTTACTGCTGCTGCTCCAGAAAGTAAATTGAAACACTGATACAGCAGCTGACAGTAAAATCAGTGTCCCCTCTCACTTGACTGAACTTGGACTGAAATTTTTAAAGGCTTTCATTTATTTAAAGAACTATAGAGTTGATAAGTTGTTTAAAAATACTCATTTTACTTTCAGGGAAAGTACATGTGGGCAATTTGCTTGAGTCATTGCTTTACCGTTAATAGTAGCAGGTTACATCGTAGGATTCGTATGAATTAATGACCTAAATTAAACTCCTGGTGTGTTTGTGGCAGAGGGAGCGGGTGGGAGGGGCTGGGATGAGATTCCCAGATGGATTAATGAAACTGGGCTCGGCCCTCTGCCGGCTGCTGCTGGGAACGCTCGTCCTGAGGACCAGGACCCAAACTGAGCCATTTCAGTGTGTGATTTTTCATCATTTTGTGAGCCTGAGAGCATTAAAATACACCAGTATTCACCTGGGAACTGTCAGTTACTAAAGCATTAGAAAGTTTGTCTGATTTGAGACTGACAAGTTCCTCTTTTTTCTTTCCTCTCCCCAGTTTTCTAGACAAGATTGACATAGTCAAACAGAACGAGTACACCCCGTCTGACCAGGTATGTGGAGCTTTGTTAGGAAATTGCACAACTCATTTTCTAATTGCAATTTCAGGTGTTGCCATGCACTATACATATTCAGTATTCCAGTAAAAATGGTTTTGTCCTTTGCATTGTTTATACACACATAAATGACTTACAAGGTTACTTCACTTACAAGATTTCCACTGTGCTTTGGTGACACTGAGCACTGCAGTGCTGTTCCCTGGTGTCGCAGTACAGCATGGACCATCAACATGGAATAAAAGGGTTTTATTTCCACTGCTAAATATATGAAAACTCTCCAAATATCTGTGTTGAATCAATGAATTTCCCTTTATATGAATTTCCCTTTAGGATCTTCTCAGATGCAGAGTTTTGACATCAGGAATTTTTGAAACCAAGTTTCAGGTGGATAAAGTAAATTTTCAGTAAGTATTATTTTTTTCTTTTTATTTTTCATGTTTTTACATTTTTTTAATACAACACAGACAAATACATGGGTAAGCTGAGAGGAGAGCCTGCCATGTAGTTATTGAGGCTACTGTATTTCTCAAGTATCAGTGTTTAACAGAAAGAAAGTATTTTATGTTTTTTTAATTTAGTAGTCTGGCTTGAAGATTGAAATGAAAATTGGTGTGCAATTTAAATTTAAATTTAAAAAAAAATTATTTTAAATCACAAAGAACAGAACGTTTTAAATCTGTTTTCTCTGCATGCATATGTTCATGGACTGTTTACTTGCTCAGGTTCTTGTAATCCAAAATCCCTTTTAGCTTCTATGACCCAGAAGTCCTAAAATTTCTTACCTTTTCTGTTTGCATGCAGACACAAACAAAAAACGCAACACAAGATGATTCTGACTGACTGGATTTATGTTTTTTTCTCAGTATGTTTGACGTCGGAGGGCAACGAGATGAACGCCGAAAATGGATCCAGTGTTTTAATGGTAGGATTAGAATTTCTGTTGGCTTTATAAAATAGTTCTCTGTGAAATTGTAGTGCCTAATCTTCATTTTCTCAGCTGTGTGAAATCCATCATCTTTCCGTGTAGCTCAGTAAGGAGTTGTCTGACAGTCATATAGGATGGAGTTTTTCTTGACATGTAAACTCCTATAACACAGAACATCTTCAGGGAGAATGTAGGTGGAGAGGAATTTGGGTTTGATAACTTCAGCTTGGCCTTTTTTTTTTTTGGCTTCCCTCTCTTCATTTAATTAGATATTTTTGGAGGTGGGTTTGTGCATTATTTGCCATCTATGAGAGTGTAAATTCCAAGCCCTGCTCTGTCTTCCACATGCAGGTTTACATATGTATATGCTTATGCAAAATACAAAATACAGGATAATCATTATATGCATAAAATCAGAATATCATGGTTTTGTGTATAATTGCAGCCACTTTGCTCTGTCATGGTGAAAAAATCTGAATCAGCACTGACCCAGTAATGCAGGATGAGGTTGTAGGGATCATCTGTCTGGTTGGATGTGGTGTCACATCTGGTGAGAGCTGGAGTGTCTAAACACCAGTGTCCCCATGAGTTTAGGTCAGGTTGAATTCCCACATGACTGAAATGAGGCAGTTTTGTGTCTGTCCTGAAGTGTGACAGGTACCCTCACTGCAGCTCTGTGTTTTACCCCGTATCTCTATTTAGATGTGAAACCTTTCTCCACTTAGGTGTTTTTAAACCTACACTTGGTGAAAATATTTTTCTCTTCTTTGTTTTGTTGTTTGGACCAAATATTGATGAAGTTACACAAAAGCCCACCTTTCTATAGAAAAGTTACAATGAGATCCTAGAGAATAAATAAAGCAGAATGCAACTTGGAATTTGTGGCACATTGCTACAGTTCTGTCACAGGATCACCTGGACACTGTGTGTGTGTGGAAGGACTGTGCAGTATTTTCTCCTGTGCTATTAGTAACAGATTTGTTTGGGTTTTACCTCTGCTCCTTCCTCTTCCTGTTACCTCATGCTCTGACTCATCTCTTCTGCTGCTGGTGCCTGAGGTAGATGAGCCTGGCAGTCAGTGTGAGGGACTGGAGCAGCACAGAGACACAGGGATCCGGATCCTGGGATCCTGGGAATGCCTCCCAGGGAAGGGATGGGGCTCTGAGCAGAACACACTACAGGGGGACCAAAGCAATTAACCATGAATTCACTGCAGTCTGCAGTTGTCATTATTCCTCTTCACACCCATCAAAAGTGCTGTTTGTCCTGAGGCTTCCCCGCAAGGGCCTCCCTGTCCTTTCCTGATAGTTCACAGTTGTTTCCAATTTTCTTTATACATTTTAAATCTTCCTTAAATTCTCCTCTTGGCTTTCTTCAGTTTCTCCCTCTTGCTTCAGTTCCTTCCTTTCCTACATTCTCTGTCGTACTGTCAGCTTCTGTTGTGGGGCCTGCTTGCCTGTCCTTTGTGGTTTGTTCCCTTTCTTTTTTATTCCTGGTACTTAAAAAGCTGCCAGCAGCAGCATCCCAGCCTGTTCTCCACATGGAGCTGAGAGTCTGGCAGCTTGTTATTGAACTTCATTTCTTGAATATTTCTTCTGAAGTTGGGCATTAACTAAAGGGTATTTCTTGGTTTAGATGTGACTGCTATCATATTTGTGGTGGCGAGCAGTAGCTACAACATGGTGATACGAGAGGACAATCAGACCAATCGGCTGCAGGAAGCACTAAACCTCTTCAAGAGTATCTGGAACAACAGGTCTGTGAATGGCTCTTACCACTGGGGTCACTGATCCTGTCTCACGCTGCAGTCACCACTCGTGGGTGGGCCTGGCTGGGACAAAGTTCGTTTTCTCCATAACAGCTCGGACAGTGCCGTGGTTTGGGTTTTGCCCAAAACAATGCTGGTAACACACTAATGCTGCTGAGCAGTGTGTGCAGAGCATCAAGGCCCTCTCTGATCCTCACTCTGCCCCTGCAGTGAATCCACAGGTTGTTGGGAGGGGACATGGGTGGGCAGACCCAAACTGACCAGAGGTGTGTTCCATGCCACATAACGTCATGCTCTGCAGCAAAAGGGAAAAGAGGGGATTTTGGGAGGTTACCCAGCTTGCAGGGTATTGGTGTGCCCACAGGAGGTGGTGAGTGATTGCCTTTGCATCACTGGTTTTGTCTTCTCCTCGCTTCCACTTACCCTTCACTAATTAAACAATCATTATTTATATTTTATCTTGACCCCCAGATTTTTTTTCTTTCGTTCTTCCGTTCCTCCTCCTCCATCCCCTGAGGAGGAAGGTGAGTGAGGAGCTGTGTGGTGCTTGGCTGCCCACCAGGGTTAGCAGCACTGGGGGCTCTGTTACTCACATCTCCCAGCACAGTCTGGGCTGGTTCTTTGGTCACAGCCTCCACCTTTAATGTTTATTACTCTCAGCTCATTGAAAAGAGCTCTGCACAGCTGCTAATTGGTGGTTGCCATATTGAGGCTGAAGTAATTAGAGCAGTGCTTTGGGAGGTGCACACCTGGAATTACACCCTCAGGATTCAGGTGTAAAAGGAACCTTTCCAAATTGTTTCAGTGTCATATGATCTCATCTCCACACATTTTGCATGACTTAAAGTTTCTGTGTGATCTGGGCTGTGCCTTCTCACAGTGTTTGGTTTCCATTTTCCACAGGTGGCTACGGACCATTTCAGTAATCCTTTTCCTGAATAAACAAGATTTGCTAGCAGAGAAAGTTTTGGCAGGGAAATCTAAAATTGAAGACTACTTTCCAGAATTTGCTCGCTACACTACACCAGATGATGGTAAGATTTCTAAGTTTTATTTGCAATTCATCATTTCCTTGTTAATAATATTTGTGACGGTGTTGGTAGCTTCAGCTAAGGCTTGAAAACTCTTAAGGAGATGTAATCATCAATGTCTTTCAGCCAAATTGTAATGTTGAATTTTAGGTATTAATAATGAGACATTCCTGCCTCTTCAACATTTAATATATTAATAATTCCATCATGACAAAATCCTTTTATTTGGGTGTAGACCACAGTCTGACACTTTGTCTCAAGTGTGTCCTCAGGACTCCCCCTAATCCTGCCTGTGGCCATTTCTCTTACTGCCAAATGCCTGGTGTTGTGGCCACTGCAATATTCCCTTGTTCTCCTGAAATCTTGCTGGTTTAAATAATGTTCTGGTTTGTCTTGTCTCGCAGTCAGTTTTGCCAAGTGTATTTCTGTCATACGTAAGCAGAAAACAGGACAAGTTGAGATTTTTAGGTGCTATTACCAGAAAACATCTGTTTTAATAAGATACTTATTTTATTATTAATCAGCAACACCAGAGCCTGGTGAGGATCCCAGAGTTACAAGGGCCAAGTATTTTATTAGAGACGAGTTTCTTGTAAGTATTTCCTTTCTTTGGCTATTTCTTATGTGATTCTTCTCAAACCCAAGCTCTTGCTCACTTTCTGCTATTACAGAGTGCTGTCACTTCTTGTGATGTTTATATTTAACATCCACATTACATCAACCACTGTTATATTTATGAGCTTTACTGCTGTTTCTTAGCTGCTATTTGGATATTTGTTTGTACATAATTAAATGGCAAAAGAATTGGTAAGAATTAAGACACCCCAAATAGAATGATGAGTGAAGTCCTGCTGTTATTAATGGGGCCAGATTTTTATTCCATGCATTATTTCTAAAGATAGAGGCTAATCAAAAGATGCCTCATCTGTCAGATATTGATGCTCTCTTTCCCATTACTGGTCAGCTGAAGCTATAATGGACATAGATTTTCTTTTTTAATATTGTTACAATTACTTGTAATGGTGAGGCTGGCAATCAAATTGTAGACTCATTTTAAAATGGAGCAAAATAAAAAGTTGAGGGAGGCTTTCTGTAAGTGTAAATCAGGGATAAAACTCCATACAGGGAGGCAAAATCCTACTTTTTTCATGGCCAAACAGACTAGGAGTTGTCTTGCTAAATCCACCAAAGCTGCATATAAATAATGGCGTTTTCCTGAGTTCTCATTCCTCTCTGAAATTCCCCAGTTCTCAGTGACCATCTCACCCTGTAATTCTGATCATTTTAAATTCCACGTTTCAGGTGAGAGAGTGAAAACTTGTGGGCATTTTGCCACTCAGTTCCGCTTCTTGAAGGCACAACTCACACATGCACATCTCACCTTCACTCAGCCCAATTTTGGGGATGGAGCGGGGTTTCCCCAGTGGGTTTTATTTTAACCCAGTGTCTCTTCTCTTGCTTTGCACAGAGAATCAGCACAGCAAGTGGAGATGGAAGGCACTACTGCTACCCTCACTTCACGTGTGCCGTGGACACAGAGAACATCCGGAGGGTTTTCAATGACTGTCGGGACATTATTCAGCGCATGCACCTTCGCCAATACGAGTTGTTGTGATGGAGAGCACTTTTTTCTGTGTTTTGGACTCCTTATTCCTTATTAAAAAAAAAGAAAAAAAACACCCTTGCCCACATAGGGTGGAAGAGAACTGTTTGAATCTCCCATTGATTTGCACCCCTCAACTTTTTCTCCTTGCTGGACAATAGCAGCACTTCTAAGCTTGCTTCTGTACCCCTCGGACAGTTTGAGATGGCCCCTAACACTTAAAAGGCCATTTCCATGAGGATTCCCTAACACTGTTATTAACAAAAAAGAGAGGAAAAAAAACCAAAACAAAACAAAAAAAAAGAAATAAACCCTAATTAATTAAAAGCCCTGAATGTGGAGCACCTGAAAGAATTGGGGATGAAAAAATTAAAACGTGAAACAAAAATTGGGGGAGAGAAAACTTTAGGTAATTTAGCACTGCTGTGGGCATAATCCTATAACCCGTGATCTCCACTTTGTATCACTCACTGCATCCGAGTAACGAAGGTGCCAAGTCACAGACCAAGTTTGAAGACAGACCCTTGAGTTTGGTTCTCTGACTGTAATGTGGCTTTGGGCGGAAATACTGACAATTCTCCAACAGACCTAGACAGTGCAAAAACCAACTGCTACCTTTCAGAAGGGTATTTTTAAAACCAGTCTTGGTGGTCTAAAGACAACCATGGACATTTATGAGTTGAACTGCGTATGGCCTGTGATTGCAGAAAGAATTAACCACACACTGTTTTCAGTTTGTCCACTGATGATCCCGTCTGCTCTAAAAATCATTATCTGGACTGTAGTCCTCACAGTCTTTCCCTTCTTTTTCTTCTTCCCTTCCCTCATTTTTTATTTTACTGCTGGATTATTATTCTTGTACAGACTGTAAAATGTATTATTTTGTACAACTTTATTGAAAATAACTTGTAGAAGATCTTTGTGCCTTGATTATGGCTGTACCTGTACAATGAGCTAAGATGTAAGTATGTTTGATTGCGCTGTACAGCTTTGTCAACCCTATCTGCAGCATTAGCTCAAGGTAGGGAAAATTTATCTGTAGTTTAGTTTTTCTGGTTTATAAAAGAAGGAAAAATACTGTTTAGTAAAAAAAAAAAAGGAAAAAAAAAGAAAAAAAAAAAAAGAAAAAAGTACAAATTGTGCAAACTTAACCACTTTAAAAGTGAGGTCTTCAACAAGTGACCAGATGTTGCAGCATCGTGCTTTTTAATTTTTAGCTTTAATTCATTTAAATCTCTATCCAAATGCAAAACATGGCTTGTTTCTACATAAAACCAAATTTTGCTACAAATTATAAATGTTAGTCTTTGGTCATTCATAGTCCTTTTTTTGCTGAAGACAAAAACCAGAACAATAACAGACACGTAGGGCATCATGCAGGTCTGGTGACCATCTCTAGACTGGGCCAAATACCCACCAACCTCGGCTTGCGCTGCGTGGGCAACGACTACCGGAATGACAAGGTGTGCACTGCCCTTGGATTTGGCCACTGAATTCCAGTTTCAAATGACATTTTTATTTCTCTTTTAATAAAGAGATACTTTAGAACCTTTTTTGTTTTATATTAACTATATAAGTAGCTTAAAAGTGAAGATGTGTGGATTTTTTCTTAAACTTGAATAATTTATGCAAATTATATGCTTAGAACAACATGTGGTACAGTAAAAAGAAAAAAGAGCAAAAATCACTGTAGCAATAAGAGAGCATGTAATTTTAGTAACTACTACACTGCTTTATATTTTATACCTAGGTGTTTTATGTCTCTGTGAGTGTGTTACTTTTTCATGTGTCTAATCCTACGTGTACAATTTGTACAGAGTCAGAAATTACAGCTGTAATAACACATCTAGAACAGTGTTAGCCTATATTACTCAAACACCCCTGTTCCCCCTTCATTTACACCCCTAAACTGATCTGGATCTTACTGCAGTGACTTTAAAAGGAAAAGAAACAAAATCAAACACCAAAATTCTTGCCTCTTTGCCTTTACACTAGCTTCCCTCCACCCAAGAGACCGTGTTGGCTTTCTTTTTTTGGGAAGAGATCCAGTTTAAATTCAAGTGAGGGTGTGGTCAGTGCTGTCTGTGCAGCTAGATTTGCTTCAGGTATCGGATGCCTTTTCAATACTAAGAACTGCAACTGTTCAGAATTGTGACTTTTCATTTGGTTTTGTGGCTAAAGTCTTAAAATGAATCACATAATCCATTTTCACTGGAGAGCAGGGATGTGAGGGAGTTACTGTCCCATCTCAGTTCAGAATTACTTCCAGAAGACACTGAATAGCCTAAAAGATCTAGCCGCGGTTGTTACTCGCCTTTCAAGAATGAACTTTCCTGTTCACAGGTTTAGACAGTTGCCACCTGAACTTTGTAGAACTGTAGGAGAAAACATGACTGAAAATAGGCGCTCCAAATTCAGAATGTATCCAGTGCCTGTAGGTGAAGGGCTGGCATTTCCACTAGGTAAAAATGGGACACGCGTAGTGGAAAGGAAATTGTTTGTGAGCCTTAATTTTAGTTACAGGAGCCAAAATCTTTATTTTAGTGCCAACCTTTATCTTTTTAAGATAAGCCTAGGAGGAGTTGGTGTAAACACCAAATTTATAAATGGAGAAAACCTGTAGTGGTGTGAGGAATGTAATCTCTTATCTGAGAGAAACAGAGCATCTCCATTAAAAAAATTAACAAAATAAGCTTCTTCCTCTGATGAGGAGGACACATAATAACAATGAGCTATATTAGACAGCAACAGTTTAAGAAACCTAAAGCTTTATATGAACAGATATGTTTAGGGGATGCTTTTTTTTTTCTTATGTGAGGAAAAGGCAATTGTTTTGAATATGGTTGAGTTGCACAAGTACGGGGCGTGTGTGTCTTAATGTCTCAGTATTGCCTTTGTTAGTCTCTTTATTAGTCCATGCAGTTTGGTGGCCTGGTAAATGCAAGTCTTATTTTTAACAGCTTTCTTTTTCTTTTTCTTTTTTTTTTTTTAAATACAAAACCATAAAGCTTTAATGCTTGCTATTTAATAAGTAACTGTGTTTTCTTCTGTCTCTAATTTAGTGGCCATAATTTGCAGTTAATTGAACCATTCCAACCTAATGCTTACCCATATTTCTTAGTTTTGTTTTATTTATTTATTTGAACTTCTTGTTTTCATGACTGAGGACTGTCACTTCTGTCTCATTCATCTGTTTGGAAACTTCTGACCTTACGGCCAAAACTTAACTCATTCTACTCAGTATTCATCGTGATGCTGAAGTGTAAGATACCTGCAAATGTAAACACTACCACTTTTATTAATAAAAGCAAATACAGTGTTTTTAGGGCACATTTGCATCACTGTAGTTGAGGTTGTGTCAGTATTTCCATTGTAAACCTATGGAGGGTCTTACCTTGGCACTAAACTGCCCTAAGCTCAGTCTTTGCCATACAAGGCTTCTGCTCAAGCGTGATTTGGTGGGTTGGTTTTTAAACAGTTTCCAACACAAACTCTTGTTTCTGTTTTTAAGTTATACAGCTGTTTTGTTGGATGGGGGTTGGTTTTAAAAAGAAAACAAGAAAAAACAACAAACAAACCTGGTTCAAGATTGTTTTTGGCACTTCTGTAACTCAGAAATGGTTTTGATTTTAAAACAACCTTCGGCAAGCCAGTAACCTACAATATGGTCTGATCACTTTGGGTATTTTGTAAAAATAATAATAAATTGTAGAGATGTTGTGGTTTCAAAATCAGCTACTGTGCATTTGCAGTAACTTATTTCAACCCAAGAACTGAGTAATTTTGCATCAGAGCACACATTCAGTGCGGTGCAGCAGAGTAGGGATAGCTCCTAAAGATTTTTTTCTTTTTTAATAATGTGGAGAGATAAATCCACTACAGATTAAAAAAGGATTCAGCTGCTTCTGAAAGCATCAAAAACTGCTCTCAGAGGCTGAAACTGGAGTTCTGCAAGTTGATAGGAGCAGACTTTGATGCAAAAGCCTAGGAAGGCATCCTGGATTAGCTGTCACAGGCAGGAGTCCTGAGGGCTTTTCTTCATTTATCTAAAAACTTTTGATTCGTGGCATCGAGGGCAGGATTTAACTGAGGGTATTTCCTAACTCCAGAGGAAGGGAAGCTAACACTGCTCCACTGTGCCACATGGAATTGATACCTGCAGGATAATTCCCTTCCGCCAGTACATCTATGCACAGAAATATTAATGTTCATGGCTTCAGAACTTGAGCACCTTGTAATTCGTCGTGGTGTGTTGTTCCTGTAAATGCTGGAGGATGTTTTGTGTTATTTTGTTTTCCAATGTCAAAAATCGTGCCAGTAAAAACAAAAGGCATAAACGCAGGAGACTGAGCCCAGATCTGGAGGCAGAGCCCGCGACAGCTGAGCACCAGTCCAGTGCCTTAGCGACAACGCTCTTGGTGATTGGTGCTATACAAATGTCTTAAGGGTGATAAAGTTGCTCTGAGTTACAGAATTATGTAACTCGTTGTGGAAGAGAGAAAGTTCTCTTCTTTCCCCAGCTGTACCTGATGCACTGTGTGTATTCCTAACAAGGCTAGCACTCCTAAGACCTTTTCCATGGAAATCGATGAAAAAATTCCTACCAACTTTAATAAGCAGGATCAGGGCCATAGATTGCTATCAGTGGAGATCTCACAGAGGAGCAGGTCCTCATCTCTAAATGCATGTTGAGTTTGGATAACAGTAAAAATATTTATAAGCAAACATCTGTGTGCAGTCCAAAACCAAACTGTGCCCTTCTTCCTCAGCTTGGTATCTCTGAAAATTCATCCCTTGGGAAAAAATCTTCCTGTTCTATCACAAACTTTGAAGCATCTTTGTAAATAAAATAAGCTACAAAGGGGATTTCTGAAGCTCTGCTGATGAAAGCCTGACACTGAAAAACCTCTCTGGTGACTGACAAGACAAATTCCAAGAGCGAGCCTATTTTAATTCTGTTCTTACCTGGTTGGCTTCAGTCCCGTGAGTGGGTGTGTGTCACTCGTGGGTAGGTAACACTGCTTCAGAGTGTTACTGTAGTGCTCAGACTGCTAAAATGTGAGCTGTAAGTACTGGCTTCATAATTAATTCTCTTGAACCCTGATTCTCATCTTATTAAAAGCTCAAACTGCTTTTTACCCTGGTTACTTTCAGTGTACTGAGCTGAGCAAAGTGGGTGCAGTATAAAGCACAAGTGTGACCTGGAAAGGCAGCATGGGAGGAGGCAGGGAGGCAAATAAGATCTCTCACTGCATTAAACTATAACATAATAAGGTGGAGGGTTTTTTCTGACTTCTGGGTCCTATAAACTTAGCCTGGTTCTGTGGAAGACATAGGGAATTCCCCAGGGTAATAACAGCATTAATAGCTCTGTAACATGGATAACTGACCAAATATGTAACAGATAATTAAAAATCCACCAAAAAACAAAACTCGCATATTTTCCCAATTTTTTTTCATTCAAGAAGTCTGCCTCAAAATTATTTAATGACAGGACAAAATAAAACCTTTAAACATTGTCCCAAATATGGAGAAGGATAAACTTTTGAGGGAGAAGATGCTGACATTAGAGATTTTGTGAAACATGCTTTCTAAGGCTGGGGTACCAGTAGACAAACATAAGCAAATTCAGAATGAAAATGTGAATTTATCTCTTCATGTTAATTCACCCAGTATTTTATTGAATGAGTTGGCTAATTTATTTTTTTAATATTCTACTACTCAAGTTTGGAGAAAGACAAGCCTAGGACAGAGGCAGTAATGTTGGGAATTCTCTCAGTTCTGTTGTTCTGTTATGCAAACTATTGTTTTTAGGCTGTGAATTTTATGTGACTTATTAATAGTGAAGTACAGTGTTCTTATCTGTAGTTTTCTGGTATTTGATGTGACTTTGGAACTGTATCATTCTTGCAAATAAAATGCCAGAGTGCCAGCAAAGATCAGGCAGAGGAGGGAGCAGCTGTGTAAGGGTCAGGAATTGCCACATCAGGGGGCCCATTCCAGCTCTTTTTTGCTACATTATCAGTTTGCTGTTGGCAGGATCAGAAGAGTTTCCACAAAAGGACAAATTAGGGGTTGGGTGATAGAACCAAATATCGTGGAAGAACTCAAGAGTATTGATGGAAGGTGTTTCAGACTGGTGCTGAGGTAGAGCCACGGAGATGAGTCCTGAGGGGCACCTGATGGGTGATGAATATCTCAGTAGTTTTAATCTTTGTTCTCGTACTGTTTGAAGGCACAACATCCAAAATGAAGTAACAGATTCTGACAGTTTTGGTGCTAACCTTGAGTTCTGTTTCTCACAGGACAAAGCTCTGCTGGGCTACAGAGGTTCATCTGTGTAAGGCAGTCTGGGAGCCCAGAGCAGCCACGAGCAACAGCTCTTGTGAACCTGTTGGTGATTTAAAACTGGGAAACTTAACAACCAATTGCTCTGTCCTGCAGCACGGCCCAACCCTGCTGCCTCTGGGTTCAGCTGCTTTCTCCTGTCCTCACCCCCCTTACTCTTGATGTGGTTGAAAAGAGAATAGAACAGTTATGAAAGAAAGGTATGAGACAGCTTCAGACAAAGTTCAAAATCCATCACCTTGGACACTGAAAAAGAGATATAGGGGGGAAAATTCTTCATTCCCCAGGTGAGTGACCCAGACTGGGATCCTCATACAAATTTTCAAGGTCAGAGAATGCATCTATCCCAAAAGGTCAGGATATCTCCAGTTAACTGCAAAAAGAAAGGCACTTTGTGCAGCCATTAGAGCTGGGAGATAGTTCAGTGCAGGGTGAGTTTAGTGATCAGTGTGCAAATCAACTGGAACTTGCTTTGAAGCAAGAAAATGTTTCCACCAGAGGCTCCTCGTGAGAAGGACTTGGGGCGTTGGGAGGCTCAGTGTTCTAAGCAATCCTCAGTAAATAAAATACAGTTCCAACTTCTAAACTGACATTCGAAGGACACTAGAATGACATCACGTCAGCAACCTCAAAACCACCTTGTTTTGTCTCAGAATATTCTTGGTTACCTGGTGAAGTGTCGTGTGTTCAGTGTCTGGAATAACTGTTACCAGTACTCGAGGTACAAATAAAAATGCTTCATCTTGAGGCTCTGCTTGAGAAGGAAGAACTCTTTAGCCAAAACTCATTAGCCTAACGATGCTGCTGTAATTTCCTACTCCATTGGAAAGTTATTACCTTATCTCTAGTTGAATGTATTGGCTGCTTTGTAAAGGGCTAACGATTACAAAATACAAATTTATGCTAAAAGAATTTGTAGAGGGCAAGGAGCAGAGGGAATGACAGAGAATGCCAGGGTGGATATTTTTTAAAACCATATGAATAAAAGGCAAACAAGTTTTGTTGGAAGTCGGCTCTTCTGTTTGGGATTTTTCTTTTCTTTTAGGAAGCAACCAAATGAAGCTGGATGATTTCGTCAGCTGTATTACATTCAGCACTTTAGGTAGCAAATCCTGAAGTACAGTTTTTAAACAATTTGCTCAAAAATCAAGCAACAAATTTTGATAGTTGGAATTTAAACTTGAGGATTTGATACTTTGTTTATTCTTCTATTAAAAAAACAACAAAAAAGGTACAAAAAGAAAAAATAATGTCATTTTCCATGTTCCTGTACATTTCGTTCTTCTTCACATTCACTTTCTAGAATGCCTTTACTACTTCCTGTACTTCCTCTACTTCACTTGCAAATCATGCAGCAGAGATACCAAGGCTGACCTTCACTGGATATTTACTGGGCTCCAAATTTTCTCTGTCTCAAAATTTATCTCACAATTTTCTCTCTGCCTCATCAAAATCTCATTAGATAGAAATTGTCACTCAAGAATATTTTACACATAAAATGTAGTCAAACATGCATTTGGCTAAAAATTTGTTGCATTAATTTGCTGCATAATAAAACCTTTCAGGGACATTCAGGTAAATCTAAGTGCTTTCATTCACAAACATTTCACTGAAACTCTGTAAAACACAAATTCATACAGGGGAATGCAGTTAAACCCAAGAGACAACCGACATGGTTTCCATTCAAAGCTGTAAAGGTTTAGTTTGCAAAATCAATTTCTGGTACATTTAATATTTCATCACATTTTAAGTGATATCTTGAAACTGGTTCGTTTAATATGATTTTACCTCTTGTTTTTTGACCTGAAGTGAGGCAAGCTTGGATATTGCAATTCTGCAAAGGGCTATTCAGCAAATGTCTGGCTGTTACAGATCCCTAGTTTTCTCCTCAAGGGAAGTTGAAAGTAAATGCTTTGACTATTGTTCATTCTTTATATATTAAAAAAAAAAAAAATCCTTTTCTGTTACTGCAATCAAAATAAAGAGATATAAATATATAAAGACAAAAAACCTTCTAGTTTTAAGATTCAGGCACTGAAATTGTATCATTAATGTCTAATACCACTATGTCTCTTAATGGCACTTGGTGCTGGGGACTGTTCCCATTTCCTACTCAACTAAGCAGGAAGTTTTGTAGCATAATTACCACTGAAGTCCCACAAGTTCAACTCTTGTCACCAGACAAAACTTTTACCTGCTCTGGAAATCCTTTTCTGAGGCTAAGACAGTTTCAGGCCATAAGCTCTGGCACAATGAAATTCTCCAGGCTGCAGATCCAAACGTCCTACCCAGGAGATGCACGGCAAATTTTGGTCGTGGGAAAGAAGCCTCTCCTACCTAAATTAAAACTGTCATATGAACTTTCCTGGTAAAGAACCAGGATCTCCTCCTAAGCCTCCTGAAGTCTCAGACTTGTGGTTTTCCCATTCAGTTTCATTGGAATGTTAAGTTCTGGACTCACTTTTTCTCCAATTTTGAATTTTTTGAACCTTCTGTTTAGGTACTATAATGGTTACTCTTAAATCACCTCCAGAGAACTCGTCTTACACCTAATTATACATCTTATAATTCCATTGCAAGCAAAAAAAAAAAAAAAAAAAAAAAANAAAAAAAAAAAAAAAGCTGATGAAGCACAGGGGGTGTAGAGATGTTTCTTACGAGACTCTCAGAAAGTACTTTTTATTTCTTGGTTTGGGATGGATTAGATTCAGATCTGGTACTTTCTTAGGAAGTTCTGACTGGTTAATCACACTGTCTGTTCCGAGTTCACTGTTATTTCTCACGTCTATGGGATGGAAATAGCCTGCTAACCAAATGGAGATGAGCCAAAAACTTTTTCTCAAGGATATTTCCATTGGCTCCCGGCCTCAGCCTGTCACTTCACTCCCAGTTCGTCCCTCATAAAAAATGGCCGGTGATTCCACGGGCACTGGGATGTCACTCACTGTCCCCCTGCCTGCAGTGGAAAACGTGGAAAACGTGTCCCTTGTGCCTCTGCTTCAATCCGTGTCGTTTATTCCGAAAAAGTGTTTTTTCCTTTCTGGGGGCAGAGCACACAGAGCATCCTGCCGGGCTGTGCCAAGGCTGGGGCCGTGTGTCAGGAACGGCCGCTCGCCACTGTAGGGCAGCACAGGACAGCGCAACCCGCGCTGCGCTGCAGTTCAGCTGCTGGGGTACGTGGTCTATATTGCATTTTAAAGTGCAGCAAATCCTTTGATTAGCACAGCGACCACGTTTGAACAAGGATTTTGTCTGTTAGAAATCCTACAGCTTATTTCTGAACAGGATTTTTTTTGCCTTTCTAACCAAGCCATGCATGGAAGACAATGTCATTTCTTTTTACTATTTTTCAGTTAGAAACTGAATGAGAATAAAGGACCTTTTAAATAATTAATCAGCAAAACTCCTGGCTGGCCTCCAAATCCCGGGACACACCCCCACGCTCCCCTTTCTCACAGTTAAACTCTTATAAAATTGAAGAACGGGAGTGCATCTGAAGAGAGACAAAGGGACTCTGTTTCTCACATGGTCTCACTAATGCCTCTCTCCTTGCCTGAGGCCTGAGTATGTGATCGGTTTTCATTGTAGATTTGTCCCCAGTTCATCTGTCTCTAATTCCTTGTCCCTCCCTTCCTTGGGGACCCTCTTGACCCGTTGTCTTCCCTCAGCTTCCCCAGGAAGGGTCCCAGGCTGAGCACAGCCAGTGCTCGGGGATCCAGCTTTGTGGATGGGGAGCAAATCCTGTCTCACAGGCTGCCCCGCCTGGTTACAGAGCACCCTCAGGACAGGGAATGTGGCTCTCACAGCACCTCTCCTCTGCCCGGAGATGCCCACATCCCTCTTTTTTCCTCTTCCCTAGCAATTCCCGTCCGATTGCTGCTGCGCTGGGAGGCTTTGCAGGGCATTTTGATTTTAAATTTCCCCTGCTTCCTTTCCCCCCTGAGCTAGTGTCACTCCCCTCCCCGGCTCCCCGCAGAGCCTGGCCGGGGTGTCCCCCCCTGCCCTGAGGTGCCCCTCAGCCGCCGCCATCCCGGGGCCACCCGGCCCCGCCTCCGCCGCCGCCATTCCGCGGCGCCCCGCCCGTTCCGGGCGCTGGGCGGGGAGGGCCGGGCCGGGCCGGGGCAGCCATGGAGGACGCCGATTATTTCGAGGGCAGCGCGGCCGAGTGGGGCAGCGAGGCGGACGGGGGCGCGGTGAGCGCCGGCGGGGAGCGGGGCGAGGGGCGACCGCAGCCTCAGGCGGGTCGCGGAGCAACCCCTGGGCATAGACCTCGAGCATTCCCCTGAGTGCGGAGCATCCTCCGGGAGAATCCTGGGGTATTCCCCGAGAGGGACCCGGGGAGCGACCCCTGGGTGGTTCCCGGAGCGTCCCCCGGGCCCTCCCGCTCCGCCGCGGGGCTCCGGGCTGAGGCGAGAAGCGCCGGGTGTGAGGGGAAGAGGCCGGGGTGTGCCGGGCCCGGGGCTCCGGGCTTAAACCGGGGGAAGGCGGTGCTGGTTTTTGTGCCTTCTCCGTTAATAATCGCTGTTTGTCAGAGGTGCAGGTCACTTGCGGTGCTGAGCCTGGATGTGTGTGTGCTACTGTGGGCAAAAAGAGCCTGAGTGTGGGAGTGTGGGGGGAAACGGGACGGGAGAGGCTGACCTGACTGTGCTTGTGAGCAGCAAGATGATGAGGATGGGGAGGGAGAAGATGATGCGGAAGTCCAGCAGGAGTGCCTGAAGAAATTTTCAACCCCTGACTATATAATGGAGCCGTCTATATTCAACACATTAAAGAGGTGAGTGTAACCTGATGTGTGTTACAGTCTGTTAGAGGTGTCATTTCATATGGAAATGTGTGAAAATGTATAAACAGTGCTGTTGTTTTACCTTTAAATTTAGAGTTCGATTGTTTTTTGGTTTTAATATGACTCAATTTGTTCTTTTGTAATCCTTTAATCAGATATTTCCAGGCAGGAGGGTCTCCAGAGAATGTTATCCAGCTCCTCTCTGAAAACTACACTGCAGTGGCACAGACTGTCAATTTGCTGGCAGAGTGGCTCATCCAGACAGGTATGATACATGGTACAGTGTAGTTTGGGTCTATAGTTTTTCTTCTGTCAGAAATACCTGAATTTGTGGCAAATTTGATCAAACACAGGAAGTGGATTGTTATAAAGTTGTCTTCCTATATCTGGCTAAATCCTTTATAATAATAGGTTTATTCCACTTGGAGAATAATGAACCAATATGTTGATGAAATGCCAAAAAGCTGCGTTATAAAAGGTTTTATAGTTGAAACAACTGCATAAATTACAGTTTCTTTTGAATTTCATTCAAAGTGCAAGGGTGTTGTTATATAGACAGTATAAATAGTATTTGGTTCTTTGTAATAGAATTATATAATCATTATTATATTACCAGAATTATTATACTCTGATTTCAGAAATTTAGAACTACTCATTACTATTTGTATGTTATTTTGTAGAATACTATCAAAGCTACTGATAACCAGTATATTAAAATGATGAACTTTAGCATGTAATAATGTGGGTTCGTGCCCCAGCCCTGGTATCCCTTTTTTGGTTAAGATACCCCTGCATTTTGGTGTCACACCAGTAACAGTCCTGGGGATGACTGGCATTGCTTTTGGCGTGTCTGATGAGGAGAGCAAGAGAAAGGGACTAGTGTGACCTGCTTGAGATCCTAGGCAGTTTAGCATTGAGGAAAAAAGGTGGAGAATCTGTAAATCTGTATCAGTGTGGCTCAGTAGTAGAACTGATGGCTCTTCTCTCATCTTCTCTGTGGTGATAAATTTTGGAGTAGTTTCTGTTCTCATTGGACAATGTGAGATGCTGCTGCTGCGTTCCATTGGACTGCACTGCATCTGCCAAGTGTTTTGTTCCCTCTGTGCAGGTGTTGAGCCAATGCAAGTTCAGGAGACTGTAGAGAACCACTTAAAGAGCTTACTTATCAAGCACTTTGACCCTCGGAAAGCAGATTCCATCTTTACAGAGGAAGGAGAGGTGTGCATGGAATCTCTGTTGCTGTCTCTACAGTGGATCCTTCCTAGATGCCTTCATCTGAAGGAGTCGTGGATGGTGGGAGAAGGGAAATTGAATCCTCGAAGCTCTTTGGTTGAGGAACAGCTGGCTTCAGAAAACCAGCTCTGTCTCACTGGAGTCCTCAGAGGTTTAGAAAACTTGGAAATTTGGGAGGCATCCTGCTTTGTAATAAAGCTCTGTAGAACAACTTGCTGGACTTGCGAGAGGTAAAAGCCTTGCTTTTTATGATCCTGACAACTAGATATTCTTAAATTTCTCTCTGTTGCTCTGATCTTTTCAGACTCCAGCCTGGCTTGAGCAAATGATAGCACATACCACGTGGAGAGATCTTTTTTACAAATTGGCAGAAGCCCATCCTGATTGTTTAATGCTTAATTTTACTGTGAAGGTACTACACTTAAGTCTAATAAATAAGAATATCCATAGAGGTCTAATTGTTTTGGCACTAAATATTAGCTGTGGTCTTGGTTGTCTCTTTTATGTATTCCTGCTAATACTGATTAGTAAAAGTACACCTTGGTGGGAGGACTTATGCTACTGGTTGCAGTAAGTGTAATTGCCCAGTTTGAAGTACTGCTTTTTCAGTTTTTATTGAGGTGTGGGGGTTTTCTTTTGTTTGTTTGTTTGTTTTCCTTTGATCTCTGTTTGAAAATTCTGGAATTCTGCTGCAGTGGAACATTTCAGTCAGTTTTTTATGTTTCTGTGACAAGAAAAGAACGTTGTATTTTGCTGTGCTCTGCTATATTTTATATCATTATGTTTTACTTTATTTTTTGTACATCTTTATTGGTTTCTTTTTCCGAAGAGCACAGTATGAATTCCAGTCAGTGTGTGCAGAGGTGAAACTTAAGATTCTGTGTTCTTCTAGATTTGTTAGGATATCAGAAATACAAATGTAAATAACACAAGATGTCTCTGATGTTTTTATTTTTATAGCTTATATCTGATGCTGGGTATCAAGGGGAAATAACCAGTGTTTCAACAGCATGTCAGCAACTAGAAGTATTTTCCAGAGTCCTGCGTACATCTCTGGCAACAATTTTAGATGGAGGAGAAGAAAACCTTGAGAAAAACCTCCCTGAATTTGCTGTAAGTTTGGGTTTTTTTGGGATTTTCCCCTTTTTTATGTGGAAAAAGAAGTGTTCTGCTTTCTGGTTAGGAGATACAGACCACTGTGGGATTGTAGCCAATCTTGATGTCCTACAAAAGCTTATGAAGAGAAGGTATATCTGAGTTAAAACCCAGAAATTTATGCTTTTTGGTCATTTTGTGACCAAGAATTCCTTGGCTTGCTTATGTGACACTTCTTATATTTATTAAATGGACTGTAAAAAGGTGTAGGTAGAAATGTTGTCCTTCACATTTACTGCAAGATCTAAAGATTGGTCTCGTCAGTCCCTTGGCAAATGAAAATCATTCTTTTATGATCCACATCGGTGTGAAAGTTGCCATCTGAATCAACCCAGTGTATGTTCTGTGTTGTGAAATAGCACAATGATTTTCAGAGGGCTTTGAACTTAGTGTTTAAATACTGCAGAGAAAGTGCTGAGCATAAGGAGAATAGATTTTCCTCTCAATTTTGGCGTTTAAGAAGTGAAGTTCTCACTTCAGCCATTTCTTTTTGCACGGTTTCAATCATTTCTGTAGTTTCCTCTTGGCTGTTGGGTTTTTGGCTCTGTTGTTCAGTTGTTTACATTTGGGGGTTTTTTCCTTTGCAATTTTGCTGTTTTTTTTTTTTTTCCCATTTGCTCTCATGGCATTGTAATCACAGAAGGACACTGGCATGTTTGTTGCTGACTGACTGGTGAGGTTTGTGCTGTGCTTTCACAGAAGATGGTGTGCCATGGAGAACACACTTACCTCTTTGCTCAATCCATGATGTCCATCCTGGCCCAGGAGGAGCAGGGGGGCTCCGCTGTCCGACGGATCGCTCAGGAGGTTCAGCGATACGCCCACGAGAAGTGAGCAGCACCTATGGGATCAGGGAAATGTAACTCACCAGAATCTGTAAACTCTGCTGCCTTTTGCTTATTCTTGATTACCTTTAACCAGCAAAAGGAGAATTTTTAGCTGCAACAGAGCAGTTCTTGTAGCAGGGCTTGAATTTGTGGAACAGCAGAAAAGTTCAGTGGTCTGTACCAGAGAGACCTGGAAAAGCAAAGACTTGAAGTTTCTGTCTATTAAGAAATACTTATCTTTATTGTTCTATGAAGATTTTGGAAATAAACAAGGCAAACACAGGCCTATTTCTGTAACTATCCTAAGGCATTACATCCTATAGAATATGCCCTGTTGACTCACTGAGACTTCATCTAAAATGTCTAAATTAAGAAAATAAGTCACTGTGTGTTTCTCCTCCTGCAGAGGCCACGATGCCAGTCAGATCACCTTAGCACTGGGTACTGCAGCCTCCTACCCCCGAGCTTGTCAGGCTCTGGGGGCAATGCTGTCCAAAGGAGCTCTGAATCCGGCGGATATCACTGTCCTCTTCAAAATGTTTACAAGCATGGACCCACCTCCAGTAGAACTGGTCAGTAGTTACCTGTTTGTCACCTCTGGAACTTATTTCTGTTACAGTAGCACTTGGGAATGGGATGTCTTGCGCTAAGGGTTGTATGGACACAAAAATTAAATTAGCACTTGCTCACCTCTCTGTAATTGTAGGTAATGTCTAAGAGTGA
Source organism: Platysteira castanea (assembly GCA_013397175.1). Taxonomy (NCBI): domain Eukaryota; kingdom Metazoa; phylum Chordata; class Aves; order Passeriformes; genus Platysteira; species Platysteira castanea. The sequence goes on along the minus strand of VYXC01004915.1, from coordinate 124,940 downwards.
AACTACTACTTGCATTCTGTTTTGCATTAGCTTCTTGGTACTTTCACTGGGGTTTTTTAATCATTCCAGGTTGTCTTTTTACATATAACTAGATTAAAGAACTTTTCCATAGGAAATAAAGATGGCAAGGAATTAATTCTTCTAACAAAAAAAAATTAAGAAAAAAACCCCCGCCCACTTTAGCAGTTTGTTATAAGCAGGCCTAAGTGGTACATTTCACATTTCTCGCTGCATTATTCTAACATGGGTTTTGGTAACAAAAGGCAAGATTTTGATACTTAGCAATGTGGTCTATAATTCATACCTTTTTTTTCCTTTTTTTTTCTGTCAAAAATCCGGGTCTCTTTAGAAAACTGTTCAGTGTACTCTTAAAGGAAAATGTGTTATCTCGTTGTATGCAAGGTACATCAGATGCAAAAACTCTATTCTTAGTCACCTCTCATGATTCTCAGGCTCTGATAAATTGTTCATTCTCTTCACAGATTCGAGTGCCTGCGTTTCTGGACCTCTTCATGCAGTCCTTGTTTAAACCAGGTGCTAAGATCAACCAGGATCACAAACATAAATATATCCACATACTGGCATATGCAGCAAGTGTTGTAGAGATGTGGAAAAAGGTAATGTTCACTTCTGTGAACATTTTTAACATTTTTACCTACAGCAGCATGCTTGTGCTGAAGAAAATACATGGTGGTGAAGCTGCTCAGTTTAAAATAATGTATTCAGCTTGGGTTACTTATTTTAATATGAAATGTTCCTGCCTTCAGCTGAGGTGATTAAAAAGTGTAGATCCTGATGATCAAACAGAAGTCTGAGTACACTGAGAAATAAGTAAAGCAAACATGCTTGTACTCATAATTAATTCTTCTGAACTTGCATGCGAGTCTAAATTCTGAGACACAGGATGCAATCCTAGGCTTATTGCAGGTTACAACTCCTTTCCTTAAATAACCAAAGACATCTGCAACTTTTGCATTGAAACTTCGCAATAATTTTGCAGAACAAGAGAGTCAGCATCAACAAGGATGAACTCAAATCGACCTCAAAAGCCATCGAAACTGTTCACAATCTGTGTTGCAATGAGAACAAAGGAGCATCAGAGCTGGTTGCAGAACTGAGCACTCTTTATCAGTGCATCAGGTGAGCAAAGAGGCTGGGAATCTCTCGTGAGGACATAAATCCTGTCTTTCACACACAACTTGTCCTTCTTGGGTCGCAGAACACGCTTTTCTGTTCCACTGGAGAACGATGGCAGATTCCTTTGGGTTCCTAATAAAACTTCCATTTATTTTTCATGTTGCTTTGCTAAAGTGATCGCTCTCTCTGTAGGTTCCCAGTGGTGGCTATGGGTGTCCTGAAGTGGGTGGATTGGACAGTGTCAGAACCACGGTACTTCCAGCTGCAGACTGATCACACCCCAGTTCACCTGGCACTGCTGGATGAGGTAAGAGTGTCTGTAAAACTTTGCTGGAGAGCAAGAATGGTTCTGATTCTTGTGTAACCCCCAGTGCACTGAGTGCCTGTCATTTCCAGTAAGGCAGTAAATATGCAGAGATGAGTCTATGCAGAGTTAATTATTTGGTTTTGTCAGCTCAGCATTATTTATGCCAGGAAAACTTGGGCATCACAAAGAAACGATGGAATGCTTTTCTAAATGAATTTCTGTCTGGCACTGAACATCAGTGTAAGTTTGTCTGGTGCACTGTGTTTTAAATTGCAGCTCTGAGGATGTCAGTTTTCTCTGTTGTTTGCAGATCAGTACATGCCATCAGCTGCTTCATCCCCAAGTTCTACAACTTCTTGTCAAGCTCTTTGAAACGGAACATTCACAGCTGGATGTGATGGAGCAGGTAATTCTCAGAGGATTCAGTGTTTGTGTTACTTCACATCAGTCACTCTTACCCAATTCAACAGCTTTTGCTCTCACAGCAGTGGTAATTTAGAAATGGTTAAAATGTAGCGTAGCAGCTATTGAATTAATAAAAATTGCATACTTTGAGAGGAATTTCTAATGTGTTGGCTCTTCCTCCCTGCACCACCAGCTGGAGTTGAAGAAGACTCTCCTGGACAGGATGGTTCACTTGCTGAGCCGAGGGTACGTCCTGCCTGTTGTCAGCTACATCCGCAAATGCCTGGAGAAGCTGGACACGGACATCTCGCTCATCAGATACTTTGTGACAGAGGTCAGCAGCAAAAATTGTTCACTGAAGTCTAAGAGATCAAGTTTAAAATCAGCTCCACGTGTTTTGGATATTCAGAAATATTTCAAGTTCAGATCAGATTCTGAGCAATGTCTCAGTGTTCACCAGGATGTGATTTGGCCCTGTTGATCCTGACTTCTGGAAGTTGTAAGGTGCTCAGTGGAGTACCACAAGAATACATAATTAATTATTTGCACTTAGGACTTCTTGTTCTCCATACAACTACTTGTATGCTCCCAAAACTGGTATGTGAATTAAATATTGTCCCTCCTACCCCTGTAAGTGGAAGAATCATCAGTTTTCGTCTGCTGTTTCAGGTGCTCGATGTGATTGCTCCTCCATATACCTCAGACTTTGTACAGCTTTTTCTTCCAATCTTGGAGAATGAAAGTATTGCAGGCACTATAAAAACAGAAGGTGAACATGACCCTGTCACTGAGTTCATAGGTAAGTCGTCTTTATTCTTTACATACTTGCTTGCATTTGTGTCTCTTACAACTTGCTAATAATGTGTGGGAGGAAGATTGCTAACAATAGGAATGCCTGCCAGCTGTTTTCACAGACAACTTCCCTTTTAGGGGCCTGTGTTTAGCAATTTCCCTGTAATCAAGAGTCTGTGGGTAGCAGTGAGGAAAGTGAAGATAAATACTGCTTTTTGGGAACTAGCACTGCAGCAAGGAAAGGAGAGGAAGGAAAGTCATCTGTCATAATATTATACTCCATCCTAAAACAAAAACATCTGTCTAGACCCTAAACCCTAATTATTTACATAATGCAGAAATCTATATGCAGTTACGTAAAGCAGAGAATCATAGTAATGTACTGAACAGTGGTTGTTTTTTTTCCTCTCTCCTTTCAAGCTCATTGCAAATCTAACTTTATTATGATGAACTAAGCAGTGGAAAACATCAAGAATGCAGACAGAGCTCATGATCCCTGCTTTGCCGTGCTCTCCACCAGTGAGGTTCTATAACTGGGCAATGCAGCAACAAAAAAACCAACAAAACCAACAAACATAAAACAAGGAAGAAGAGGCTGAAGAGCATTTGCTTGACTTGCATGGTGACCTTGAAGTTCTTATCAGAGGAGTGTTTGTGTTTCATATCAGAGAACTGTTCATGTCATTTGGAAAATGAAATGATACCGAAGGCTTTTCTGTTGTTACACAAGTCAGTATAAATCAATGTTCTGAAGAGGATGGATAGCAAGAAACAGATTTATTTGAAAGAACATTATTTTGGTTACTTGCAGAATTTGTCGCCGATTCCTTGTGTAATAAACAAAATCTGAAGAATGGGGAAGGCAATTCCTACTAAATACACTTTGCAGATAGTTCTCTGAATAGGTCTTGAATGCTCTTGGCTTTGATGTTGCAAGTTGTAAAAACCAGGAAATTGTGGGATCTGCTGTGTGCTGCAGAAAAGCCCTAATGCCTGTTTCTCCCCTTGGCATTATATTAGAATTCTAAATATCCTACATGAAAACAAAAAACCTCTTTTGTGTACACAAGAGGAGTTGTAACAATCAAGATTGGTTTTGTATTAACAGATGAATTCTGTGTGAGTGTTTTACCTTTCAGAATCTATTTTTTGCTAAATAGATGCATCAGATGTTACTGGTAAGTTTCATTACCGTGTCATTCCTGTCCCAAAATATGAATGTTTGCAGAAATTTCATTACTGCGTGTTGTGGCTTTGTTTTTATACTTATTTCTACTCTGTCCTGGCTGATGCCAGACAGTGGGAGATACACCCAACAGCATAACTTACCTTTAAATAAAGGTGTTTGTTCTTTTCTAGATATGTCTTTCATTAAGATGGCTTGTTCTCTATGTTCATTTTGCTGGATTCATCTTTCCACCCCTCACTTTTAAACAAATAGTAATTTTTTTGAACATGCAAGCACATTTTGCATTTCCAAGCACATTGTTTTCTGAAGAACCTGCTTTCTAAAAGACACTGAAATTCTAAGTCCAGCTGGATGTAAATTTAAAAAGGAAATCACCTGAAAAGGACAAAAGTGGCTTCTGTAGAGGTTGTTTTGAACTTCCTTGCTTATCTTTGAATAGACCATTTACTATTTACCATTTACACTCACCATTTAAACTTGCACGAGACCTAGTTTTCATAATTAAAGTAAATTGTAGAATTGACAACAGAAACAATGCACCCTGTGAAGACTCAATTTAGGGTACAGCCCTGTACAAGCTCTTGGTGATAATCAAGAGGAGTTCTGTGTCCACTGCAATTTTGCCAGCAGTTTAAACAAGATTTATTTTTGCTTTCCTGTGTTCACCTTGGTATCACTTCCTTGAAGCAGTTCCTCTGCAGTGATCCCTGGAGATGACTTTTAACTTGTTAAACCCTTTGTGATGCTGTGCCCATGTTCATAGCCAGGTGTTTGAACCAGCATTGTTGCTTAATAAACTTGTCCATCAGGCCTTTCCGAAGAAAAAGACCAGTGAAAACAGCAGCATCCAGCTGGAGACAACCACACACATGTGTTAATAAGCTTATAATAAATACCCAGTCACATAAGAGAAAAATCTGTTTATTAAATGCAATTAACAATGCCAGTTAGTAACACTGGATATGGCACTATTTGTCAAATTAGTGATGAGTTCTGGGTTATGGCAATTTATATTTTGCCTCTTTAGGAGAAAAAGGGCACAATCACATATTAAAGCAAGAAATTTGAGCAAAGACAAAACTAATTAAGTAGGAAGTGTTTAGACTGTCTTTTGGTCAAAGTAATTCCCATTATAGCATTCTGGTGGATAAAAGCAACCTCATTATTTGAGACTTCCAACACCACTGTTTCACCAGGAGGTCACAGAAACAGGGTTTAATATTTTGAATTTATCATGTCCAGACTTATCATGGCTTTTGCATCATTGCAGCATTTTTGGTCAGTACTGTCAGAGAATTTAAAATAAGCTCTAGACCCAAATATTGAGTATACTTTTCCAGTACATCTACATGATTTGTATTTAAAAAAATAGATATTTACATGTACATGTTCTGTCATTCAGTCAGTGTGATTTTAATACTGTGCATCAAGGTAAACAACTCCTTCATGGGTGAATTATTTCAAGATGCAAATAATTATCTCAAGGCAGTTCTGTACTTTTTGACAGCATTGTGTGTTTCATCTGAGCTAGTTTTGCAGAACTGCCTGATGGTGTTGAACTGTGAAAGAGTCTTAGGCTACTATTCTGAAACAAAACAAGGTTGTGCTGGGAAGCTTCCAAACAAAACACCTAAACAGAAAGATGAACCATACAGAATCAAGGAAGTATAGGATCTCCATATGCACAGTCCTCTTCAATAGCCAGATTGTAGTCTGCTCCTCTTCCACCCTTATAGGCACTTGTCACAATCCTCAGCCACCCTCTTTCACCCTGTAAAGGATTTAATTTGCATTGTAAATTAGGAAACACAACTGTAGAAACTGTATGTTGCTGAGTCTGCTCTGTCTGCCAAATATGAGTGATTTAAGTGAATGTAGGAATTCACTCAAGCTGAAGTGTAACCCTGGACTCATGGGGCAACCTGCTTTGCTGAGTTTACATCCCACCCATGAAGTCCAGGCATGTGATTTATTTTTGCCTACAACCAACAGCAATTTCCAGTTGCCCATAACAGGAGCTGCAAGTCCTTGAAAGACAGAATTTGAGATAGAGCTGACATTACTCCAGTAGCTTTGGCCAAATATCCTTGTCTTCAGATTAGCTGGGTTTCATTTTTAAACTGTTAGTGTAGTTCAAAGAAAGTTTCAGTTTTATATCCACAGTGACAAACCCCACCTTCCCTCCAAAGTCCAAAGTGTGTTCCCATGTCTCCTTACCCAGGGCTCACCCCACGAGTTACGAACTATCCAATATTCTGTCCCATTTTCCACTCCCCAGCCAGCCACAGACACGATGTGATTCACTGTAGGTGAGGGGTTGTACTCTGTGTACAGTCCCCCTGTGTAGGCATCCAGCTTTTCAGTAGCCATTATGCCACAGCTGTAAGAAAACAGAGAAGTTTTCATACAAGGGGATCAGGGCAAGGGCCTGGCTAAAAACCAATTGGTTTTCTTGTATTTTAAATTCTGAGCTCAGTTTATGTACAAACTAAAGTCTGCATATTAGTGCAGAACTTTGACATGTGCTAGAGTGAAAAATGTACACTGAGTTTCAAGTATTTAACTCCCAGTCTTACTAGTAGATAAACATTTTCTTTTTTACCTAATTGGTCCATTAGCATAGATTTCTGCCATCATTTTTTCTCTTCCACTGACAGACCCATAGTCAGCAACTTTCCAGAGAGTGTAGTTCTTGATCACGTGGCATTCTCCAAAAGTGACACAAGTTCCACACTGGTTGAACTTTTTACACTCTATAAAACAGAGGTGAGATTACCACTGCAGGACGTTGCTTTTCTTCAAATTAAGTAATAGTAGGACACTAAGCTTTTATAACTCAATTGAGGCAGATACTAATAACTTCAGAGTAATTATTAATACATATTCTCTCTGATGAGCTCAGTTATTTTCTGGAAACCACATTTAAAGTCCCTACTATCACCAGTTAATATTCTTTACCTCACAGGTATAAATGCTTTGTTGAGGACATTGAGAAACCATTCCAGTCATACAGGACCAGCCAAAGGTTAAATTTCTCCCTTGTTCAGCTTGAGGTGACACTTGTAAATATTTCAGTACATTAGAGATTGTGTGTCACAGATTTAAGAGATTAAGTTAAAACAGTTCAGCTATGCAAACTTGCCTGAGCATGATTTACTGCTATCCTGTCTGGAGTAGGAGACACACAGGCCCATAAAGAAAACCTGTTCTGTCAGTCAAACAGCAGGAACCAGTACTCCGAAAACCTGAGAAATTATTTTTTTTAACACACTAAGATCTGCTAAATCTGGGAAGAAATCCTACGGCAAAGCAGAGACATCCTACTTTGATCCTTGGCTTGGTAGTTGTTGCAGGTCTCGTCGGGAATGCCGTGGTCATGGGCGTACATCCAGACCCCGGAGTGGTCCCCGCCCTCACAGGACCCGGCGTCAGCACAGTCGATGACATTCTGGACAGACAGGTAGGCAGAAGGCCAGGCACCTTTCCTCTTGATGTTGATTCGGTCTGTAAGGGTAAGAAACGAGGGTTTGTGACTGGCATACGTGGGTGGCTACACATTGCAACTGGTTTTGAAACTGTCTCCTCTTTGCTGAACCTGTAACTGCAGACGGCAGCACTTGTGGTTGGAAAAGCCTCTGCTGTCTGCAGTGAGGAACACAGCGTGACCTAATTCAAACCAGAGGCTGAGCTATTATTGTGGGTTTCCATTAGGAGGGTTTTTTCCATTAAAAACTCAGCAAAAACACAGATGAGTAAGATCTGTCTGAAGTCTTGAAGAGCCCTAGACCTCTTAATTCAACCCACAGCTTCCGAAAACTTCCAGATCTGATTCCTGACTTCGACAGCAAAGAGTTTTCAAATACTGTAATAAAAACAGCTCTGAACAGCATCTTTTACAAGAGTAGAGATTTATGTATAAGTCCATGCATAAACATAAGCCTATGGAGCCCAGGTTGCTGGCTCTGAGACAGTCTTAATGCAACAGAAAGCTTTCAGAGTTATCTCCATGCTGTTACATCAGCATCTCACTGTTACCCTGCCATCTCAGACAGGCACCACCACCCTGCTGCCTTATTTTGTCAGAAACAAGCAGCTTACTTGGTAGAAAAGCTTCCTGATGAGTATTCATAAACTGCTTCTCTGCACTAACAGTCTTAACTGATACCACTGTAATACTTTAAATCCTATTAGTACCAACAACATTCAAATATATTTGACAGAGCTGGGAGCTATCATCCCAGCCTGATCTTCCTGCAAGTTGCTGTATTTTACCTATCCTAATACTTCAGTCCATCCTGGCAAGTGTCATACATGTCCATATCCTTGTACTGCCTAAGACTCTATCCTGCAGGATTCCTGCTGTCCACTCACACGTGCCTTGTCTTCCCCCTTCTCCCCAGTTTCCTCTATTTCTTCTTCACAGGTAATTCTCCTACAGCCTCCCTGTGCAAGTGGTGCTTCTCCAGCACTTAACTGTTGCGTGCAAATCACGTATTCTCTCTAGAACCATCACTTCTCCATCTGTAGAAAACCACTACTTCCCCTTGACTGAGAAAAAGGCTGATAGGAAGATTCCTGCTGAAATCACACTTGTGTGTCTGCTGTGGTGGTCAGTTTATTTGAATGACAGGGCTCCTATAGCAAATACCCCACAAGAGGCAACTTCTTTCATTTCCTCATTCCCAGCATGGCTGGAGAGCCCCTGCTGTAGTGCAGCAGGCTGAGATACCAGAAAGGGGAAGGAGACCTGAAACCTTTTTGTGCACCGCTGCTGCCATCACCACACCTCCGAGAGAGGGCCGAAACCCCAGCTCTTACCCCAGGGCATAAAGAGCAGTTTGGGAGGAGCTACGGCCACGTTCCTTCTGCAAACAGGTTTTTAACCACACACAAGCATTCCCCCCTTGCTCCCTCTGGATAAGGTGGAGGCAGCCTCGCTCTGATTGCTTCTTATATTGAAACCAACCCTCCCTACCTTCACCTTGGGCATTCCCAGTGTTCTGCTGCATTCACAGACATCTCAGCCTCGATTTTAGCTGCATTACTCACTTCAGTGATTTAGCACCTTATACCAGCTGTCAGTAACCTGAAGTTAAACTTCCTTTGCCTCCCGAAAACTCCCGATTCCAGCGGGGAGCCAGCCCGGCGGGTGAGCCCGAGCGTACCTGCCAAGGCGCTGGTGCTGCCGTGGGCCCAGCAGGACCCGCAGTACTGGGGGATGTGCTGGTTCCGAGTGGTGCTGGCGTAATTCACCCCGTCCACGTTCCTCCAGTCCCAGCTCTGCGGCAGCGCCGACACGTCCAGGTACTCGTGCGGGCGGGGGTAGGTCCTGCGGGGGGGACGGGACGAGGGAGCACGGGCGGAGGACGGGCGGGGGCTTTCCCAAAGCGCGGATCCCACCGAGTGTCGCAACCAGGCCGCGAGTGTCCGCCGGGGCCACGTGACCGCCCCCCCCTCAGCCCTCAGCCCTCCCCGAACCCCGGCAGGGCCCGAGCGGCCCCGCGCACCCCCGAGCCCCGGCGGGGCCTGCCCGGCCCTGCCCTCAGCGCCGTGCGGCAGGGAAGGCCACCCGGCAGGGGACAAGGGCTCGAACCTCACCTGAGGCCGGGAGCCTTGCGCGGGGCCGGTTTGTAGCAGTGCTGCCCTTCCCTGAAGTAGAGCCCGGCGCGGGCGGGCGGGCANCCGGGGACAGCGGGACAGCCTTGGGGACAGTGGGACAGCTCCGGGGACAGCGCGACAGCCCCGGGGACCGGCCCGGGCCGTGGCTGCGCTCCGCTGAGCCCTCCCAAGGGTGTCTGATGGGTCTCCTGGGGATGAGGAACAAACTCAGATCCCGCGTTCCCAGCCCCCAGTGACGTTTCCAGCTCACACGCTCAAAAATTTGATCACATGGGTTGTGACAAGAGGACTTTTATCTGGGACAGGCCCTGTTGCAGGTTTCTTTACCTTTGATCTAACACCTCAGCATTGCGCTAGACTGTGGCCAGCGACTGTGACTGTTTTTTTGTTTGGTTGTGTTTTTTTCCTAGTCCCGAGTTCTGAATTTCTCAAGACCTTTATTGCTACAATTAGCAAAGAAACACAGGTCTGCGTCCATTTTCTCGGCTGCTCCTCAGGGCTCGGGCATCTGAAGATTCTTTATAATCTGCTAGAAGATTTAGTCAGTAGTAAAAACAGTTTTCTAATTTTCCTGCAGAAGGTTCTAGTGACTGTGGGAATGGATTACCAGTCTCCTTTCCATACAGTAGCTAGAAGCTTTCATGTTTGATAAACAGCTTAAGTAAACCACAGACAGTTCTCCCCTCACAGCTGATCTTCCTTAGCTATCCACACTTTTTGTAGAAGGCCTGAGGTTTATTAACTCTACACTATGAAGAGAGACACTGAAGCACTGGGCACCAATGCACCAAAAGAAATGGCAAAGCAAGAACTGAGCCTGTGTGTTGAATGCAATGTTTTTTGGTAGCATTCCTAAGGGTGATGCAGCTAGCCCGGGTTGGTTGAGACTTGCATCTGCTCGTCTGGTAGCCATTCACAGATCTCTCTAAAACCATCTGATGCCCTGTAGCCAGGCTTATCTCAAATTGAATAGGCTTTCCTCTCACCAATCTTCTCTGCTATTCTGAAAAGCCAGTTCCTCCCAAGCAAAACATATTTTATAAACTAAAGACATCCCAGAATGCCTCCCTGCATGTGTGTATTTTTCGCCAGTGGGTTGCAGTAAAAAAACCAAAAATCAACGAAAAAATGAAAAACAACAACAAAAAGCCCCGTAACCACAAAAGCCTCGCTTCTTTGTGGTCTTAGCTCAAGCCCATCACCAGGGCTGTGGTATCTGGGGCCTGCTCTGGAGGCACTGGAAGCAGTGGGCAGCCTGATAATAGACACTGTGGGACAGCTGGAGTGGCTGTGCCCAGTGCCAGGCTGCTCCTAATCTCCCCGGTGCCAAAAGTCCCTCGGAGCCGGCCCATCCAGCACAGCCCCCTCTCTCCCCAGTGACTCTCTGCTAATCTGCAGCTGCACATGTGCCGTGGCCGTGCCTGGGAAGCGCCCCGGGCTGTTAACAGGCTTGGGGCTTCTCAGGGCTGAGAAGGGATAGGCCTGCGACTAAATCTACACAGAAACAGGGCCCTCGTAGGCCAGGCTTGGGGTAAAGTCAGACTTTAGAGGTTCACAGAAATGCGGATGGGAAGGAGAGGGAAAAGAGGCCCAAACCCACATCCGCGTCACAAAGCATCTCAGCTACCTGGTGTCATGTGCCAGAATTTTTAAGACTCTATAAGGAAGCACTTCAGAGGAGGCACATGATTCTAGGGAGCTATTTTCAGCAAGAGGAAAAACCCCTGTTTAGTGATTGCATATTTATTTCACTTCCCTTTTCCCCCTTTCCCTGTTAGATGTGCTCAGCAATTATATTTATTGCTGAAATTATTTTGTCATATTTTTGGACAGTGAACTAGCACCTTCAGCCTCTTCCTAAGCTGTGTCTATTGTGAATACATTGCATATTTTAAATACTGTTTATTTAGTGTCAAGTATCAAGTGACATTGTGTCGAAGCAGCTCCCATTCAGAATGCAGCAACTGAATATTCAGCTCAGATCCCCATTACTGCTCTTAGCTAAGGATGGTTGGAGAAAACAAATACGAAATGTGCATAAATAAAATGAGATTTGCTTTTAAGTAAATGTCCAAATAACCTTTTCAGAATTTTCTTAGGGAATTGTAGAAGATATCCAAAGCCATTGTGGGAGATATTGACAATGTGGCAATGGGACAGAACTTTGTGCGTGTCTTGCTGGGTAAACTGAATGGCTTAGAGAATACTTATCTTTTGGAAAATGATAAAATTATTGTGTTTTAAGGAAACAAAATTAATCTACCTGAATTTAAAGTCTTCCTTTTATTGCTCCTTACTGAATATGTTCATAGCATGGCAGAGGATGACAGGATGTTTCCGCTCTGCTCTTTTGCAACACACTTCTGGTGCTGAACTCTGTGTTAGGAGCAGTTGTCTGTTTCTTCAGTGGTGGGAGAACTGGAAGTCATCAAGCAGTGGGGGAAGCCTGGAATAAGCTGATTTTTCTTCTGGAACAATATGGAAGCTCAGAAATTCCTTATCTCTAGCAGCCCATAAAGTGGCAAAGTTTAAGTTCAGTGAGTCAAGCCCCTGTCACCATTTTATGCTAAATAATTTAAGGTGCTTTTATAATTATAGTTCCTTTCCCCATCCTTAAAAGGAACACTTGCGAGGCAGTGACAGTCATTTGACATGTAATGAAACTTCTCTAGGCTTCCAGAAGTCAGTCCATCCTGGGGTTCTGCTGCTCAGTGATACTGCTCCTGGTTATCAGCAGCCAAACATGACTGTGCTGTGTTTTGTTCTGCCTCACATCGTTTCCTTTAACACAGTGAGATGTTTCACTCCGTGAATGTTGCAGTTCACTTCAGAGAACTCCAGTGGAATGGGGTTTCCACCTCTAGCATTTTCCTGGCAAGTTCTGAACTACATCTGAGATATAAGAAATTAAGAAATACTAGAAATGCTGTATTTCTTAATGTCAGGAAGAGAGAGAGGGAGAGAGAAAGAGCATCTGTGCAAGTTAATCACGAGTTAATTCAAGTTTTGGCTGAAAATGATGGATTCTTTTAACTTTTTAAGGACCATGCATCACTGATAGTGCAGTGTTATATTTATGTGTTACCAAGTATTTTTTGTTACTGCTCCCGTCCCCCTCCTGCATGCAGTCAGACACTGGGAATGATGCTTGTTAGTGGGCTGGAGTTTGCCTTGCAATGCACTGAATGTTGTGATCATAGGAGGCCCCTGCTCATAAGTTTTTACTGTTTTTACTATGGGCGTTGTCCTCTATGACTCATATGATGGTAAAATTTAAATTATGCGGTGGAAGCACATGTGCTTAATAAATTAAGATCACTCACTTTGGGCTATAATCTCTACATATGCACATGTATTTGTATATATATGATGTCTAATATAAAATAATGAAACACAACTAGAATATGCACATATATTCATGCATCCCACTGCTGCACAGAGAGCTGGAATCAATTGTGAGAAGGTGCATGTGGCAATGCTGTTTTCCAAGCCACTCAGTGATGCACCTGTGCTGTTGTACCTGTACCCAGGCTGTAAAGAGGCCCCTGGCTCCTGGTGCAGTGCCTGGGGCTGGCTACTCCCCTGGCTGGCTGAGTGACAGTCCCTGGGGTATAAAAGGGCCCCTGGGGCCGGGCTGTGCTGGGTGTAGCTGATAGAGCAGCAGGCAGAGGGCTTGTTCTGGGGACTGCAGCTGGAAAACCCCGGTGAGGTTGTAGCCACCAACAGATCTGAGCCACACAAAATGCGTGAAATTGTGCACCTGCAGATTGGCCAGTGTGGGAACCAAATTGGATCCAAGGTAAGGTCTCTTTTCACCATTGATCATTAGTAGGAGATCGGAGGTAGCAAAGCAAACATCATCAATGGATGGGGACTTTTGGGGGGAACAATCACCTTGTTAACTCAATGATGGGAGGCATGGCATGTCAGCAGGTAACTTGGGTATTTTAGTATGAAAGCCAAAAGCTGGATTTGCTCCTCATGCAAAGCTTAATGTTCATTTGGAATAACCATGGCACAGTGATTACAAGTGCTCCAGAGCATTCCTGCTGGGACTCATATTCCCGGGGGGAACTCATACACTCTGCAAAATACTGGGACAAGTGACGGAGCCAGTAATTCCAGGGCTGCGAAGTTGTGTTGTTGGTACTTTAGTTCAGCCATGCAGCAGCAACGCTGCCACATTTTATTCATTAATATCATGGAATCGTACAATGGTTTGGCTTGGAAGGTCCCTAAAGATCATATAGGATCATATTAATCAACAGCATAATCTGTGTTAGAGTGACACAAAGTGTCACTGGCCTCCTGTGAGAGACAGATGTCATTTGGAGTATTTTTGTGCAGCTCAAACACTGGCATGCTGTGATGTAGAGGGTAGTCACTATTGCTGACTTTCTAGGTTAGGAGTAAAAAAATCCCTCAATTACTTTATGCTGTGTGATATCCATCCTTTTTTTTTTTAATTGATAAGTAGGAAGTTGTAAAAAAAATTATCTATTTCAGGCTGGGAGATCTTTTAAGACATGGGATAGTTGAGGGATTGTTCTGTTGTGTTCTTCCTCCTTTTCTTTCTCCCACAAATCTCACCTTGACTCCTTTTAATGGAACATGAAGCATGGAACATGCACATGTTGGCAGAGGTGTATTTGTACACTCAAAATGGGACTGGATGCTAACCCAGGAGACATTTAATATTAGAATAGCCTGGTCATTACAGTGGGTGGGTGTGCCTGCATGAACCCTGCTGTGCCTGCTGCCCAGATAAGAGCCCAGCACAAGAGCACATCCATACGAGTGTCAAGATAGGACGTTTAAGACCAGCAGCTGTTTGTGGAAAGCCTTGCTCACGTACAAATTTGCCTGTGCCAGCTTTGTCATGCCTTGGTTCCACTTGTGCATGACAGGACTCAAAGCAATTTGCCCTAATCCACAACCTTTTTGTTAAGCTCATACTAAGTAGGAACTAATTAATTAATTTTAAATTAATATTAGTTCTCTTTTACTATAAAGAGAAAAAATTGAGGGCCTCCACCTGTTAGTGTGTGGGTCATAGCTAAGCATCTTAAATGGTCTGCTGAACTATTCCCTTGAATTTATTTGGAAGGGGTAGACAAGGATCCATGATCTGATCTGGTAAGTAAATGGCAAAGCATCCCCTGCTTCAGGCACAGTTCCCAGAGCTGGTGCTGAATATGTTGTGCTGAAAATAAATAAATCATTCTCAGTGTGTTGTACCTCTCCTTTTGCAGTTCTGGGAAGTGCTTGGTGAGGAACATGGGATTGACATCACTGGGAACTACCGTGGGGATTCACCACTGCAGCTGGAGCGAATTAACGTGTACTTCAATGAGGCTTATTGTAAGTGCTCAGCAGAGCCAACAGGAAGGGTAAAATAAGTAATTAAAAAACCCACAAAAAGCTTAAAAAACTATAGGCGGGTTGGACTTTCCAGAGTGGATAGTAAGCCTGTTTCCTTGACCTCTAGCAGTAATTATTTGCATTCATTTTGTTTTGTTCCAGCCCATAAATATGTGCCCCGTTCCATCCTGGTGGACCTGGAGCCTGGGACGATGGACAGTGTCCGGTCCAGCAAAATCGGCCCCCTCTTTCGACCTGACAACTTTATCCATGGTAGGTACAGCACACTGCCAGCAAACTGACTGGAGGCAACTATCCCAAAACAACTGTCCCATGGAACTCCTTTAAAAATTCCCTTGTTAACTTTTTGGCTGTTCTTTCTGTAATTCTGTTCACAGGTAATTCAGGTGCTGGCAACAACTGGGCCAAGGGCCATTACACAGAAGGTGCTGAACTGATTGAAAACGTCATGGATGTGGTCAGGAACGAGTGTGAGAGCTGTGACTGCCTTCAGGGATTCCAGCTCATCCATTCCCTTGGTGGTGGCACAGGCTCAGGCATGGGGACGCTCCTCATCAACAAGATCAGAGAGGAATATCCCGACAGGATCATGAACACCTTCAGCGTTGTGCCCTCACCCAAGGTATCCGACACGGTGGTGGAGCCGTACAACGCCATCCTCTCCATCCACCAGCTGATAGAGAACACAGATGAAACCTTTTGCATTGACAACGAAGCTCTGTATGATATATGCTTTAGGACATTAAAGCTCACCAATCCCACCTATGGGGACCTCAACCACTTGGTGTCCCTAACGATGAGCGGCGTCACCACCTCGCTGCGTTTCCCTGGCCAGCTGAACGCGGATCTGCGGAAGCTGGCTGTCAACATGGTGCCCTTTCCTCGCCTGCACTTCTTCATGCCAGGCTTTGCCCCGCTGACAGCTCGGGGCAGCCAGCAGTACCGGGCCCTGACGGTGCCAGAGCTCACCCAGCAGATGTTCGACGCTCGGAACATGATGGCAGCCTGTGACCCCCGCCGTGGGCGCTACCTCACCGTCGCCTGCATCTTCAGGGGCAGAATGTCCACCAGGGAAGTGGACGAGCAGCTGCTGTCTGTCCAGACCAAGAACAGCTCCTACTTTGTGGAGTGGATCCCTAACAACGTCAAAGTGGCCGTGTGTGACATCCCACCACGAGGGCTGAGGATGGCAGCCACTTTTATTGGCAATAACACGGCCATCCAGGAGCTCTTCATCAGGGTGTCCGAACAGTTCTCAGCCATGTTCAGAAGGAAAGCGTTTCTCCACTGGTACACGGGGGAAGGCATGGATGAGATGGAGTTTTCTGAAGCAGAAGGTAACACAAATGACCTCGTGTCTGAGTACCAGCAATACCAGGATGCCACTGCAGATGTGGAGGAATTTGAAGAGGTAGAAGTGGAAGCAGAAGCCAAGCCAGAAAAGGAAGCAGAGTAAAAAGTATCCAAATATTGCCCAAATGAGCCTGTTCACATTCACTAAAGACAAAGTAATAGCCATTATCTGCATACCCAAAATAACCCACTTCAGAATTTTTTCCCTGCATCTGGCCAAGTATATCTGATATTACAACACAATGCTTTTGAAATCAGTGGAAGCTCTGCTTTATTGTCTTAAGCAACTGTTGACCCTGAATCTCTCCCAAAACCAATCTACTATGAAGACAAGTTGTCTTGTAACAGCCTTTCCTGTAAATGGATTAATTTTTAGAATATAATCACCAGATACTGAATGTACTATACAGCCGCTGTGCCTGTGTATATAGATCAGGATCACAAGCAATAGCAAAATATGCTGTCAGCTCATCACATTTATTTATTCTCAGGTAAACACAGTCCCTTGTTGCTTGTGAACTTGTTCCTGGTTTAGGAACATGTGCACATCTCTAAAGCCTGCAAAGGCAGTGACTCTTCTGTTGTCACTCCACAGACGGATTCACATCTGCAGAAACAACAGGGGGCAAATGACTGAATATGCACATTCTTATTTTATTTTTAAATACTCTAATTGTTCTCTCACATTGCTGGCTTATATTATTGCAGAGCTTGTATTCATTATTATGGTGTGGTTTGTTTCTATTTCTAACTACAGGTTGAGTTACATTAGCACACTAAGTTGTGACATTGTGTAAAAGTTTTGGTGTGGTATTTTTTTTCCTAGGTACTAACTACTGTAAATTTTTTTCCTAACATTCAGTACAACAAAAATGACATAGAATGGTTTGCAGCTTGTTAATATAAATTCCATGGAAGTGACTAAAACAAAACCGTATTTTGCCTTCAGTGAAAAATTTCTTGCTATCACAGCTGTCTACTTAACAGTGTATTTACAATATTCTTTTAAATAAAGATTATACACCATTCTATAAAACAGTTTTATATTTGGAACAGTTGATAGACACAAACCCATAGTTTATTCTTTCAAGAACTAACTTTGAATTACATTAACTGTACTCTTAAATGAAAAGGTTTGTTATACTCTGAAGAAAGTACTGCCTCATGTTTGAGTTCAGTCTTGGTGAAGGAACCTGAAGCCAGGTCTCCTGTGCACTGGGACAATGTCATCCCTGCTGTGAGGACACACAGCAGCAGGAAAATGCCAATACTTCCCCCCTAAACCACACATCTCAAAGTATATCTTTGCCTCCCAGCCAAAAGAAATGTCACCCTCCATTCCTGCTTCCCAGGGAATGTGTGTCCCTCTCCCTCTCCTCCCTCTCCTAACAACGTGTTAATGAGGATAAACAATTCAGATTCCAGTGTCTCCCTCCCCACCTCTTACATGAAACCAGGTCTCCCAATTCCTGATTCATTGCTCAGTGTCTCAGACAGATTTGGAGATTAGATCCCCAGCAGCACTTCCATGGCACAATATCCTGCTTCCAGTTTTCAAAATAATATACTATATTCTCTGTCCATACAGATTTTAGCCATGATTTTCTTCCAAAGTAATCACTAAAATGCAGTGGGCAGAAGAGTTTTAAACAACAATTAAATCTCTCACTCATTTATGAACCTGAATTATCAGCATGAAACTCAAAAAGAGATTTGGCTTAAAAATAAAGTGTTGCTACTGAATTTCCAGGCTATACTAAAAGCAGTGTTTTAACAGAAGTGAGAACTAAATGTCTCTGCAGGAGAGAAACTTTGTTTCAAGAGGAACAACACATGCCACACATTCAGAAATTACATTTATTAGCATGGCAATTTACATACAGAGGCAAGTTCTACAGTTCATGTAATGACATTACACTGCAGAGTCTTGAACATGCCTACAGCATTGCAGTTTGCAGTTATTCACCACAGATCAGCTCCTACAAGAGATTTAAAATACGAGTTATGAGATTCAAAAGTACGTGCAAGGTACTCTTCAAATAGAAGGTAATAATAATATTTAATCTTAGATCAGGAAGAGAAGCTATTCTATTCAGAACAGAAAACATTTCAGCTGCTTGTCATGCATGCAATGCCACAAATAAAGGTACAGATAATATCTGTCTCACAAAGAGCCCCTTGTGACAACGACTTTGCTGATCAGGGGAGGAAGGAATTCAGAGAGGCTGTCTGCTGGCTTAGCAAGTATGAAACATGTGAAAATCATAGAAAAACCTGTGAGCATCACTACACAGCCCCAGCTGTTCTGTGTAAGCCCACAAAAATTCTGTCCAAACCCCAAGTGGTTCAAGGCAGACCTTGACAGACAGTACATCTCACTAATGAGATTAAGCAGTTTTCCATCTCAGACGTCATAGGGTCACAGACACCTGCGCACATTCGCACACCAGCTGCAATCCCCTCCACTCCCATGCCTGGAAATCGAGCTGATTATCTCCAGATATTGGGGGTTAGACTCGCCAGTTACAGACCATCGCTAACCCCATTCCCGCACCCAGAGCGCCAACCCCGCGCCCAGCCCACCCCACCCACTTACATTTCACTCCTTTTTGGGTTTCACCGTTTTCACCGTGGCCACCGCCGCCCTCTCCGCCTCCGCTTTGTACTGCGGCTTCATGGCGGCCCGCACGGCCTGGGCGCAGATCTGCGAGTACCGGATGTAGCTGCGGCCGGAGGGACAGAGGGTGGTGAGACCCAGGCCCGGCCCCAAACTCGCCTCCCCCAGCCCCAAACCCGCTTTCCCCCCGCACCGGTGTGACCGCACCCGCCCGGCGCTTCCTGGCAGCGCCTCCCCGCCAAGCCCTCACTCCGGCCCTGTCACGGGGCTGTCGCGACAGCGGTACCTGAGCCCGGCCTGTCGCCAATACGCCACCATGGCTGCGGCTCCGCGCGACAAGGTCAGCGCGCGCCGGGGGCGGGGAACGTACCCGCCGGCCAATCAGCGGGCGGGAACTGCTCGCTCGCGCCGCCGTTCACGGGCGCGCGCCTCCGGCAGTGGCCAATCAGAGGGGTCCGTTGGGGCGCGCGGCTCCCGCCCTTTCCGCCTGCCCCTTCCCGGGCTCGGTCCGCCCCTTCCGCTCGGCCCGGGCGGCCCCGGGGCCGTGAGGGGCCGTGAGGGGCCGTGAGGGGCCGTGAGGGGCCGTGAGGGGCCGTGAGGGGCCGTGAGGGGCCGTGAGGGGCCGGTGGGCGGGGCTGTGCCGGCACTGAGGTGCGGCCGCGGGCTGGTCGCGGCTGATCCCCGCCAGAGTTGTTCGGGAAAGGTGTGGGCCCCTCACGGTATGGTAGGGTCCCGCCTCCACCTGTGGCCTGCCGGGGCCTGCCTCGCTGTCCAAAACTACGGGAGTGAGTGTGTCGGTTCAGTGGTTCAGGGCCGGTAATTTGCCGGAAACACGCTACATATTAATTACCTAAAAACCATAAATTAAAGGCCAAGTTTTCTATGAGGCTCTTGGCTAGTTATATAGCACTTGTGTTAGTTACACATGAACGCCTTCCTCAATAGTCCTGTTGTAATCTCAGAATCCAAGCAAGCGGTTAAAAGGGTGTTTTTTGCACCTAAGTTCTTACCCCATTGTACCATCACTTCTTGATTTTTCTAGATAAGACACTAAAGAAGAAAACGTTTTACAAGCACGTGGAGCTAATGATTTATTTTTTTTTTAACAGACTGTCTTCAATTTGGAGTGTATGGCCAAGCCGTGACAGTTTTGTCCCATCGGACACGGTGCCTTGCCACGGGGTTCTTTGGATGTTGAGACTTGATACAAACACCTGAAATTCAATCATTTGCTCTAAACAAATCCATAAAAGACAACATAGCAAACTAGAAGCTATGGACACTAAGAAAACATAGTCAATTTCCCACATATAATAAGCCAAACGTTACTAGAAGACTCAAATCGTGTTTGCTATGGAAGCAATTTGGTCCTAACCTCGTGTTCATTTAAATAATTAAGACTTAAGGAGATAAAATATTTAAGACTTAAGGAAATAAAATAAAATACTTGAGGAGATTAAATGTTGGGTTTTTAACCCATCCTTGCACTTCTGTCTTGTTCTCTTACTTCCTTTCATCAAAAGTCAAACCATTTTTAAAGCACAGAGTGATTTTCACCTTTATTAGAGATTTAGTCCAGAACCATTGCAATTAACAATCCACACGGTAATGTCAGGAAAGAGCCGCCAGAACAAAAAGAACAACTGTTCACCAGGTATGTCAGTTTGTCTCCAGCATACAATGCTAAGATCTGGACCAGTGATCTATATTTTTTCAACTGTTAAACAACTCTGTTCCTATAGAATTTTGGGTTAATTTCTTAAACCCACATATTGCAATTGTCCTACTTAATTTTAAAGAAATAACTAGTGTAAATGAGGCAGAAAATTCTTACTTCATGCATTTGTTTTCTTTATTTTTGTGTGAAACATATTCTAATTTTTGACCAGTGTGGCATATTGGAGCAAAGCTTTCCAATTTGCAAAAATGAAATAAATTTAAAAATATTTGTTATGACAAACATATTTCTGCACTTTTAGCACAGAAAGATGTCAGTGATATTGAAAGGAAACATACTTGGTTTTGAAGCCCCAGTCATAACAATGATAACGAAAAGTTACAAGACAGCACCAAAGATTTTGGGAAGCCCCTCTGTGCCACCTAAGCAGCATATTTGATGCAAAAGAAGTAATTGCAGTACTTACATATATTAGGAAAGGGGATGTTACATGCAAATGCAAACATCTGATTATTTGATAGGTAAAATTATTACCAATAAGATTATTTTAAGCCTCATGGGCAGCCCAGGCCACAAACATGGCTTGGCAGAGAAAAGCCATGCCAGCAGTGTTGGACATTTTCTTCCAGCTATGTGCCCCTCTATTCCTGCCCCGTGGCTTCTCTGGTTCCTCTCACTATCCCTTGTCTCTCACCTGCTTTTTGCTCCACAATTTTCTTTTCCCACCACATCTCCTCTCTCTGTACCTCTCTGTGAAATGTCTCTGCCTGCAATTCTGTAAAATTAACTCAGATTTAAATCCATAATGGAGATACACAACCTGGATGCAATTATTTGCACATTTAGCTCTATTTACTATTTGTTAGTCTTGATAGATAAAAATTCAGCATGAATTGAAAAAGCTAAACCTTTGGGAGAGGTACCAACCATGCTGAGGCAGACTGGATATCAATCAGTGACACAAACTGTGCTCTACAAAAATTCCACAATAAATGTTGATGTTTATGCAGCTGTTACAAGGCACCGTTATAGATTTGTATGACCTGTTTTCATGCCCAGTTTAGATGCCAGGAGATATTTTGTAAAGCCCTAAACCTTTCTTAGGTAAGAATTTTCAGAGAGAGAACATAGGAGAGAGAGAAGATGGAGGAGAGAAGTTTAGAAGGACAGCGAGAGGTTGCAGGGAGAAGGGGATACTTTGGGAGGGTTAGATGCAGAGATCGAGAGAAGCTGCTGCGGTGCGATTAGCAACATCTAGAAATGTGAGTGTGGAGAGGTCTGGGGGAACTAAGGACGTGAGGTTAGACATGTCCAAGGAAACTGAGGAAGTGAGGGAAGCATCCTGAAAGGTGAGATTGGAGACATCCAGAAAAGGTGTAGAGGTGAGATTGGAAACATCCTCAGGAGTCGATGAAGATAATCCAGAGGAGCGCTGAAACATGAAATAGTTAAAATCTGTGAGGTCTAGAGATTCCGACGAGGTGGAGGAGCTGTACTCGGAGACACCTGGTGAGGATGGAGGGATTGTACAGGAAAAGTCCAGGGAAGCTGAGGAGGAAACATCTGTGGAGGACGAAGTAAGACTGGAGAGGTCTAGAGAGAGTGAAGAAGTAGGGCTGGAGAAATCTGTGGAGGATAGAGAGGTGACACTTGAGAGATCTAAAGAGATTGAAGAACTGTCGCCAGACTGATCCAGGGAGCCTGATGAAGTGAGACTTGATAGGTCCAGTGAAATTGAAGAGGAGAAACTGGAGCGCTCCCAGGAATCTGAAGAGGTGAGACTGGAGAGCTCTAAGGAAATTGAAGAGGAGATACTGGAGAAGTCCGAAGAAGCTGAAGATGCGAGACTTGAAAGGTCCAGAGAGGATGAAGAAGTGAGACTGGAGAATTCCACAGAGGATGAAGAGGTCAGATTGGATAAATCCAATGCATCTGAAAAGGGGATTTTAAAGAGTTCCAAGGAGGCTAAAGTCTTGACACTGGAGGGGTCCAGGGAGGCCAAAAAAGTGAGACCAAGTAGGTCCAGGCAGGTTGAAGAGATGACACTGAAAAGCCAAATAAATCCCCAACATGATGGGTGTTAAATCAGGAGTATTTTAAACTAAAGATCTCCATTATCACACCAAAACAAAAAGACAGCATAGCCCCCAAAATTTTTTCTTTGAAAATAGTGATTCAAACTGTGTGCTTGGTCTCTTAGTAGTTTCTCTTTTGGTGCAGAAGAGCTCCGGTAATAAGAGCTCAAAGAATTATTGAGAACATTGTGCCTTTCCAGGAGGCCAGTAAAGAACCACACGTACAGGTGCAGACAGTCTTCTCTCCTGGCATGTCTGTCCTTGTTCAACCAGATTTATTCTTCTGTGTAGCATGTGCAGGATTTGGTTTTGGAAGCTAACAATGTGCTAAACTGATTCTGTGTCTGAGAAATACAACAGGCAGTTCCAATTGTTTATCACATAAAAAGAGGTCTTATTTTGTTACCTTTGTTTTATACCTCTGGATATAAGACCTGTATAATAACAATAATTTTTTATTTGTGGCTAGTTTGAGTTTAATAAAAATATTCTAAAGAGAAGTTGTGATAGACTGCAGACGTGATTAAAAAGGAAACAGAACAGCTTAAATTGCAGTTCAAAAAGGTGCATCTAATTATAGTGTGAGTAGATCAACTGAGGCTGATCCACAGCTGCCTTCTCGTCTCTAGACTGCTCTGAAAAGCACAGAGCACTCAAACCTCTGGGTGCCTCTCCAGACAGGCACAGGAAGGCACATAAAGCTTTTCACTCATCACAACCACATTTTATGGACCAAGGAAGTGCATGATACAGGTACAGGAGGCTGCAGCTTCTCAGGTGAACACACCCCAGCTTTGCCTGTGTTCTTACACAACCCACGTCCAGATGAGTGTGTAATGGATTTAACATAATCACCATGGGTGCAACTCCCACCCAGGTCACCTCTTAACTGAAGCAGGTGTCTGCTGCACAGGTGCTGAAATTGAATGGTGTCTCACTATGCAAACAATAAAATGGTGGGGATTTAGCACAATGCAAAAATCACCATGCTAAAAAAAGAGCTGCTTATATACCAATGATGTGACCCCCAAAAGTTCTCCATTATATTTAATATTTATAGATAATGCTTCTGTAATTTTGGAGCTGTTGCAATATGGTTGCAATTCATTCAAGAGTACAATGTTTATAGACCAAAAGGCAAAACAAATTAAAATTTCCAAACATGCATAATTTATGATGAAATTACAAGTTTGCTTGCTGCCCCGTATTCTTGATAAAAGTAATTAATCCCTTAAAAATCCCTTGCTATCTAAAACCACTGTCATTTTGTGACTGTCTTTAATCTCAAAGGTGTCTCAAATGCATTTTACAGACAAGAACAAATACTTAAAGAAAAGGCAAATTACAATACAATAAAAAGCCGGTGCCCAACAGGCTATAAATTCCATCATCTCTTCACTGAGCTGTTTCTGTCTTAATTTAAAATAATAAAGTTGTTGCACTTTTTCCTATGAAATAACTGTCAAGAAACGTGGAATTATGGTCACAGTTGTATAAAATGTAGAGGTCCGTAAACGTTTCCTACCTTGGATGGCTGTGGATTTACCTCCTTTCTCTGCCTGCGTAAGCCATACTGGGTTGTGCTGGTAAAGCTCTGCTGTTTTCTCTGCTGCTGACCTTAATCTGCTCCACAGCCACTGGAAATGATGCCAATGCTGATGACAATACAGGTCATCTTCTGGTAAATCTCCTGTCTAAGCACGGCACTGCACAGAGTGCCAGCAAAAACCTCCCCGGAATCAGCTCTTAAGAGAAAGATTCAGTTCTCTGCTGCTTCCTATTACAGAACAGTATTTTGAAGGTTAGTTGATGAAGCAGATGAAGACATTCATTTTCAACTTTTGGACACCTGGATTCAAAGTAAAAACAATTTTGCAGTGTCATCCAAGTTCTAAGCTGTCCATTCTACAAAATCTGGCATAAATAACCTGTGGAGTGACCCAGGACTGCAGAGCAGAATTCAGGTACACTCAAGTTTTAAAAATCTTGTGCATTACTTCCTCTTTTCATGTTTCATAACTTGTGTTACTTTTTAAATGTGATTATAACGAAACAGCATGATGATGTAAGATATTTTGTCCACAGCTGGTGATCATGGTCCTCCTAAGGTAAGCAGTTAGTTCAGCTTGGTAGTAACGTGTAGCCTTACCTTTAGAATAATTCAGTTCTGCAGCAACACGGAAAGTAAAGCTATCAAGTTCTTTAAGATAGAAATTAACAGGTCCTGTGCAAGTGAAAGAACAACCTCCACCTTAAGAAATGAAAGGGTTCTAAAATGCCTCACTGCTTCCTCACAAGCTCTTTATCAGCACTCTTCAGTTCTTCCATAAACATGAACCTCAACAGGTTGCTGACCTTCCCTTTGAACCAGTGCTGTCAGGGCCAGGGGATTGGAAATGTTGCAGTTACGAGACAGTGGGTGCTTATGTTTACTATATATGCCATTTATTGGAAATATAAATGCAAGTACAGACCACAAGAGACAGATCAGCAATGTTGTAGGAAATTGTTACAATTTTTCTGCCTTTTTCCAAGCAAACCCCTGGCTGACACTGTTCCCTGCTGTCTGGCTGAACAGGTGCTGACACCCATTGGTGGGCAGGGATCAGAGCCCACAGCACTGATTTGTTCACATCACATTCCTCCACCTCCGCCTCTCCACTTCCTGTGTCCGTTCCCTTTTTAATTCTCCTTTCCTCCTGGTCCTTCAGTTCTGTCCCTCCAGCTGTAGCTGCTTTCTCTTCCCCACCTCCTCTATTCCTTGCAGCCCTCAGAACCCACAGCTCCCCTGCACTGCCCCTCTCACAGTAGTCTGGTGCATTCATCCACAGCAACCCACATTCACTGCAGTCAATCTGAACACAAATCTCAGTCCAAGATTGAAAATCTTTCCACAGGATGGATTCTCCACAGCAAACTGTGAAATGTGGTTGCTAGTTAATGCCAGATTTGCAGAAAAGCAGAGTTACTAAAAAGCAAAAAAGACCACAGCAGCTGTGAATGTGCAGTTCAGGATATGCATTTCAATGAAAGAAGCTGCTCACTCCAGGGTATTTCTTCACCTTCACACCTCTCATTTTAGATAATTCACCTCATAGTTCTAAAACACAAATAGACCAGAAAGTTTCAGGAATTAGCCAGAATTGAAACAAAATTTTATTTAAAAAGCGCCACATACAGAAAGCCATACTCTGACAGAATGAGAATACAGGCATATAAATAAAATAGAAGAAAAAAAATTATTATCTTTCAAGAAGTTGTTGAATGCCTGTAAAAATCAAACGGTAAGGCTTTTTTCAGTGCAAGGCCAAACTGAGTTCTACCATGCAGTCCTTAGTGGAGAAAAATTTGGAAATGAAGAAACTGGCTTTAGACTATCAAATGATGCTAATGGCTGGCAAACATAAAATGAGTTGTAAGCTAAGCATTTTTATCAGAAATGATGGTACAGTTTTGCAGAAGTTTCACAGACACTTCTGAAATTGAAATGTTATTTCAGGTGTAATAATCTCCTGTAAAAGTATGGCAAACCTCAATGACTTCAATTAGTAAGGTAGTCTCAAACCATTTCTGTTTAGAAAAATATTTAGAATAGTTAATTTTTAAAAGTTATATATCTATATTCCTGTTTTCTTCCCCCAACACAAACCTTACAGAAGTGTTCTCATGTGTTTACCAGTTAAAATAAGCTCTGGTTCTCTATACAGCAGACACTACTTGATAGGCAATCTGATATACCAGAAATGGCATGCAAAATCAAATATGCTGGGCTGGGTGACATTACAGTTCATAAAGGCTAAGAGAGTCTTGAAATCACTTGTAAGCTGAGAATCAAAATTCCAGGAAAAGCCTTGGGCACCAAAATACCACCATCAGCTACTTCTGGACTGTGCCTTTGCATTTTTCTGTTCGCACTGGAGGGGCCTCGTGGGACAGAGAGTCCCTGCGAGCCCCCCAGGCCCAGCAGCAGACCAGCACACGGACTGAGGTGTCAGGGGCTGACCTTGGAGCTCCCGCAGCGAATGACTGTGACAGTACCAGGAACCTACAGTGAGTACCAGGAAACAGAGACTGCAGAACACCAAGTGAAACCCTCGAGAATACAAAGGGCCTTGTACTGTGAGCAAATTAGTTCAAAAGGTAAAGGGATCTGAACTTAGAACTGTGGTTAAATTAAAGGACAACACAACATCCAGTGGATATAGCGGGTTATTTCTGGAGCATGATCAAGTTAATGAGTATATTGTTAGATACTACTTCCTCTTATGTTTAGGTATCTCCTTAGCCACCTTTAGCCAGAACTTTACCTGGTTCTTTGAAGTGAACACCTACTATTGTAGCAGCTTACAAGATTTTAAGGCTCTATGCTTATTGTACCTTTATGTAATGGGCTTTTAGAAATGGAGATACTTATTGTAGAAGTTTAAGATAAAATTTGATCTTAAGGTATTGCATGCCCAGCTCATTAATGTTGCATTTAGGAGCAGGATTTAGGTCTTGGTAGGTAGGTAAGAGACACTTTGATGTTTTACCTATAGTGACTGAAAAACAATTTGAGTACCGTGTTAGTTCAACTAGTCAAGTTAAAAAGCTTATCAAAAAATATTTGTACATTCTTTTATATTTCAAGCATCAAGTAATAAGCTTTCTGTTAAACCAAGTTGTATCACACAACTGTCAAAAATCAACAAAAAGAACAATGCTGGAACAACCATTCTGCTTAATTTTGGGCTTGGTCCCAAAAGAGGTAGTCCGTAAGTCACACACAAAAAAAAAGTTAGCCTAACATGCCAGTGTCCTCCACCATATGCAGCCTCACCACTAAATGAGGCTATTTATCTCTGCAAACATTATAAGTTAGTGTTCATGTAAATACAGGAACTACACTTGAAAATTATTTCTTCATCTGTAACCGCAATTCGGTCCAGCTGACCCAATATATTAAATAGCCTTTGAGCCTCAGCCTTAGTAAGAATTCAGCTTTTTCTCCAAATTAAATTTATAACATGCCTAATACACACATCCTTTAAATAACAAAGGATACATGTATTTAGGCCTGGAGAGAAGCTGCAGGTCATTAAGCCTCGTTAGTTGTGATACAGGTCTAAGAACTATCATCATTTCTCTACAAACGCTGCTGCTGCCATCGAATTCCTCATGGTTCCTCTTGCTGAAGCTGCAAACTCTTCAATTTCAGCATTCAGTCTTTTAATTACCCATTCCAATGCTTCGCGGCCCTACAGTTAAAGAAAAGTTTATCAGTGTGTAAATCTTAGTAAATAAGTAAATCAGTTAAAATTCTTACTGAAAATGACTAAAGACACACTAGTTGAAAAAGGAAGGAGCAGAAATACATGCCTCTGATATTTGTTGTCAGTAACTGGAGTACTGCTGGAACACGTTCTGCCTTACATTTCATGAAAACAATTCCTTATATCAGCAGTTCTCACACTATGATCCACTAAAGACCTTTTGTCCAGACTGCTTTATCGTTCTCAAGCTGAACTCAAGATACCTTTGGATTGCCAGAGGACAGACTCTCAACTAAAATACTGTTTCATTGCTCCCACGTAAGTATTTCAGATCTGTCTGAATGTAGATCCTTTTTTGACA
Organism: Platysteira castanea; assembly: GCA_013397175.1. Classification (NCBI taxonomy): domain Eukaryota; kingdom Metazoa; phylum Chordata; class Aves; order Passeriformes; genus Platysteira; species Platysteira castanea. The sequence continues at coordinate 96,773 of VYXC01004915.1, read as the reverse complement.
GCAAAAGTGAACACATTGCATCATGAGGGCAGTGAAAGAATGACAGTGTCACACTGCTGAGTGAGTGGAGATATTTTTTCCAGTGAAGATTCAGAGACCTTTGCCAATAACAATTTATTATCTCCATTCACAAGAGGAAAAAAGAAGAGGGAGTTCAGCATGCTGAGCATTCTACAGTAAAGGCAGCAGAACTATGTGGCTCCTTCCTAAGATTGCTGAAAAAGCCAAAAAGTAAAACAGAGATTTTTATTCCTTTTGACATTCAGCCAGTGACCACACATTTTACACAAAGGCCATACTTACTTTTTTAGCATTGGAAGAAATTGTGTTTGCCATTAGCCCTTCTAGGTAACTGCTGAGACTGACACCTTTTACAGATATTATTGCTTCTTGTGTCAGAATGGTTCTGAAACAGAGAGCAGGAAACCGAATTACTCTGAGTAGTTTAAAAAAGAAACTCACTCCTCCCCAGCAAGTACATTCCCTCATGAGCTTTGCTGTATAACACAGAACTTGCCCCCTAAAGACCACCCACTTCCACACTGTGTAACTGCTTTGTACTTCTACTGATAAAATAAAGCCCAAGAGTGCCCGCTAAGTCCAAGTCTCCCTTTGGCACTCAGCCATTTCCATCTTTAGCAGCAGGATGTTAAGAGTGGAAAGAGCAGATCTGGAGTTACACTATACTGGGAAAACAGTATTAAAACATCCTCTTCAACATCAGGGATTGAACATTTCTGACTGTCATGACAGAAAAAAACTCCTATGTTAGCATCCCTAGAATGATCCTTTAGAATTATCACTTCCAGCAGTACAGACTCACTAAGCTCTAAGTTGCCTTAAAAACCCCAAGTAACCATCAAAACACAAACTCCAAAATCAGAGGCTAAAGGCACACGAATGTGCTTTCTAGTGCAGATCTGTGCTCAGGCTGACAGAGATCAGACACAAGGAGCTGAAAATTGCAGATGTACACGAACTCAGCTACAGACAGGACACCCCCTGAAAAGCTGAACTGGACTCCAGCACAGCATGGCCCAAAGTCTCCCAGTGACTCTCAGAACCAGTGTCACTGCAGGAAGTGACAGTCCATTTAATCCTGTTTTAGACAATTAACTGTAATGGAGGCCATGTAAACCTCATCTTCTGATCACGGGAAACCATGGACATTTTCAAAGCAAAGTCTAGTAGTTGTGGACAACCTCAGAGCAGGGAGGTACTTACTTGTGTGGTTCATGAGGGTGTGGTTTGTAGACAAGCCTCTCATCTACTGACACGAGGTTTGTAAATGAAATCTGTAGAACACAGAACAGGATTACCCTTGAGACAAATAACACACAGAGTACTACAGACAGCAAAATGTTACATGGTTAGGAAACAGCCACAGTGTACAGACACCAAGAGGCTTTAAAACACTTTCCCTTAACACCACCTCCACCCCCAAAACTCCTCCTGCTCATCAGGATGTTCACATGGTTCAGTCCTGACAAGTTCCAAGAGCCAAGTAGCTCCCTCCTGAAAAACAGAACTGATCAACTATAACCACATTTCTTAAACCTTTAAGTTGTATTGTTCTAATGCAATTTTCAAGTTATTTTCAAGATGATTTTCCTTTTCCAATGTACAAAGTGCTGTTGTACTCTGTGATCCATCTCAGTGGCACAAACACAACTACTTACATTACAGGATTTAAGCTCCATTGTTTTTTGCACGGGGTCAACAACAGAGTGCTCCTGCACATATGTCCTTGTTCTGCAGGTGCCGATGAGCTGGGGGACAGGCAGAGATGGCATTAATTCCACTAACCCACTGCAGCTCTTTGTGTCTTTAAACACACACGAAGTGGCTATTGCATTGAACAGACATCAAGAGAACACAGTTAGGATTTAGCTTAAAACAAAGCTACTCAGTTGAGGTAGGTCGCATTTTCCAGATGGAAGCAGTCTGAGATCCAGGCAACTTTTGGCTGTCAGGGTCACTGTGTGCTGCTGTTGAGTTTTCCTGATACATAAATGCTTAAACCATTAAACTTTTAAACCATTAAAGTTATGAAATGATGCACATCTATTACAACAGCTGGCTCAGGAGCTTCCCCTCCCTGCAGCGTCCCTTTCTGGCCGGTGACACAATACACACCGATTTCACAATGGAGGGGATTCCCCACTCTGTGCTCAGGAGCCTGTGGCTGTGCAGCTTCCCGCTGGGATCCACGTGTCTGTCCAGGACATCGACTCCCACCACGCTGGGGTTCATGGGATTGGGATATTTCCTCATGGCAGCTGTCATCACAGTTTCCCAGGGGTGACTGCCCAAACAGAACCAGGACACTAAGTTGCACACCTCTGTTTTCAATAGGATTATATCTTTCCCTGGAGAAAAACCCGTTTCGTTGACTGGGCAGTGCGCATGAACATCAAATATCCACCACACCTGATTAATTAGATGTCCTGAGTTCTAGTCTAACTTGGTAAGAACGGTTTCTCTGTGACACAAGGCCAAAAGAGTGCACTTTATCCAAATTTCAGTAATACTGGAGTGATTTATTAAGTTGCTACTTCCCTCTAACGAGTACTCCCTTCGGATTATTTCTAACACGGGTGCTCTGGAGCACTTGAGGCCCGGCACCATAAAGGGCCTCATCGTGTTTCGGCCAGCGCTGCCCCGGGAAGGCGGGGGCAGCCCAGGGACGCTCCTCGGTGCCGACAGCGCTGGCGGCCCCGCACGGGTACAGCCTCTGCTGAGCTTCCGCAGCCCCTCCGGCCCCAGGAGCCTCCCCCGGCCCGTGACCCCAGGCCGGCAAGGACGCGCGGGGGAAGGTCAGGGGAGGCGAGAGGCCGCGGCCGCCGGAGCGGGACTGCGGCGCGGAGCTCCCGGGGGGCGGCCTCGGCGCGGCGCAGCCTCCNNTGGGTGCCGCCTGTGAGCCGCGCTCCGATCAGGCCGGGGCTTACACGGCCCACCCCACCCCGGCGCTCACCCCTCGCCACCTTGCCCGGGCGCGGTGGGGCCGGGGTCGATTGTGGCCGGTGATGTGAGCGCGGCCGCAGGTGGCCAATGACGTCACTCCGCGGCGCCGTTACCGCGTTCGGGCGGCAGGGGGCGCAGGGCGCCGGGCCCGCTGGGGTGTGACGTCACGGCGCGGCGGGCGCGGCCCGGGCGGGCGGGGCTGGGGGGGCTCCGGGAGCGTTTCATAACCGGGCGCGCTGCCCCGCCGGGAGGGTCCGGGCGGCTGTCATCGACTGCTTCCCTTCCTCTGCCTTGGCATGGACCTGCGTGATTTACGGCCTTAATAAAGAAGCGATATCGGCACCCAACAAACCCACATGTGCTTCTTGGCGGGCCATCAAGCAGTTCCTTCTAAAACTCTCAACAATGTTGGAAAATGCCGTGACTTCGGTGAAAACGGCCCTTTTTTCAAACGCCAGGATAGCATTTCATGCACACAACGAGGGAGTGACCTCTGTGTACTCATAACCGCACAGAAATAGCCTCACTGGAAAGGCATGAGAGGGAAATTTCCCAGAAACAGGTTATATCACACAGTGACATTGCTGACACCCTCCTGCGGTGCCAGAAATCCCAGCCAGTCCGTGGAAACACTCACAGACTGAATATCCCCTGTGCGTCCCGAACATCAAATCCAGCAGCATTGCTACAGAGAAGCTACTATTTAATGATAAATACCACATTCAGTCGGTAGCAAATACTTACATGAGAGCTGTTCAGAGAATAAATTTGTGCTGGGGATACCTGTCTTGATCTTGTTTTTCCTGACTCTTTCACCTCACGGACTGTTCCTGAACGTGGCTAACACAGCGCTGATCTGTCACAGTGTACAGAGTTATCGCTGGGAGATTGCAAGGCAGCTCTAAATCCACCGTAGTCTGAATACCCACCGAGAGATTTTTGGAGCTGGAGAATGTTGCAAAGGATGTTAAAAATGCAAAGCATTTTGAGAGGTCTTTGTGACACAGCTGTGAAGGTGGTGACCTTTAAATAGGGACAGTGCAGAGATACCCATCCCTTATCCATCAGGCTGGCTGTAGCCGCTCATCAGGGTATTTTTCTGTAAAAAAAATGTTATCTACTGGAAGCAAAGCAAAATGTCATCTCCAAGAAGGAAGCATGCCAACATATGGTGCACATTAGGAGCTAGATTTCAGCAGTTCTTGCTCATGTAAACTTCAGGCTATTTTAACGGGAGATTTGTTCAAGTAGGTTTCTGAATCTGAGTGATATCAAGTGTAGAACTACGTATAAACCTGACTTGTAAGAGAAATAACATAATTATAAATAATAGAGCCAGACTTTAGGAAAATAAAATGTGCATTTATAACTGCAGAGGAAAAAGTGGCACATCCTAAACACTAGAATTATTTCCATATACTGTAATACTATAAAATCCAGTATCTTTGCTGCTGTATGTTGTCAGTATCTGTCTAATAACTGAAATCAAAGGAAACATTCTGTCAGTTAGGTTTGTCCAGTCCCAGGCAGTACCAGAATGATCACTGAGGACAGTGATGGACACCCACAAAAGAACATAAAAACCCGTGGAAAAGCATGATGAGGTTCCTTAGTCCATGTGTCGTTCAGGGGCTGTTTGCTCTCAGCTGCTAAATGCAACTGATGCATGGAACGGGCAGAGCAATCTCCTTGGCGTGGCTCAGAAATACTGGAAATTGCCCTAGGAATTCTGTGGGAAAGTGCTCTGAGGTCCCAAACAATTTATCTGCTCAATGAGGCATGAAGTTTTTTTATTTCCAGACCCATGTTTGCCAGCGGGGAGGTGTGGCTTGTCCCCTTTAAGCAGCCTCATAAAAACTTAGTAATTTTGACCAAAAAGCATAAATACCAGGCAATAACTCACAACCCGAAAGTCTCTTTATCTGCAGCATTATATCCAGATCATTTGTGCTGTCCATAGTGGGCACCAAAAACCCAGATTGTCAAACCCATCAGGCCTACACAACCACGGTTTTGGCTTTCTGTAAGGCAAATACAGGTCTTGTGTCTCACTTAGGAAAGCAGACACCACCCTGGTTCACAGCCCAGAGATCAACCAGACCACTCTGCAGCATGAAATGTCACTACATTCCATCCTAAAAAGGCTTTGGTGACAATGGCAGTGGCTCAAGCTGCACTTCTGAGTGAAATGAGTGCAAGCCTGAAGTGCCATTCCTCATGGGTCACTGGAATGGAATTGTACAGAGGTGACACTGCAGGGCACTGGGACTGAGCAGGCAAAGTGGGGAAAGTTCTGTACTCAGCTGCTGCACTCCCTGTCACAGGCAGGACAGGGGCTCTGGTTGCTTCCCTGCTTCAGGGATCACGACTGCAGTTTTCACATGACAGCTGAGGTATTTACTGTTTCTTACACTTGAGAAAGTTGTGGTGTATTTTCCCCCTTGTTGTATTCTGAAATATGGCTACGCTGCAGTAACGCTGCACCAGTTCCTTGATCTGAAATCCAAGTTTTATTTGTGTGAAATATTGGTATTCACAGGCAATATTAATGAAAACCATTCAAAGGTTTTGCTCTTTTCTTGAGCTGGAAAAACTCCTTCTGTCAGTCTGGCAGTTGTAATGACAGAAAATTGTCAGTGTTTTCTTTTCTAGACACACCTCTTCTGTGACTTCCATTTTACAATTCTTCATGGCTGCCCCATCTATAAATGCTCTTTTGTCAGCTGTCGATTCAGTATCTCAGCCTCCTTGTGCTCATGTTTTTTTGAATGTACTTAAGAAAAACTTTGTTGGATAGCAAAGCTCCTTTTCAGTGCTTCTAGAACTGGCTCATTAATGCCCTGCAAGTCATAATGCATCCCTGTATGACAAGGTCACATCAAATGGTGCTTTTAATAAACAAATGCCTTTATTGACAGAAAGAAAGCACAGCCATACCCCAGTACAGGCTGGTACCAACTCCTCTGGCTTTGCCCATACTTTAATAGGAGTTTTCTTCAAGTAATTTTGATCCTTCCAGATTTCTGATTAATATCCAAAGGAGACACTAATGGGGAAATGCCACCACCCAAGAGCATTCTGGAAAAGTGGTGTTAGGCACGAATGAGTTTCCACAATGAGATGTTTATTAGGTCAGAACAGAGCTCACACTGTACCAGGGATTAATGTTCACATGCTTTGGTGCATCTCTGTCTCTTCAGAGAAGCACAGATGGAATAAAAATATTTCCTCTTCAATACTGAAGATGTGTTTTTATCAAACTGACCAGCATTCTTTAGCAGTTCTACCTCCTCTGCAAGGCATTAACAGTTTCACTGCTGAGGAGTCCTAACAGTGCTTCCCACTGCTGCAGCAAACTGGCCTCCCACTCCAGAGCCCTTCACCTTCCTCCTTCAGAACTGCTGGGATCCCGAATCCCTCGCCACTGAGGCCTGTAGGGCTCCTTTGACCCAGGGCAGAGGGAAAGGACCAGAGTGCAGCAAACAACGCTCCAGACCCCTTGGCTCTATAAAGCTGACAGCCTCAGCCAGGGGAGCTGCACTGCCAAACTCCTCCTGGGCAACTGATCTGCAGCTCTGCCCAGGCCGTGTGAGCTGGCCCAGGTGCCAGCTGAGGACAGCTATTTCTGTTCTGGGGCTGCTGCTCGAGTTGCTCTGGGACGGCTCTGCGTGTGGCCACGGTGAGCACTGAGAGGGAACGAGGCTGCTGAATTTCTGTGTGCACAGTGAGCATAAATGAAATGGAAAAATGACAGAAAGGCCATGCTGGTGCTGCAGAGCAAGAACAAGTGTTCAGGGCTGATTTGGCCAGGGCTGTGCACCCCCTAAACACCCACTGGAACCAGCCTGGCTTTAGCCAGACCTGCAGCAGTTCTCTAAGTTCAGTGCATTTGTTCTTCACCCGCTGACGAACACTGACTTGCTGTTTGTATCACACCATTCAGTTCAACTCAAAATAAAACACAGAGCAGTGTAAGACAACCTAATGCCTGTATCTGTTTCTGCACTTCATCAGTTGACCAGCAAAGTTTTGTTTTCTGCCCTGTAGTATTTGGGGCTCTTCCTCTCTCAGTTTGAAGAAAAAACAGCTTATAGAAATATCCAACAAATCCCTTTCCCTTAGTCCCTCATATTCTGGTGGAAAGAGCTGTCAAGTTGCATATGAAATACAAATAAAAATTTTTACAGGTTATCATTTTCTCTCCTCAGACTAATACATATCACTCCCTAAGACGAGATGAAATGCCAGTGACCCCATCAGCTTTCAGAGAAGAGGTGCAGGTGTTTATATAATTACTAAGGAATCAGTTTGAATCGATTCCTGCCTTCTGTGTGGAAAAACCACGAGAGGGGGCTGGATCACACGTGTTCTCTGTGTATTCCACTCCCTGTGTGTGGGGCTTCACGTACTTGAGAACAGTCTGTCAGGTTTCTGTTTCCACAAGTCCTCACCTATGCTGAAGTAGCTTTTCTTCCCTTTGTGGTGATACTTGTCAGCACAGCTACAATTACGGCACACAGCTCTCAGGGATGTGATTGCAGTACAGCAGGTCCAGTGTCTCAGGTAACAGCAGATGGAGATGTCCAGACAGGAAAACCTGAGAACAGTTCAGAATGCAAATGTCCTGTTGTAAACCTGTGCACTCAGTGTCAGATAAGAGCCTTTGGTATTTATGGAAACAGTGAGGAAAGCCAAGGACATCATTCACAGAGTGCAGTAGAGGAAGCTCTGAACAGTAGGTGAAGGATATTTTTAAAAAAATTAAAGTAGTCTTAGGTTGGAGAGAGAATGGCCTCTTCATCTTGACCATGGAATTGCTTTTTCTTGGAGAAGCTCTGAAAGGCAGAGTTGCAGTCAGAAGTGATATGAAAGAGTGGTATAAAAAATGATAAATCCCCCATCAGATTCTACCTGGTTCTGCCATGGTACCCACAGAGGGAATGGCACACCCCAGAGAACCCCTCTGCCAGCTTACAGGGTGTTCTGAGTGAACGTCACAGGATCAGTAAGCAAAATCATTGAATATTCCACTCACATCTGATGTCATTCTTAACGAGTGAAAAATGAAAAATTAATGGTAAGATCTTCAGAAACCTCTGGCCACCTGATGTGAAAGGACAGCATGGGATCTGAACTGCTAATTGGTGATACTGCTACTCTGCTGCTGCAGCCACTCAGTTTTAGCTGATTGGAGCTAAGAACGTTGAGGAGAGAGTGAGATTTTGTTACCTGCCACTTAATATCTCTCCCTTCCCCAAACGCCCCTGCACACCTTGAAAAACCCTGCCCAAATCCCACCAAGATCCTGCCCCCCTCCCCCGATAAATTCAAACCCGGCCATTATCTTTGCTTCAGAACACAGAGTTTAAGTTAGGGCATATTAAAAATGTGCATTTTTAATAGGAGGATCTGGGGCAAACATCTGATTTTCAGATCCCTTTTATTTTATTCTTCTGCTACAAAATGTGCCAAGAGGCTTAGAGCTGCACACCTTCAGAGTGGTGTTGCCTCATATACCTTCCTTTCCCAGCATGTGATACATCTCCTGCAGTTGGGAAACACTCTGTCTAACACTGCCTACACTAGCCAGGCTCTGGCACTGTTTATATAATTTGAATGCAAATAATTATTTTTCTTATCAGCTTCCTCCCCCACCTGACAACATCCAAAATGTAAACGTCCTGCACACAGGATCCCACCCAGCTGGCCTGAGCTGCTTCTGACACTCACTCCTCCACCTGCCCTCTGGGCTCCTTTGTTTTAACACACTCCAATTGCCACAGAGAAATGATTTACCACATTACACAGCTGTGCTTGGCTTTATGTTTGGCAGCAGAGGTCTTAAACAGGTTGTACATGGCCTTTAAATGGCTTTTGGCAAGGAATGGTCTGGTTTCAATTTAACAACTGACTCAGAATTTGTAACGAGGTAGGTGCTGTTTGACTCACTTTGACTTTTCAATTTAGGTTGTGCGGTTTCCTTGACTTGCAGAGTTCAGGCCGGTGGATTGTGGCTCTACAGACGTCCTGTCCGTGCCAGCAGTGGGAGCAGCAGCTGCCCCCAGGTGTTAGACTGAGTGCAGGTCCACGGCCGTGCGCGGCTCCTGGAGGCAAGAGGGCTGTGCTGTTGTCTGGGAAACGTCTCTGAAACTCTGCAGAATGTGACAGATCCCAGCCAGATAATGTTTGCTCTTGCAAGCACCACAAATGTGCATGTGATCAAGTAGGCAGATGATAATCACATGTTATCACCCACAACTCATGAGCAAGCACAGTAACAGCACAATTAAAGACACACATTTTAAAGTACTTTGAAAATGCTGATGATTTTGTGTTGTTTGGAGACAATAATGTTTCTCCCCCAGTGACCCTTGTGTAATTCAAAAGATGACAACAGTTCTTACAAAAACACCGTGCTCTCAAACATTTGTTGGGTGCATCTTTCAGTGCGAAGCCTGAAGAACCAGTGAGGATGGGTCACGGTCAGAATTACATATTAAATCCCAAACATAACTCATGGCCTTCAAACCTTGCTCCCATGTGCCAAATTTGCACCAAGCTCTTTGTTTCAGAGGTCTTGTGCGCCATCAGCTATCTTTGGACTTGGTTTAAAGAAACCATAGCCTGGAAATAAAAGTTGTCAGTTCTTTATACACAAAGTACAGCATGAAAGTGGCCACTTAGTCATCAGTGCTGACATCTTAACTGTCACCAAGACAATTATCAGATCAATTATAAACAAATAGTCTTGAGACACGTAGGCTTCCATCTGCCCGGGGCTGACCACACAGCTCTGGTGAAGGCAAGCCATTAAATCATTTTTATTCAAAGTTTTGTGGACCAGAGAACAGGTGGATCCTGGATTTAAACATATTTCTGCTTTCCTAGTGCTGGGGTTGTATTTGTCACCTCTTTGGGAGGGGGAGGATGCAGTCTCAGGAACTGAGAATGCAGGACCTCCTCTCTGGGACCACAGTCCTCAGACCTTTAGTAGGAAGAGCACCTTAAGTCTCAATCCCAGCCTTCTCAGCTGGGCCTGGCAGCAGGAATCCCCAGCCCCAAGCTGAGAAGAAATGCTGGTGTTTGGACAGGATTATCAACCCACAGGGAAACAGCGAGCACGAAAGTCAAAAACTGCACCTGAAAATGATCCTTGTCCTTCTGGGGATGAGGTGCTCTGACAGTTTTACATCTTTAATATCTCACTTGGCCAGTGGTGGTTTCCTGTTTGTATCTTCATTGAAAATACTTCTCTTTTCCAAACAGCCTTCTGAGGGGTTTTCATGAGTTTATTTCATCCAACCTAAGGGATAAACTATGAAAGAAAAAGAAATAAAAATATTAATCTAATAGGAAAGTTTAAGATGGAAACATAATGCAAGGGTCTTCCATGCAAATAGAGTAACAGAATACTCTTCATGCACAATTGGGAGAAAAATATTTTCTTTCATGGTATTCTCTAATAAATATATTAAACTTAAAGTAAGCAGACTCCATAAAATCTTCATTAATGTAAAAATCATAGATTCCATCTAGGAAAAATCAAAATCAAAGGCCATGAGATGGTGTGATCAAAACTGTCAGAGTCCAGCTTGATGAAATGCCTGAATCTGCATTTCCTGTGACCACTGTCTGACACCACAGGCCATGGGGGCTTTTTAATGTACTTAACTGTGAAATCCTGCAGCACTTCAGGAAAGTGAGAGGAATATGTGGGAATACTTATAATCTTGGAAGTCCTGCAAAAGAACTGCACCACATTCTGTCCGGGTCCAAAGCCAAGCACATTTAACAGGCCTGTACAAACCTGCTACATACAGACCAAGAAAATCTGAGTAAAATATAGGCAACAACTTGAAGAGGATCTAAGAATTTAGTAAATATTACAAAAACGTATGAGCTGTTAAAAATCCATTTACAGACCAGTCCTGGGTGTGTTGCACTTGTGAAGGACTACAAGTAAAGATCCTCACAGCCTGAGCTCAGCACTCAGACTCTTCTAGGCCTTCCACCACCCCCATTATTGGTAATTAGTGCAGCTTCATTAGGGATGATTAATTAGAGCGCCCTTTGGGAGAAAACAGCTTTTTCACCATCATACTGCCTAGACTTAATGTGATGCTGAAACAAAGCTGTCTGCAACTTAGTGTTTCAGCAATAATTAAAGGAATAAGCCACGTGTATAAATAAAAAAAGAAAAGGTTAAATTCCAAGCACTGAGAAATCATCAAATTCATCCCAGTATGATTAAGCCAGCTTGGATTAATAGATCTCCTGAGAATGTATTTAGGTTCTGTTACATGACTATAGAGTTCAAAATATTAACAGACAGCTACAAACTGAAGTTAAAAATATTTTTAAAAGGAATAAGTAGTTTTAGCAATGAGTACTCTTCTCACAAAACAACCATTTAAAATGTAGTTTTTCTTATCTAGGTCTTGCATGATGTACATTGAAGCACTTTCTAACTAGCTGCCTCAATTTACTTTTCTCTAAATGGAGTAATTTAAGAACTACTTCCAAAATGCTGCACAAGTAAAACAGATTTATATCAGTCCTAGTGCACTGATGCAGTAGGATATCCAGCAGGTTCATGATTAATAACATGGCAAAAATGGAGTTTAAGCTTCTCAGTGTCGATGTTTGGTTTTCATGCTTAGAAATAAGAGGAATTTTTATATACACTTCCTACTGATGAAAAATTCTGAGCATACAGGAGCTCTCTGAAATACACAAAATACTGTAAAGCAGTAATTATTAAAAATTAAGGTCTATAAAAGGCAAGATGAAGAGCACAGCTCTTCTTTTTAATCAAGATGTGCATTCTGTGTCTTCAGAGCCAGGGGATCCCAAATGTACAGTGGGATGAGTAGCATAGGAACAGGAAAAACAAATACAGTGAGAGCAGCTGGACAGTGCCTGAGCACACAGACTCACCCCGGGATTGGTGCTGCCAGACCCATTAGTGAGGGGAGCAGCAGGCAAGGAAAACGATGATATTAATAAAAATCCTCCACAAAGCTTCATTAATCACAAAACTTGGAGACAACCCAGTATCAGCAACAACTAAAATTTATTTAATTTAGTTTGCTTACTCTGAAATCAATGTCTACTCCTTTTATAAATGTGTGTTTCAGTGTCACATATATCTTAATCCTAGCTGATAAAAGAGGCTGTAAGTATTTTGAAGGGAAAAAAAAATAGATGATGATGATGATGATGATGATGATGATGATGATGATGATGATGATGATATTGCTGAGGTATCACTGCATCCCCCTCAAGAGGGGAAAAGACCTGGGTTTCAAAACAGACACCTTTCTGAGTAGCTTTTGTTTTCCTGCTTCCCTGAAGTTCAGGGGAGGTATTTGAATTATATTCACAAATTCATTATGTTTGGGTGATTTCTTTATAGATGGTAAAGTGTTGTCTGCAATCAGAGATTTTCAGATATTCAGCGTTAGGAAATGTTCCCTTTACAAGCCATAATAACCAGTATTTGGTGCAGGAATAAAGAGATAGGATATAACCTTCTTAGGATGGTTTGGGTTGGAAAGGACCTTCTTGGTGTGGATGATTTTGATCTTAAAAAAAAAAAAAAGATAAAAAGTGTGAATTTACAGTCTTAAGTTGCAGTAACTAAGTAGAAAAATCAATTTAAGTAGGCAGGAAGCTTTTTACAGCTGACCATTAACCCAAATAGCACCTTATAATTGTGTTCCTGATTCTTTGATGGCTTTATTCAAGAAAATACAAAATACTCATGCCCACAGAACTCTAGTGAAATACGTAAGTAGTAGTATCTGAGATGTTACAAATATGAAAATGTTGAGGAGATTTTCTAGGATCAGCTAAGGACTCAATTCCCAGGAAAAAATTAGTGGGAGTTGAGCTTCCAACTCACACGTTATCTTTTCCGAAATCTGTCTTGGATGGCTTTTCTGAGACAAAAGAATGGTTCACCTGGAATTAAAATGTAAGAATTTACAGTTCAGTCATGTGAGCCACATTTTCTCCCTGTACCTTCTTATGTTTTGAATTTCATTTCTGTGCTGGCACATAGGATGGGTGTGTGAGGGACTCCTTGCACAGAACACAGCATAAAAATTTTCTTTCCTGAAATAGTTTTACTAATAATTGCTGGGGAGGACAGACCCATCTTTTCCCCCAAACCTTTGCTGATAGTAGGGATTAGGAGAGGTTGGTAAGTATTGAAAGGGCTCAGTAATTATAATGTGTATTTTTTCCCGTTGCTGTATTTTTAATTTGGAGGAGCCTTGAGGAGTTTATTAAATTGCCAAGTACTTCAGAGACTTAGTTTTTATTAAAATGAATCCTGAAGGACAATTGGTCAATGGATCTTTAGGAACACAACCACTGAAATATAGACCTGAGTTGAGCTGTTCAGATGAGTGTTTCCATAACAGCACACAGCTACAGCAGGTCCTCAGAGACACAGGAGACTGTTTCTATGGTAATAGAATGTCTGAGCCTCGAGGATGCACAGAAATCCATGATGAAGAATAGGAACTAATATTTTAGATTAAAGAGACTTCCTTGTTCACACTTATTTGTGTTTAGCCACTTGTCACCTTTCTGCTAAGCCTAGATTTTAGGCTGGTGACTCTCTTGAGCTTGTTTTCCTAAAACAATAGGTGGTATCTGGACATTCTGTCTGTCCACCTCTTACAACTTTTTAAATTGTTGGTTAATTTTAGTCCAGTTCCACTGTGGCACTGGTGTGTATCTCTGGCTGGGGCCCAGCACAGGGAGTGGTGACACCGCTGCTGGGACACCCGTGTACAGTGAATTCAGCTGCTTTCTGTCCTCTGCTGGGGCTGAGGGCAGGAGGGACTGCAGGGACTGGAAAGAGAGGGTAGGGGTACAGAATATGCACTTATGGTGCTTTGTGGGCACCTCAAATAGGCGAGTAAATGGTAACAAGTAAATGAAAAGTGCTAGAAGGAGGCACAGGAACAATTTCAGGGTGGTAGGAGGGTGCACAGAGCCACAGACAGTGTAGGAGTCCCACTTTTTGTCTTAAGAAAACACGAATTATGTCCCTGCTAAGTGACTCCAGTTGTTAGCAATGCTGGTACTCTCAATTCTTTGTGCTTTTCCCATGTTCCTGCACCCTGAGTTGCCCAGATTGTTGGCTGTAAAAATTTTTTCAGATTATTCTACTGGGGTCACATTTGCAAAGGATCTGTAAGATGCCAATACCAAGCAGATTCATGACAGAACCTGTGCACTCCTTTGCAGGAGACCATCAGAAATTAAAACTAATCCCAGTAAAGAGCAGACTATTTTCAGTAATTTCAGAGCACCACGTATGGAGCCTGAGTCTGGCTGCAGTGAGTGTCTGGATGCTGAAGACTTTTCTGAGCAGGTACCCAGGATTTCGGGACAAGGAGATAACACGTTAATCGCTGAAAACCTGCTGATACAATTTCGGTGTCTGCTTTTGAAAATCGGAGCCATTAATGGTGTCAATAAATTTGAAAAAGTCATGGTAATCCAATTACTGCTATTTTAAAACACTAAGGTTCCTTTGTAGCTATGGAAACAAAAATGCAGACATTAATGAGCAAGAGGGAAAAAACCCTGGTGTTTCCTTGACGACAGATAAAAGCAAAGCTCCATGAGACCCAACGGAGAGAGGGACAGAAATACCTCTCACCATGACAGACAACTGAAATCCAAGTCCAGTGCAATAATAAACGTCACTCTGCCAGGAGTGCTCTTTCACATGACCACTCCCTGCCTTTATCCTGCAGTTATCCATGCCTGAGGCATTCAGGGTAAGAATTGCAACCTTAAAGCATGAGGTAAGAGCTGGAGCCCTCCCGGGGCACTCCTGGAACAGGTGAGTGTTGTGTGGAATGTGGAAGAGCTTCTCAGACCCCAGGGTGAGAGGCAAAGTTCCAGATCTGAGCCTGCCCTGGTGCTCTGCAGTGTGGATGTGACTCGTGTGCTCCACGTGAGCTCGGTGTGGGCACAGGGGGCACCACCATGGCACCCCCGGGTGCTGAAGAGCTCTTGTTCCCTGCAGTGCATCCTACATTCAGTGTCCATATATATATTTATGTGTAGCACCTCTTCTCCCAGTGAAAATCCGTATAAATGTTAGATAAGAGTATGACACAGATACAAGGAGTGTGCAACTGCAACCTAATTGTTATCAGTTGAAATTTAGCTGGCAGCTCCCACAAAATTCACAAAATATTGTTTGTCAGAGGAACTCAACAATGTTCCAAGATAACAGAAGAGGGGAATTGTGACAGAGAAGACACCAGGAAGATTACAGGGCTATTTTTCAGTGGATAGCAATAGCATAATTGAATATTGATATGTAGAATGATTAATAAAATTAATAAATAGAAGACTTAATTGTCAAATTTCTCACAGGTATTTTGGAAGAGCTGAACTTTCAAAAAAGGTCTCATTTTAACTCTATCCAGCTTCTGGTATAAGTGAAGATCCCTTCATAATGGGAAGGACGGTGTATCAATTGGTTCAAAATCCTAAATTTTGGTGTGTCAGTAGCATAAAGAGCTGGATACCAAGCTACAGGGGTGTAGGGTTTCCTTGACAGCATGTTGGGAAAAAACCACAACTGCATAGAAACTTATGGGGGAAATAAAAAAACCCCATAATTGAGTTGTCTGAATGGTGTGGACCATGGGTTTACTGGTGACTGGTGCTGGCCTGGGGTCACAGTGATGGGAATGCTGTGTTTCTGTATTTATAGTTACTGATGCTTCCTTTTACTGGTTTTGGCATTGATCTGAGTTGGTTCAAGTGATCAATGACCCTGTCAAATTCTATTCTCTTTCTCTGTAAAACACATTAAAGTTAGAGCACTTGGTGGGCTCTAGAACATTTCTCACTGGTGTCAGTAGTTCTGAGTTCTGTGTTTTTCTGTGACGAGTAAGAAACAGATGGAAAAATGAATACATCTGTAGTTTGTGCATGTACAAACCACTGAACCTTGCTGCCTTTTCGAGTTGGAGCAACTGTTCCTCTGAAAGCTACATTGCTTCTACGTGTGTCATAGTGGTAATTACTCATGTTTGTGATGTGATATGCCCGAAAAAACTACAGCTCTTTAATCCTGCCATCTAGAAGGCCTGGAAAGACCCTTCCTATTCCTCCAGCAAAACATCTCTTTTGTGCAAGAGGCACCGTGACATCCTCCACTTTTTATCCTTTCAACTGTCAGCAAAAGTAAGATTTGAGCAAGGAGGAAGAATTGGAGCTCTTCATTCCCACCTGATACTTTAGGAGCAAAGCTGGACTCATACATCTGCTTTTTCTTTCTGATGTCTGAGATTTTTCTTGGATTGTAGGCTATCCTTGTAAATTAGTCCATAAAACAACCCTTCACCATACCTGCTTATGGTGAATTAATACTAAAACCCCAAACCAAATAAACTCCCAAATCAAACTGTGTGATGATTCAACATTTAGAACTTTACCTAGCACACAATGAACCTAAGTTTGGAAAAAAGGTCTGTGAGATTTTAATGGAAGATGGTTTGAGGCTGGACTATCCCCCCCTTTTTTTCTATTTCTCCTTTGAGTGAGTGTCTGCCTGTCCAGCTCTGCTGTTGGGCTGTGGAAAGAACCCAAGAACTTTAAAGGAAAAATCAATTCTTAGTGAAACACTGAGCTTGTGTGTGCAACCAGCTGAACCTTTTCAGTTTCGTGGCTGCCTTTGCATTTTCTCAGCAGCCCTTGAGTCTTTTCCCTATGGGATCCATTACTTTGCCTTCTGTTTTAATTTTCCTTGAACTGACTTTTTTTGGCAAGGAGACCCATGTTTGCTTCTAATGAAGCTTTGTCTCTCCCTGTTGCTGTTTAAGCACATTTTTGTGTTGAAGTTTTTTCCTCTTGGTAAGGCCTGACCAGTTTGTGAGGGTTACGCTCCTCTTTGGGTGGTAGTTCTTGCTTGCTCAACAAACAGAATAAAGTGCCAGATGAATCTTAGTAGTTGTTATGCAATGCTGATAGGAGGGCAGTAGTTGGCTGTCCAGTTGAAAAGAATGGGGTTTTTTTGGATATTTTTCTGCATTAATTTTTTTTCCAGATTTTCAATACTTGCTTAAAAAAATTCTGTCAATTCACAAAACTGTGATCCTTGGGAAAAAAGGCATCTTAAGTACCATGCTGGAAATGATCAAATGAAAGATGTGTAGGCAACCATGATTTCTGTACTTTCAAAATTAAGAGTTCGTGTCTATAAAAGAAATATTGCTACTTGTGATAACCAATATCCATATTACACAGTGGTTCTCCATGGGGATTAGTCCTCAGAGGAGGATTAGGTGCATTTAGACATTCCAGGTGCTACTTCACCTGCAGCAAAGTCTTCAAAACCATGGGAAAACGGTAACTTGGAAATACAACAGCTACAGGGTCATGAAATAGATGTCCATGTTATACTGAGACAAAAATGAGCAACACAGACACCTTTGAGAGTTACTGCTTCAGGATGTGTATTCTGTTACTACACTTTTCAAACTGAGTCAAGAAAACATGGGAAAACGGTATTTAAACTATGAGTGATAAAAAATTGAGCTGATACCACTCATTAATAATGCACGGTGTTTAACTGAGCAAAAAGGGTCTTTGTTGAGCAGACAGAACACAAAGATTAAGAGTTTAGAGAAAGACAGAGTAATGCAAAAAGTTGTGGTCTTTTATTTTTTCTAACTTCTATCCACACAGAAAAAGTTTACAATGCCAGGGAAACGACCAGTTTTACTGAATTGGTTTAAGCAATGTCAGCTTGCAAACTACACCAGGTTGTGCAATGGCACTCGGTCTGCATGAATGGAGCCCTGCTGGGAGCCAGATTTCTTGTCTCTCCAGACATTCACTTTCCTGTATCAGATGAGGACACAGATATTTCTCCCGCAAAATTTTCCTGGAGCTGATCTCAGCTGGTAGTGTATACATGGAAGAAGAATTTAAGTTTCTCCTGTGGCCAGTAGCCAGACCCCACTTTGTACCAAGTCAGGCTGTACTGCTGTGTAATAATGGCAATATCTGAGAGGGTTTTACCAGACAGACACAGAACTGAGGATCATTTTCCATTCACTGTTGGGTGATTCACTGTTTAACTCCTTTATCAGTCTTTGTCCAGGTTTGGGATTAGCAGTCTGAAGCCCTCGAGTCCAGTCCTGCTGGTTTTATTCGCACTGAGTTGTGCTGGTTTGACGTTCAGCTCTGGCTCCTCAGGCCTGGGAGAGGGGGCAGAGGGCTGCCGGGGTACCCTGCTCTGGACAGCAATGGGGGCACCACCCAGTGCCTCCTCTCTTTCCCCCTCTTCCTCTGTGCATCCAGCTGCTCTGCTTTCCATTGCCAGCACAACACCAAAGGCAACAGAAATCCTGCTTGATTTGGGGCTCTTCTGAATATTTGCAAAGATAGGCACCTAAACCCCTGCACTCCAGAGTGCACTTGCCTTTGTCCAAGCACAAGATTTTCAACCTGACTGTCCCTTAACATACTTGAAGATACACATTTATCAAGTGTTAGTCCCTTACTATCATGGAGCAGCCAAGTCATAAAGATTCCTTGAAGTTTTCAAGTTCCTTTCTAAAACTGTTTTGTCTGTCTTGCACTCTTTGTGGTAAAAAAATATGTTTGAGAAGTGTTCTTGCTTGTCTAACAAAACCCTTCCACCTGTCCCTCCCAACAGCAGTGTGTTCATAACTGTTTATAGTCACTGTCACTTGTGTCAGCACTTTTATCAGCTGAAATACCGTTTTCCTCTCATTCCCCATGATATGACAGGGAACAGTGTCTTTGTCTCACTCCTGTTGGTCTCCGGTAGTTACAATAAATACTCAAGTCCATGTTCTGCCCAATTTAGATCAGTAAACCTGAGGTGCTGCTGGACTACTGAACAAAAGTGGGCTGCCAGCATGTCCTGGGTTTTTTGGCTGTGTTTTGTGGAATATTCAAGGGATAGTCCTGGGCTCAGATGTCCTGCCTGGCCAGTTGTGGAGTCACTGCTCTGTCTATTGTACTGTGCTACTTGGTGCTACCAAGATTCAGGCACCTATTTAGCATGTTCTAAACAGAAATACAGGTGTCCTCTGATGACTTTGACTGGGGAAATCTGGATACCCTTCCAGAATAGAAGCTCTTGTAGATTAATTAAAAAATAGCAGCAAAAATTATAA
This sequence comes from Platysteira castanea, assembly GCA_013397175.1. Lineage (NCBI taxonomy): Eukaryota > Metazoa > Chordata > Aves > Passeriformes > Platysteira > Platysteira castanea. The sequence continues at coordinate 77,616 of VYXC01004915.1, read as the reverse complement.
TAAAATATTCACACCGTGTAAAACACAAAACCTTCCTAAATGCTCAATTTACCTTTTTTTCCTTTAGAGGCTGAGGAAGAAACTTGACTAGATTACATCTGCTAAGTTAAAACAAAACAACAAAAAACCTTAGAAAAAGATAAAAGGAGAAAAGTAATAATTTTCATTTGTGCCTGATGGGGTTGTGGTTTGGTGTTTTTTTTTTTTTTAACTGTTTGCAAATCTTCAGTGTAATGGTTTGAAACCCAGTCGTGTCATTTCTTTACGCCCACACACAGAGCTGCAGTAGTGCAGACACTGTAGCAGGCAAACCATATTCCCAGCATCGGCCATTAAAACTCTTCCTACACCAGCGTGGGCTGCCTTCACCCCCTCCTCTCTCTGCACACACCCCACCACCCACCCTTCCCTTCTCAAATGCTTAAAAAAAAAAGAAGAAGAGAAAGACACTGAAAAAAGAAAACAGGATGCTTCTTTTGTTTCAACGCTATTCCAGGGACCTGAACCTCTCCACCTGCCTGTGAATTGGCCACCTAAAGGTTAGCAAGTGTTTTGTTATCATTTTCTATGGACAGAGAGAGAATGAAATTCTAGATGGTGAGACAGAAATTTTAAAGTTACAATTTTTATTTTTTTATTGTGATGGTTCTTTCACTTAGCAACGAGAAAGATTTTTTTTCCTAAAACACAAAGCATTTCAGTTCTGGCCCCACTTCAGCTTTTCAGAGGGCTTTAATTGGTATTTTTTCATCATTTAGTCCAACCTCCTAAACTTTAAAAGATGGATTAGGGTTATTATTTTTCTGTTAGAGCAACCTGTTGATTGCAGTCTGCTGGCTGGAGGTTGTTAACTCTTTCCTAACATGGGAAATGCACAGGAGCAAATTTGATGAAAGGATAAAAGAATCGAAATCCTTTGAGGATTTCAAGCACTAAAAATCCAATTTTTTTCCTTATTGTGAAGCCACCAACAGTGTTACAAAACCAACAGATATGTTAGATATGTTTCCTTTTAGGAATAGTGATGTAAATCTAGAGACATATATTAAACTAGAAAGCATTTCTTATGGCTGGAGCTGAGAAAAGTAGCAGTGTACGAAGTAGAATAGGAAATATTCTTGATACAAATTGCATGAAGGGGTCAAAAAGGCCAATACAGTGTTTACTTACGCATAAAAATGTATTTTAGGTAAAAATATTTTTACTGATTTAAGCCTTTGGAATGTTTGCATTTATGGATATCCAAGAAAAGGAGAATAAAAACTATGGAAAACTGCATAATAACAATCAAACCAGTCGCTGCTATTCTGGAACAAAGGGAAGGTAAAGCAGATCCCATTCTTCCTAAAAGATTTTAATACTGTATTCCGGTACAGTATTTACAGAAATAATTGTTAAAAAAGCCCCCAACATAACCAGTTTTGCTGATATTACACACTTGTGGAAGTAAATGTCAAAAATATTTGTCCTTAGGATATGGTACAAGAATTTCAAAGTTCCCCCGGCAGGTTTTCTTGTGGCTTTGTACTTCAGTAACACATGAAGAAGGGCAAAACTTCAGAACAATGACTTGTACCAAGCAGCAAGATTTCCCAAAGTCAGAATTTGAGATGTTACCATGGAAAGATGATAAAGGTTTCAGAAGATTGTGGAATTAAACATTTTCAGCCTGATTCTGCAGTGGACTGGGGCTCTCAGCTTTGTTCCGAAGGTAGCAGCAGTGTGCAGGCTGCGGGTGGGACCGGCAGAGTTGTGAGCTCAGACACAGCCCTGAAGCACCAGCGGAAAGGTGAACTCAGTACTTCTGTTATGAGACATTTCAGGATGCAAAGTCAAACCGAGAAAAGAGCAAAGGCAGAATGAGTTTTTAAGTAAAACAAGATTAACAGTCATTTCTGGGCTAACCAGGAGATGTGTCCGTTCCATTTTGCTTGTTTGAATTAAGAACTAAAAAACTCCAGACCTGGGGTACACTCACAAACATTTTGCTTCCCTCACGGAAGTGTTCGAAGTACCTGCACAAAATTTATTTCAGACCCTATGGTTCACTGTGACTCTGTGATGCTAAGATTGAAGTAGAAGCTTTGTGTGGTCTGTCAAGGGAGTTGTGCTGGCTGTCAGTGGTGGATGAGCGACTGGAAATGATAATCCCGGTGTCTGTATCTGCCTCTGACAGTAAGACACTGTGTACTGCTCTCAGCATCACTGCCCTCACCAGAAATATTAATAATTAGCAAACCTGTAAGATACTTCCTTTTCATTTAAGTTTGCAAAGTTCTTTAAAACGTGTAGTTGTAGGACCTTCGGAATCTCTTTCCTCACCAGCACAGGAAGCATGTTTATTGCTGCTTTCACTTGCTCACACCCCTGACAAAACTCTGTAGGTGTCTTTGAAGGATGCAGGGTTTTAAACATCTGGGGTGGGACCTTTTCCGCAGCTGCTTGGGACCCAGAAGTGTGAACCAATGGTGTGTGGGTTTAACACCTCAAATCCTGCTGGGGACATGAATTGAGAGTGGAGTGTAGCCCCAGGACTCCCTTCTGTGCAGCACCTGAGAGCAGGCTCAGCTCTGTTAGCTGAGTTTCTCTGAGCAGGACAATATTTTGAATTTAAATGAATATAAATAATCTTATAAATAATGCATAGAGATTGCAGCTGAGGAAGCAACACACATAAATAGATTGATTAGAAAGAAAAAACAATCACCTAATTTCAAACAGAACTAAGGCAGGGTAATCCTGGTGCTCTGTATTTTGTGTACAGGTCAAATTACTTCTAGCCATTACAGCAACCTGTTCATCCATTTAAATGGGAAGAATCACAGGATGCTGTGAGGGCAGCCAGACTCCAGAGTCACTTATTCAAGAGTTAGAGATTTTAGATCAAGCCTCAGGTCCTGCTAAGCCCTGAAACCTCAGTGATAGTGGCAAATATCCAGACAGCCCCTTGCTTTTGTTCTAACTTGCTTTAATTAATTATTGCCTCCTTAAGCCTCTCAGGGTAAGAAGTTTGCAGTTTTAGCATTTGGAATTTGATACTGAGAGATCTCAATAATGAATTTTAAATGCTTATATGTGTTTTCAGTTTGTTACTAGGTCCAGCACACTGCTGCAATCATTAGTACTGTTTAAATTAATGGTCCCTTTTAAGTAAATTCACCTTAACTTAATAACAGTCAGTCTCAAAGTGGAATAAAATATAATGGGCTCCAGAAATGTGATCAAACTGAAGACAAACTAATTTTGACTGGTTATGTAAAATGCCCATAATCATCTGTTTGTATGATTTGATTCATGCCAGTGTTCTATTATAAGATGTGCATCTTTTTTCCCGTTGGTTTGTTGACTGTAGCATGCAGTAATCCTCCAGAAGATCTCACTTAGAGGTGAGAACACATTCCTTCAGGAAAGTATCTCCCAGCAGAGCTGAAACTACTTGGTGCATGTAATTCTCTCCATCTGGACAGACTGAGTCTGTAGAGCAGAAGCATGAGTCACTGAAAAGCGGTTCAGAATGTCAAGTATTTTCTGGATTCACGGATTTGAAGCGCCTGCAGTGCCATTACCAATTACTGGGAGCATTTCAGGGTATGGTAGAAACCAGGAGGGTTTAAAGCAGTAATACTGGGCCCTCTTAAGAGCTTTTCTGCCCCCTGAATAACTACATGACAGGCAAGAAAGATGGGAAGAACAAGACAGAAATATTTCTCCACCACCAAAATTAGAGGCCTGCTAAATCAGGGCTCCAGAAATAAATGGAAAGCAATCCAAACAACAGGCAAAACTCTCCAGGATCAATAAAGCTGTTTGGAATGAAAATCCTCGGAGGCCTCCGGCATTAGTCTATCACCAGAATTATTAAAAGAAAGAGCTCCCACTGAGGTCAATACTGGACAATTATAACGTTACAGTTTCACCATACCCAACAAGGGACAGGCTGCAGGGTCTGAACTGGGCAGCTGCTCATCACAGGGAAAATAAAAGCTGTATCTTCCAAGATACACTGCTCCTGAGGAGATTATACAGGCCAGATATGCCAGTTTTGTTGCATTATTGGGAATTCCAGTTTGGGATTCACTCAGTCTACCAGCAGGGGAGGATGAAGCCATCCTATTTTACGTCTCTATTTTAAACAAGTGTTTGCATAAAGAAGAGCAGCCCCCCCAGGACCCCTCAGTGCTGCTCACTGTGTCACCTGAGCACTCTTTAGGAAGCTGACCCACAAATAAAATCTAATTTTTTAAAATGACCTTTTCACTGCACTTGACTGTGCCCTATCCTGTTTTCCCTGCAGCTTTCCACAAGTTTATGGAGGTTTGTTGAGCACGACATGAACACTTTTAACATTCCTGAGGCATTTTCCCACCCGGTTACTGCTTTCTCCTGTCCCACAGGGCACCATTAGAAGAAGCTGGTGGACAACACTCACACTGGAAAAATTTAGCATTTCATGTGTGGCAAGTGTCTTCTCTCCACCATTGTTTTCTTTCCCAACATATTTTAAGAGAGCCTTTTACTGTAAAGTTAAAAGAGAATTACCTTTAGGAGTATAAATTTAAACCCTACCATTGTGTCAGTGTATTTCAGGATGAAAAGCAGAGTGCAAACCCCCTAAGTTTCGAAGATTCTGTTTAGAGCTCCCTACATAATTAGTGATAAAGGACACAGAGAAATTGAAATGCCACTTCATTTTCTTCTGTTTCAACTCTTCCTGTTTTCTGAAGGTTGTTTCTGTGACACTAATGTAAAAAAAAACACAAAAAACCAAAAAACCACGAAAAGAAAAAACCAACTTCCTACTTCTAATCTGTTTCTAGTCTTTGCCCTCGTTTCTCTCTGCTTGCATCAAGTATTGACAGAAATGAGATTTTTTTGATGAAATGCCTGGATCAATCAAAGGTATGTGAGCTAAAATTATTTCCAGACTAAAGACTTAATTATTTCCAGACTTCTGCTCCCTGGTATTTAAGGTAGGGATCACTAAAATCTTTTTAAAAAGGTAAAGACTCCTGGTATAATTGAGTATATTGTGTATGTTCACATTGTTGAAAACCTGTTTGTGTGTGGTTACAAAAATAAAGTAACTCTGTCGTGTCTCCGGGTTGTACCTGCAGACCAAGGTGGGGGATTGAGCAGTTGAGCTCTGTGTCTGCTTAGAGATTGATGCTCTGCTCAGTGGTGTGTCAAAAATTATATGTAAGTGCAGAAAAGAAGTATTTACATGTTTAGTTATTGATTTGATTAATAATGGTGGGCAGTTGACAGAGTTTTGCATGTGCCATGCAGAAGACAAAAATCTTTTGGTTGTGTAGTCTAAAAAAGAGTGCTGACAAAATAAAACAAGTTCTACAAAACATATTTGGAATTCAGGAAAAAAGTCTATAAAATTGAACTTACTTGATTTAAAATGAGTTTTTCATATCAACCTCCTGTATTGAAATACTTTATACTTATAAAGTGAGTAAGACAGTTTCTGCTACAGTGATTTTTTATCTGAAACTGCTCCACTTTTCAGTGTTCCACAGACCTGTCTATGGTGTGTACCTGAAGTTAGAATTTCAAACCAGGAACGACATAATTGTATTTAATACAATTTTAGTGACCAGTTTTGATAGCTTAAGAAATCAATTTAGATAATTTTGGGCTGGCCAAATCCTGCATTAAGTTTCATTTACTGGAAAATTTTCCTTATCTAATTAGGATCAAGTTCTTCTGCTGGTGGTTCAATGGCACACGTTACAAAGAGCTGAGAACATTGGGTGGATGCTCAGTAACAGAGCCCAGAGGGTAATCAACAGAGGAAGTTCTACTTCAGGCAAGGACTACCCTGAATCAGCCTTGGGGCAGAATTCGTTTGAGATAAGCTATTTTTGTAAACCTACAAAGAAATACAGTGGCCTTATTTTGTATATAAGTAACAGATATGAAAAGTCTGATGGTATCTGCCCCATAGAATACAAGTCACGGCAGTTTCACTCAGAAAGTACTTTTTCTTGCTGTGAAAAGCAGCAAACTACCACACCTGGTAGAGATGTGTTATTACATTCTTAAAAGTACATTTAAGTACCATTCGTTTACTTGTTGAGCTTTATTTAAAACGTTCCCTTAAATTTTCTGCACCACGTAGGTATTTTCTTTGTAGAGCATTACAGAACACTGAAAGGAGTCTCAGGCTGTGTTTTGGGCCCCAGAAAGTTAACAGCATTAAGTGACATTACACAGAGCCTCTGGTACTTGGGAACCACAGGATTCATATGAAAAACATCTGTCTGTGGTGGCCTTGAAGGGCCCATCAGCTCTGCATGGCCAGGAGGAAATCAGAGGGAGAAAGAGTTTGTGACACTGGAGCAGGCTGGTGGGGGAAATGTAAAATATGGAAGTGTATTTGCACACTTCTCTCTGGGGGAGGGAGGGGAGCAAAGTCACAGTGTCTGATGTGGTACTTGTTAGATCTTCTACCTACTGGGTATTTAGGCTTCACTTTTCTTCTTGGAGTCTGTTCTCTGCAGCATATTTTTTTCTTCAAAACTTAAAAAAAAATTTTTGGAAAAACTACTGCATGCTTAGTTTGTATCATTGTCTCGTGTCTTATCCCTTATTTTATGCTGTGTTTAAATTCAAAAGTGACTGTATAACTTAGGAACCAACCTAAATGGACTTGAAATGTTGATAACATCACTTTGCAAATTAGAGAATTCCACTTTTATTCTGTAGTGGTAACCACACTGCACAATATGGATAATAACTTAATTTCTTTAACAAGCCATATTCTTCTAACATTCTTTCATCATTATAGTCACTACCTATAATAAAAAGCCACTTAAGTGATTATTCCACATAGAAATGTCAGAAGTGCATAAGAAAAGTCCATGCTTGATAGCTGAGCTTGATTTATAACGTTATGAGGAAGAAAAAAAGGCAAAATCTATCACTTTGCTGTGCATAGAGCAGTTCAGTTTACAGGTTGTTTTCTGGGATGGAACCAGTAAAAATTTCAAACCACATTTTGAAGTAATTCTTTTACTGTTTCCTAGTAATGATAATCTATTAAAATGATCCAAGGAAGTTACAGAAACACCACTAGAGATTATGCAGTAAAGCAACAAATTACAGATTTGAAATTGAGCCACTGATTATGTTATTCCAAATGGGTTTTTTATGGCTGTTTGCACAAGAACAACATTATTCATAGCAGCCAGTGGATACAGTGAGCACAACTGAGCAAGAATCAAATAAACATTCACAGATCACTTGATTTTCACCCAAACTGTAATTACAAGGGGTTATGCTCATGCCCCTATCAGCTCTTCCAAAGAAAAATTTCAACTTACTTATTTTGATAGTTTCCTCTTTTGTTTCTAAGACAGAAAAAAAAAGACAACACAAATTTTTGCTGAAATAAGAAGTAGTCTGGACCAGCACCAACCCTGCATATATTAGGATAGAGTTCAAAAGAACAGGTTCACTTTTTTCAAAAACTGTGTCTAGAAGATGTTTTCATCTGGCATTGAAAGCACCTAAAAACAAGCAGTACACTATAATATCTCCATTAATCAGACCAAGTTAATTTGGGCTACACAAAAGCCAGCTTTAATTTAACACACTATTTTCCTATGATACCATCTTTTCTACTTTGCACATATTTATGCAAATCTGACTTGTAGAACACAACATGACTTTCATTTTTTTCACATATTTTCATTTTATACCTCTTGTTGCAATGTGTTTGGCCTTAGCTCCCTTAAACTGGGTAAGCTCAGATAATGTGCAGGCATGTTTAATGTCCTGTGTTTGGAACCGGTTGCCCAAAGAAACTGTGCAGTTTTTATCCCCAGAGGTTTTCAAAACCAGACTGGTAGCACCCTGACAACCTCATCTGACCTCAGTGCTGACTCTGCTTTGAGCAGGTGTTTGGACTAGAGACATCCTGAGGTTCCCTCTAACTTCAGCTGTTCTGTGTTTCTGTATTAAAAAGTATTAATATTAATTAAATTTGTAATGGGAATACGATTGCATAAAATTAAAATTGTATTATTTTCGGTGTGCTTAGAGCCTCCATTTTCAGATCTGAAACTCGGATTTGTTTCTAGTGCTTTGGGTACTTACTGTGGGTTGTAAGAGTGGTTTTAAATGCAATGTTCAGTGTTCTTTACACTGAACTGAACTTTAACTCCTAGATGAGGAGAATGAACTCCTAGATGAAAGATGAATCAATTTAACTGGGAAAGGAAGTAATTATTGTCTGTTTAATGCCTGCATGTAATATTTGTGATATTCTTAGTTGCTAATTTTACCAGTCCAGCAGTGGGAATTGTGTATTTTATTTGCTGCCTGCAGACTCCTGCTTGTTTTGTGTCCCCTCCCGGCAGATCCATGAGCACATGGCAGCCGGCCAGCGGAATGGAGGCCCAGGACCCGCCGGGTGTCGCGGCCGCTGCAGCAGATCCCGATCCAGGCCCTTCGCTGCGGCCCTCGCGGGGCTCCTCAGACCCTGCCCGGGGGCAGGCCCTGCCCCAGCCCCTGTACCTCAAAGCCCTGACCATCCCGCTGTTCCAGCCCGTCCAGCCAGGATGCTTCCAGCCACACGGGCCCTTGGTGACCGGCAGGAGCTGTGTCCACCTCGATGGCAGCAACATTCCCCTCATCCTCAACCCGCTCGTTCCGCCGGAAGGCACGGAGCAGCCTCAGCCCGTTTTCCAGAAACAGCTTGGGCAAAGCCTAACACTGAGCATAGTCAGCACTTTACCAGTTTTATCATCACCAACTTCTTGTGTAAATGCATCTATTGGAAGCCCGGGAAAATCAAAAAAATCTGGGAAGTACATCTGCAAACACTGTGGACGAGATTGTTTGAAGCCAAGTGTCCTTGAGAAACACATTCGCTCTCACACGGGAGAGAGGCCCTTTCCGTGCACCACTTGTGGCATTGCATTTAAAACTCAGAGCAACCTGTACAAACACAGGAGAACCCAAACACACGTCAACAACACCAGGCTGCCCTCAGACTCTGACATCAGTGGGGGATCGGAGCAAAATGAGAGATCAGCAGAGAGCACCACCTCTCCCCAAGGCAGCAAAGCACTGAGTAGCTCCAGTGAAGACCAGGGGATACACATCAAACAACCCAGTTCAGAGACCAGTGCAGCAACAGACACTAAGAAACCTCATGAGCTCTCACTGCCAGCGACAAACTCTTCATCAGCTGCTTCAGAAAATCAAGAAACAATGAATCAATCCTTCAGTTCAAAGGCTAATCAGGGGGTTCCTGAAAGAGAACCTCAAAGTTTAGCATCTCCAGGAGCTTTGCCAAATGGTCCGTGTCTGAGAAAGAAGATGCAGGAGCAAAGAACTCCGACTGCCAATAAGCACATTCAGCTGCAAAGGCAGCAAGCAACCTCTTCAGAGAAACAGTGGGATTACAAACCCCTGGACTGCAAGCTGAAGAAGTGTGAGAGCACTGACTCGGGGTATCTGTCACGCTCTGACAGCACAGAACAGCAGATGACATCATCCAGCCCCTTGCACAGCCTCTACGAGCACAGCACGGAACTGGAAAATGAAACTGCCTCCAGCAGCCCAAGGTGTGCCTCCGGAAGCACTGCAAAGCCAGAGGCAGCTGACAAAGCTACAGCCTCGATGCTAGAGAAAAAGAGGCTGGAAGAACACATTTCAAAGCTTATTTCTCACAATAAAAGTGTTGTGGATGATACCCACTTAGACAATGTCAGGCCCAGAAAAACTGTCCTTTCTAAACAGGGAAGCATTGACCTGCCAATGCCTTACACATACAAAGACTCTTTCCATTTTGATATCAGAACTTGTGATGTAAATAGGAAAAAGAATCTTTCTCTTTGTTCAGCAAAATCTACCTTTGCACCCCCAGAGAAATGCAAGCCAATGTTTTTCCATTCAGTTCCCACCCAGTTCTCCACAACAATTGACACTGTGCCTGTTACTCGGAGCAACTCCTTGCCTGTTGTGGAGGGAGCCAGGACGGTACACGACAAACCAGGTTGCTCGAAACCACTTTCTCGTACTAAGCAGCCTGCAAACACAGGCACTGCTGGTTTGCTGCCTAGCAACGATCTTGCTGCGAATTCAGTGGATTTCCCTAATAGCCATCCCCGAGCCTTAGTCAGACAAACAGCAGTGGATGATTTGCCCCTAAGTAATGTGGCTGATCACCCTTCTCTGTCAGAGGAGTTGAAAGGGACTAAAAAGCTTGGGGCCAGAGAAGTAATCAGTGCTAAAAATAAGAAACACAATCAAAGGAAGTTGAAGATGTTCTCTCAAGAAAAATGGCAAATGTATGGAGATGAAACGTTTAAGAAAATCTACCAAAAAATGAAAAGCAGTCAAAATGCCAAGAAAATTAAACAAAGAGAGAATAAGATTACAGATATTACAAGCTTGATTCCTAATTCAAGGGAATCAGCCAGCAGCACTGAAATTACTGAGGAAAGAGATGGCAGGAGCTCTGCAAGAGACAGTCCTTCCTCCCTTGTGACAGCAGCTTCAGCCACGGGTAAATCAGGAACTTATACTGATGGTAATCATGTTCTGCAGAATGTGTCCTCTGAGGAAACTGCAGACAGAGTGTCCAACTTAATGGAGACATCACATTCCATAACTGCTGGAGCTGCAACCAGCCAAACGTCCCAAGAGCTCAGTGGCAGTGACACGGAGAAATGCACAGCTGGCAGCAGCACACTGCTGGCTCCAAGCAGTGGTGAGCTCAGGCTTCAAAATCCTGAGTGTCAGCTGAGCAGCCACGGAAGGAATGATGACTGCTTGCCAGTACAGAGTAGCAACTGGGAGAAACCAAGCCCTGGGAAAGAATCCAGTGCATTTGAATTAGACTGTAAAAGCACTTCACACAATTATGAGAACCATCATGGGACAAAGGAAAGTGGCCAGCATGGCCTGACACCCCCGTGGGTCCATTGCAACAACAGAGAAACTGCAGGGAAATCCCAGACTTTGCCATCAGAAAGGAAAAAGCTGAAATTTGAAGTGGAGAAGATGCAAAATGTGATTTCAGTGTCCTGCCCTAGTCCAAGTAGAGAAACCACTGCAGTAAGTGAAGCAGAGAGAGTCATTCCAGTGAAATTCTCCAGTAAAGCAGAGGAGCAAAAATCAAGCTCAGGAATTAATGAAGCCACCGGAGGTACTGAGAATGGAGAATACAGGAAAACAATCAAACTTTCCACAAAAGCTCTCAATTACAGTGACATTAACCTTCTTTCACATCCTGCAGGTATCTCAAAAGCTTCGCTGGTGGGATTTTTAGGGTCTGAATTAGGGGGAAGTGATTCCAACTCTTTTGCCTTGCACAATGCAACAGATGGAGATGACAAAACACATCTTGTAAAAACAGGAGCAAAAGTGCCACTTCTCAGTGACAATGCTGTGGATGTGTCTTCTCAAAGTCATCATCTGCAATCTGATCATTTAAGTCCAGTCCCACAACAAAATGCCTTTTCTCCAAAATATATCCTTACATTGCCACAGGACAAGAGAACTTCAGATCTGTCACCTTTGCTTAGATCTGAACAGGAGACGACAGCTTGCAGACCTCTGACAGACAATTTAACCACCTCACCCTGCTCTTGCAGCAGCACATCCCTCCGTTCTCATTCCAGTGACATGGTTTGGTTCCCTTTAAAATCTGAAGTGAGACAAAAAGCTGGCAAAGGAGAAATTCAATGGAATCTTCACACAAACTGGAAAACTCCAGGATTCTGTTCATCAGTCAACTCAGAAACCACAAATATCTTAACCACAGCAGAGACCACCTTTCATAACCAAAACTTCAAGCAGCAGGATATTACAGGAGAGGATGGAAAAAACAAACAGAACAAAAATAAATTAAATTATCAAAGGCAAACAGAAGAGAAGTGGATGAATAAAAGTATTTGCTCTACACAGGCTCCGAAGAAGAAAATATGCTTTACTTCTGTGTATACAAGTGGCTTTTTCATATCTGCTGACATCAAAGATGAGAGAAAGGCCTTACATCACCTTTGCTCAGGAAGTGACTCTTTGATAAAGACATCAGTTTCTAGCAAGGGTGCAGAGCCAACAATCCTGGGATGGGACAGAGAGGGAAGTCCACGCATCCTTAAGGACATCCCACCACCACTGCAGGATCCGCAGCATTCCCAGAGCTCACAAGACAACCCCACTTATTTTTGCCATTCTTTTGGCACTTTCTATTGCCACACTCTCAGCACCCACTGTAAAGAGTTCCCAGTGCTGCCCCACAATAACAGGACTTGCTACTCTGGCACTTCTCCAGTGCCAGGCTCCAAGAGCCCCTTCCCATCCCTCAGTGCTGAGCCCCGGCTGACCTGGTGCTGTCTGAGCAGGAGCCTCCCTCTGCCCTCGGAGCAGAGTGGGAATGCAGCCTCTGCCCATCTCTCCCTGCACACCTGTGACGAGGAAGCCAGCAGGGAATGCACCCTGTCAAAATACGACATTTCCATTTTCAAAATGAGAAATATTAGCAAGAATGTGGCATATGGCTTAACAAACACCAGTTTAAAAACGTTGGTTTCATCCTTTTCTAAAGGACACCAGATGCAGGAGGTAATATTAATAATCCTTTTTTTGCTTTCTCATGAGGGTGTTATTGGCTGACAGCCCACCCCCGCCCTCTTATTAGATAAATGAAATAATTATCAGAAGTGTATTTATGGACATTTACAGGCATTTGCTGATACAGAATTTACAATTTATGTTTTTAGAAGTCTTATATTCATTTGATACATTAGAAAGATACACTTCAGTATGAATAGATAAGTTTCTTTCACTTGACCATTTCAGAATGCTGATAGTGAGAAGAATGACTTTCTATTTCTTAATTTTTTTTCCCCTTTATGGAGATGTTTTATATTTTTCTCTAATAGCATCTGTATTTAATTGTTTTCATTCTAAATGAATATTTGACTTAGAGTAGGACTTAAACACAGAGTTGTGCTACTTAACTCCTATGCTGTGCAGTGCTATTTAAAAAGTGCACAGATTTCCAACCTTGCAGTCAATGTAATTCACAGATTTCATGTACTTCATTTTCCCCCAATATTCTCAACAGTTAAGCTCAGGAGTTCCTGGTGGTTCTTTCAAAAATATTTCAGAGCAAAAGAAGAAACCAGTAACTTGCAAAAAGGAAAAACTCTCAACAAAAAAACCCAAGAGGAGCCACAAACAGAAAAGGATTAAAGTCACCCCTAAATGGTAAGGAGTATGGCTTTCAGGTTCACTAGACATAGACATAATTTTGCTGTAATGGGTGTAAAAACTCCACAGAAAATAAAGAGTCATCCCCAAAATTCAACCTTGTTAAAATTGGGGGAAAAAAGATTAATATCTCAGAAAGAGCTATTCTTATACCACAGCAGTGCCCCAAAGGTAAACTATAAAAATATCAATATGTTGTTTTCTATTAGGAACAGACTTTTCTAAGCAAACCAAACATATCCCACAGAAAGATAATGCCTGGTCAGTTGAGTCTTACTATGATTTAGAAATTGATCTTATCTGTCAAAATTGTCAGCATTTACTTTTGTTTGAAGGGAACCAAAATGCTTCTGTTTTTAATCCCGTCACAGCTCAGAGCAGTGTGCAAGGCCCTTTGTCCTTGGAAGATCCATATCCCGAACTGGTATTCACAAGAGAAGGCAGAAGAATAACTATCAAGTTAAATGCAAACTAACAGAACCATCTGTAGTTCAAAGGATCATTTGGTTTAAATAAAAAAGCAGGAAGAATTTGAGCATAAACCTATCAAGGGCACATTGTCTCAATCAGTACAGCTCCCCCCTCCCTGTTCAATGGGAATTCATATCAGTCCAACATTTACCCTCTAATCTTTCAGGAGTGTGGGGCAGCAGGATGTCTGATGAATCGCTCCATTAAGAAACACATATTGTGTGCATACATCCTTCTTACTCTATTTCATTACCAAAATCAGACAGAGTGACTCCCTTGAGGACAAATCAGTGTCAGTAACTTAATCACCATGTCTAGTTCAGCAAATAGCACTGCAATTTTGAAGGGTCATAAGAACAGAAACAGGAGACTGAGGTCTGTGTCACCCAGCCTAGTGACATCATTCTTCTAGGGCTTTTTTCTGGTTTGATTTTTGGGTGTTGTTTTGTTGTTGTGGTTTTTTCCTGCTGGTCTCAGAATCTATTTATAGCAAATTTATTTATATCAAATAAGTGCAGGGATTCAATTAAGTGCAGTGTCCTGAAAGCTCAGGTCATGCCTATTAGTAGGTAACTGGCCCAACTGGTAACCAAATGTAATTTAATTTTCTAATTCACCAAACACCTGAATAAGTGCATCCTTTTAGATTTACACCTTGCTCTGTGGATAGTGACAGTTTATTGATTTAGGGGTGGGACCTTTCAATGTACTTTAGTCTCACTCATCCAGAGTTACTGAAAGATGGAGCCAGAGTAAGAAATAAAGTAGAGTTTGATTATTCAGTATGGGTTTTCTAAATAACTGAAATCTCTACGTTGTTCCTAAGTGATGATGAATAGGTAGCACTCAAAAAGTGAAAAAGAAAAAACCCAACAGCCACACAGCCGCAGGTGATTCCTGTCTTTGTGAAGTATATTGTTTTAAAATTCAAGATACAGAAAAAGGATCTGTATTTCCTTATCCTTTTCCCTTAGAAAATCAAGGATTTACTGAATCTTACAGAGAAAAAAAAGATAATAAAATAATTGTGGGTCTCTTGTCTAAAATCCTGATTTCTTTTGAGTTGACATAAACAAGCATCTCCCTCACAGTAATAAGTTGCAGTTAGACTTTAATGCACCTGATTAGGTGGTGTTATTCTCCTCTGGCTGCTTTTACATCTCCCATATTTGTTTATCCCCTCAATGCCCCTGGCACTGCAGGTACAGAGGGAGGCACATCCATGGATTTGCTCAGCTGAAAATGAACCGGCTGAGCAAGAGGCCCTGTTTTCCCAACAGAGCACTGGATACTTTGAGAAAAGGCTGCTCGTCCCAACCCCCCAGATTTAATAAGCATAAGAAGTGCCATCCTCCTCAACCCAAGATGCAAGGTAAGTATTTTGAATATTTGTGTTAAAATTGATGTTATTTCGTTGATATGATGAGAAATGTTGTAAGTTTGAGCATGTGGGGGGAATAAAAATTAAAGTCAAAATGTCCTCAACCTCTTTTCAATAGAAAATTACCTACACCAGCAAAAAGATACATCATATTCCACCTCAGACAAACAACTCTGCAGAAGGAAAAAAGAAGCAAAGAATAACTCAGGAATATCTTCCCATACTGAAAACCTAAACTATATTAAACAAAAAGACAAAATGGATAAAAAAGTAGGTATTGTACCTTAATTCTTGCATTGTTTTTTATTAACAAAAAAATTGTTAATTAAAACCCAAATTATAGTCAGCTGTTTTCAAGTTGATGTTGAAACTATTTTGTATCACAAATTTTGTTTAAAATTTGAAAAATGTGTTAAAAGTATTTTTGGGGGTTAAAATAAAATGAAAATTTACTGATGTTAGAATTAGCTAAAATAACAATTAAATTTGCAACAGTTGGATGAAATTGCTCTGGACTGAAAACTTTATGAATAAATTTTTTCCCCTCCTAATTCCTACAGGACATTTCTGGGCAAATCAGGGGACACCCAAGAACAAACGTCTCTGTCCAGAACATTACAGCTCCTCTGGAAATAGCTGTGACAGCTCATTCCTTTTCCTCCACAGCTGACATGTCCCTGCAGGAATTCAGCAGGGACGTGGCCATTTGCTGCTGGGTGACACAGCCCCTCGTGCTCCAGCCATCCCTGCCTGGGGAATCCCGGGCAAGCCTTCAGAGTGACCCTCCGGCAGCTTCCTTTGGGTCTTCCCCTCCTGAGTTCACAAACATAGGCACAGGTGACCAACCTGACAGCACAAATCCAGAGGCTGCTGCTCCTCTTTCCTTACATCCAGGAGCAAGCCAGGAAAACAAACTGAGAGTAGAGTCAGAGAGCCAAATATTTGGAATGGTGGACCCGGTGATCCAGGCCTCCAGAAGGGACAAACCTCCAACTGAAGAAAATGCACATTCACCTCCCAAAGAAAACTCAGCTCCCAGTTCCCAGCCAGGATGTTCACGTTTGTTTGGATCACAAGCAGAGTCTCTTCCTGAGTCAGTCACGAGGGCTCAGCTACCCAGCAGAGAACACTCAGAGAGGGCAAATTTATCTCAGCATCTCCTGGACATGCACGGAAGTGCCAACAAGAACAGATGCCACCTGCAGCCCAATCCCTATGGAAGGCCACATGGAACAGCTACTGCTACCTTTAAAAAGCCCCCAATCACTCTCAGATCCCCTGAGTTCAAGAGTTTCTCTGCAACACCCCCCAAGACATATAAAAAGAGAGGTTTAGAGATGATGAGGAAACAAACGCGGGTGGAGTATGATGACACGAGCAGTGATGATGAGGACAGGCTGGTTATAGAAATATAGCAACAGGCTGCTGCCAGGGGCTTGTGTGCCAGCCTGTTACAGCAGGAGATGCCAGGGATCTTTGATCCATAGTTCTGAAACACCTTCACATCAGCAAAGCCATTCCTCTGTGCCAGAGGCAACATCCTCTTTGGAAGAGCCCTTCCTTTCAAGGACTCGACCTTTTTTTAGAAACGCTCATTTGAGGCTGGCATTGCACATTTAAATGCAAGAGGTAACCCTGTGTTCCTGACAGGTTTCCAGCATTGTTAACGTTCCTGCCAGCCTCAGAATTCCCACAAGTGCTGGCTGCCAGTGGGTGTGTTACTCCAAGCCTGCAGTGGATTGGGTTACTTCAACAATACAACGGCAGCAGCTTCCTCAGTTCCTCAGCTCAGATTTCCTGGAAGGGTGCAAATGTATTCCCTTCTCTATATTCCTCTTTTCTTGTAGTCACTGCCTCCATACTGGGAGTGACACACTGGCATTAAGGGAAAGATCTGTTCCCTAAGTATCTGTGATATTGGAAGAGTCTGGAAAAATGCTGGTCTTTTTCCATGTTGCACAAATGTCAATGCTTCTGTGTGAGAAATGACACAAGCATGCTTTGCTTTGTGTTTTGTGCCTTTTATGCCAAGATCTACTCAAATATTATTGACTTCTAGGTGGACAATATGGGTGTTAGCTATTGGTATTTCCTTGTGGTAAAATTTCTGACAAGGATTTTCTCATTATATTTGTCACATTGTGCTCCAACTGATGTCATCTGGAATGTTTCATTTTTATTGTAATTTTAACTGCAATGATGCCATTTTACGGAGGGTAAAGAAGCTATATGGCATAGCTTGTTTTCTTTTTTTAACAACAAGTTTTGTGCTACAAATCCTAAAGTTTACTGGTTTCTATGTGAATAAATAATTAGATATTTCAATTTGACCAAATGTATTCACTTGTTTGATTAAATTAATGAACACCGAAAATATTCCACTTCTACATTATAGTCAAATTTTAGACTTAGCACTTCTACAGTTCTTGTGTTGTGATTCACACATAGGGATTAATGGATTAACCTACACGGGACATTTGGAGTTGCTTTTTAGTCATGTACATGTAAAAGATTAAACAGCTCATACAAAGAAACCTAGTACAAATTATCTGAGAAAAATAAATGTGTATGTGTAAAAAGTGCCCAAACAGATCAGAGGGATAAAGCATGTGCCAAGTCCTGTGCAATTCCTGTGTATTTGGATGTCCTACAAACATTACAAGACTTGAGGCCATCAAAACAGAGCTTCACTTACCCTTCCTTTATCCTTTATCTTGCTCTGTTCAGTATTTGTGCTCCAAGACAAACTGGTGGGGTACTGGAGTGTTGGGGTGAATTTCAGGTGCAGTGAATTTAAATAGTGTGAATTCAAAGAAGTACATAAATAGAATTTTGGGAGAAAAAGAGGAAAAGAAGAGGGATGAGGAAGAACCATCAATACTGACACAATATTGAGGCATTCAAAGTTCTGGAGCTTTTTTTTCCTGATGGAATCACTCACAGCTACACCTGGATTCTGAATTTGCGGAAAAAGCAAAAGAAGAAGAAACACAAAGCCTAAAGAGATTCCCAGATCCCAGTGTTCCCAGCAGTGCTGTTGGCCAAGCACCTTTAAAAAGTACAGTACAAAAACCATTGCACCAAACCACACCAGCACCTCCACAGCAAAAATTTTCACTTCTTGCTTGTGCAAGAGCTAATTATTATAATACATGGACATGTAAGGAATATTCTATGTAAGTTTTTCTGCATAATGTTTGTGGCTAAATGATGAATTTTAAAGTGGAGTTTCTAGATCAGTAATTTAGAAATATTCTAATGACAGAAGTGCTGTGCAAAGAAACTTGTATCCTATATTTTACAGTATGAAATATAGAAATTTCTTTGTCATTCTACATCTGTAGCTGGAAGAAAAATGGGACAAGTTCGCTGAGAAAGTAAATTTTAAACGCCATTTCCTGACAGAAGTAATCCTTGACATTTTAGCTCTCTATCCTGTATAACAATTTGACCTAACATTAGTTCTTTAAAAGTGCCAATAGCTCTGGGGTGGCATTTTAACAGGGTCACTGCAGAAGGCAGTGACTCCAGCACAAATCCTTTTAGCCCTAACAGCCCTTGGAGGAGTCAGGTGTGAGTCAGGTCAGTGTGTGAGGACTGGGAGAAATGGTCTTGGTCTAAGTTAGGGAATTCGGGGAGTTTGCACATCCAAGTCCAACTTGGCTATATGGAAAGCTGTATTCCAGCTTTCCAGAACACTGTACTCACAAAAAAGATTAAACAGGCAAATTCTTCTGTTCCTTTTACACAGCACAAGAATCAGCTACTGATGTGTTTAATTCACTTGCGAGTAGCTGAACATAAAAACCACAGGAGGGCACCAGGCACAGAGGGAAAAATCTGTGTTTCCTTCTCCTCCAAAGCCAGCAGCAGTTCTGATGGGTCATCTCTTTGCTATAAGCAAAGCTGAAACTTCTCTGCACGTGAATGCATCTCATCAACTTTATCCTCCTTCCAGTGAAGGAAGCAAATTAATAAGGAATGCTGACTAATAAGGTCTATATTCAACACCTACATTTACCCAGGCAGATGTAAATTAATGGGTGTTTCAGATTTTGCCTCTTTGGATGCGAACACATTATTTCTTATTGTTTCAGACTTTTCTAGTAGATCTCATTAATCATTGATTCTTCACTGATCTGCCTGGCAAACCCCAACTCTTACACAAAGGTGGGTGAGAGGGGTGTGAACCACCCAGAGCCAGCCTGAGATCCCCAGCAAATACAAAGATACACCTTGAATAAAAGGTCTGGCTTAGAGCTGCTGGAATTGGCTCTGTAGGGGAAACTTCCTGCAGCTTCTCACAGATGCCACCCCTGCAGCCCCCCACTACCAAAACCTTGCCACACAAACCCAACACAGCATCGTGTTATTTAGGCCTGGAACAGATTTTCTTTCCAGCCCTATTTTTACTCATAAAATCTTTTTTTTTTGTCAACAGCTTCCCCAAAACACAATGCCTAAAATATTTAGTGCTTCTGTATATGCCCTGCTGACACACACAGGGAGTGGTACCCAAACACACACCTAAACGTGGTTTTGTATCCTGCCTAGGTTTTATTTGCACAACCAGATTTGTTCTCATTCATCAGTGTTTATATTGTAATAGTTTTCCTGTAGTTAAATAGCTTTGTTAAACCATTAATTTTACCGTAAGGATCTGTGTGGAATTATGGCCACAGATTAAGACTTCTGGCCTGTATTTTTCATTTACCATCAGCATTCCACAAGAGTCACATGGATGAAGGGGTCAATAGTGGGTTTTTTTAGACTTTAAAAGACTGTGAGATTTTAACAGCTGATTTAAAGTGTCCTGGTGGAACTTGGTAAATGTCACGTAGAAGTACTTAGATGCTGTGTCTTCCAGGGAGCTGTAATGTTACCACAATTTGGTTATAAGCCATCCTCTTAAGTACTTAAACATAAAAAAGTGGTTTTCTTTCTCACAGTCGAAGTACCTATTGACTACTCATGACAACTGCCTGAATATGTTTTGCTTTTACGTAATGCTTGGGTTTAGAGGAGCTGCAAGAGCCAGTTAAACAAGGGATGGACTCACTTGAACAAATTTGTGGGCGACTTTGCAAATTTGCTAAGTAGTCAAAGAGAATTCTTGTGGCTGTATAGAGGATTTTAGCTTTAAAACCCCCACTATAAAAGTTTCATTATCAGTCCCTAAAAATTATTAGGGTTCAAAATGCTAAACAAGGTGATTCTAATAGAATCAATTCATTAATATATAATCCATTCTTTTAAGCATCACAAGGATTGTGCACATGTTTTTGATTCACTGATTGACACAACAAGCAATGCTGAGTACAACACCAGGAGCATGTTCTTAATCCAGCCAGGACTGGAAGTGTTTCAGAGTGAGTTATTTGGGATATATTAGACTCTGATCCTTTTCAAAGATTCTTATGCCGTTAACAAAATGAGGGATTGGATGAGAGCCATGGGAGCTGTTTCATAACCTCCTGTGGTCTTGTTTTGCAGCTGACTTTGATGGCCACTCAGGTTCTGCTGCTGAGGTCAGACATTCTGGACCAGCACAGACAGTAAAGCCTCAACGGAGTCAGGCTTCAATTACACTTTCTGAATTACACTTAACCTCTGCAGAGCAAAGCAAAGCCTCTTACACATTACAGAGATATTCACAGGGCAAAATTTAGGTCACATCAACAGCCCTCCCCACTCTTTTTACACTGATAAAGCTATAATCAGAGTTTCTATCTAAAAATCTATGATTTATCATTCTGTATTATACATATCACATTCAGATTTTTCTTGAAAACATCCTTATTTCATTGCACATGCCCAAATTAAACATTCGGTTTCAAACACACAGCTGGGAGTATGACAGCATCATTCAGCTGAGCTGCTGTCCTTTCTCTTTTGNCTTGTTTTTTTTTTATTTTAAAAAAAAAAAAAAAAAAAAAAAAAAAAAAAAAAAAAAGAACAAATTTGATTTCTGTAACATGCTTTGGCAGCAACTGAGGTGAGCAACTAAATGGGGAAAAGGGAGCCAGGGTTGTTCCCACCTGTGTTAGGAAACCACAGTCTGAGAAGAGCAATACTTCACTGGGAAGCTGAGCCAGGACTACAACAGTTACCTCAAATCTCCTAACTTGTACGTACAAATGCAGTTACGAGATTGGCACAAGCAGCAATTCAGAGAGCTCTGTGCACATACACGTTTGTGTGTTGGCTGGGAGGAGGAATAGGTAAAATTACACTCCTTAAAAAGTAATTCGACCATTAGCTCCACAATGGCTCTTATTGCTCCCGTTGCTCACAGGGAATCATCTGCATTGAGCTCCTCAAACAGAAGACACAAAAATCATCACGGCCTCTGCAGCCCACGAGTGCTTGGTATTCCAGCTCATCCCACTTACAAAAAAGTTTTGTATAACTTTGTTGATGCTAATTATGGGTTATGTTAGCTCCAAATGGAGCAAATATTGAAAAGGGAAATGATACAAAGGTCTCAGACCTCAAACCACTGGTTGTCCAGAAGCAAGGAAGTAAATAGAACAAAGTAAAGCACAAAAAAACCTGCCTCATCCTGCCCAATAATATAAGGTTTAAGAGATTATATGACAAAGGATTCACAAACTTTGATTTCAAAATAAGAACAAAAGCAAAATGGTCATTATTACATGTTTGATATGAAAAACACCAAACCTTTTTTTATTTGTACCAGATGTGGATAGGCAGATGCGAACTGTTGGACAATATTTGCAGAAGTGGAATTAGGGAAATATCCATAATTAATAGCATGCCTGTGGAAACATGTTCTGTGCTTCAAAAGGAATTCAGGTGGTATTAGAACTGGAAGAACCTCCTTACCCTGAAGATGTTGACAAATTTGAAGAAATTCCAAGCAGTGAAAAAAATCCAGATTGGAGAAACAGATTACTTGTGCAGAAACATTAAAGGAACCAATCTTCTGCTCTCAATTACACCAATGTGGTCCAGTTAAATTCAGTGGCAATGTACCAACAGAAGCAGGAGAAAAGCTTGACCAAGACATAGGATGTGAAGGATTTGCTTAGAAATGCTCAGAGGAAGAATTCCCTTTAGGAAGGAAAGGAATTGGTAAAACATTTTGGAGAAACAATAGGTCCTGTAAGATTTAAAGTGCAAAGAAGGAAAATACAGCCAGAGAATGTTCCACTGCAGTAATATCTCCTAAATGCCTCCTCTGGGATATTTAACAGAAGTCAGAACACAGCAACTCACTGCACAGAACAATTACACACTGGAGGTCACCAGAGAAAGCTATCAGGCAGTTCTTCCCCTGGATATCCCTGTCATTCATGGAATTCACACAATGTGTATGTTCATCTCTTCAATGCCTACATCCATTGTTTCTCTCCGTCTCAATTCACACAGTAGTGACTAATGCATCATGAAATTCATCCATGCTGAATCAGTTACTAAAATGTAATTGCATTGCCTTTGTGCTCTGTCTACCAGATGTTCCCTTTTGTGTTCATCAAGAACACATTGTGTAAGAGGAGCTCCTCTAACCAGAACACCCTCACTATTCTTGGTTTAATTACAATGATACCACAATAAAATGGGGCCAGAAAGAGAGAAATCTTACCCCTTATCCTTGCTTCCTGGACAACAGGATCAAGAGAGAGTTTGTAAGATAGACCTGACAATACATATACAGAATCAGGGAATCGCAGAACCCTTAAGGTTGGAAAAGACCTCTAAGATCATCAAGTCTAACCATCAACCCAGCACCACCACCTTGTTCCCCACTAAATCGTACCCTCAAGTGCCATATCCACACATTTTTTGCACAATTCCAGCAATGGTGACTCTGCTACTCTTCCTGGATAGTCTGTTCAACAACTTGTCAAGCTTGACCTTTTCAGTGCAGAAATTTTTCCTAAGCTCCCATCTAAACTTCCCCTGGTGCAACTTGAGGCCCTTTACTCCTGTCCTGTTATTCATTACCTGGGAAATGAGACCAAGCCCCAGCTCACTGCCCGCTCCTGTCTGGGAGTTGAGCAGAGCCAGAAGGTCCCCCCTGAGCCTCCTTTTCTCCAGGCTGAGCCCCTTTCCCAGCTCCCTCACATGCTCCTGGTGGATAAGTTTACCAGTTGCTGGTCACAGTGTGGATTTATTTGCTCTCAGAGCTGGTGTGCTTCTTAAAGTTGCATCATGCAACATCTTCCTTGCCGTGCGTGTTCCCTGGAGTGCTGTTTATCCCGTGGGAACCAGGCTAAGGTTTCCTGTCGCTGTACTTTGTAAGGCTGGCACTCGATGTGACAGAAGCGCTGCTCCTGGAGCCCGGACCCGGCCGTGCCGGCAGCCCCGGCCAGCGGGAGCCACCTGCGGGAAACCATCAACAATTACAGCTCTAACCTGTCCCCGGAGCCAGCCTGGGATGGGACACCTTCCCACACCTTTCCTCCCCTGCCACGTTATTACAGGGGCCTTTGAGAATTCTGAAAGTTTTAGATATCCCATGGATGCTAAAACCAGCATGGTCCTATTGCTGGGCAGCAGCACGTGGCTGAATGTGTTCCAGGTCTTGTGTAGGGTTAAACAACTGTTTAAAAACCGCCAATTGCTGCTGTTCTGGGCACGCTGGACCTTTAATATGAACTGGAGTGGTGCCACAAGTGACACTCCTCATGCACCTTCTTCAACCCCTCTGGCAGTGGAGGGCAGGTCACAGTTTGCTTTTCCCTGGATGGGCGTGCACTGCGCCTGGAATCGACTGTCCCAGGGATGGAAACACAGCCTGCCATGGACTTCCTAGAGGGAAGCTCCAGAGCACCTGCAGTGCACTGCTGGCATTGTCTGTGGGGCAACAGAGCATGTCTTAGACTGCAGCAAGGCACATATCCCACGCCAGGTCACTTGAGCCACTCACATGACTCTGCCACCCACCCCTGCAACTCCCTGATGCTTCTGGCTTTAGAAATCGATAGAAATCTTAAGCCAGAACAAAACCAAATCTGGTGCTTAGCATAGCAAAGAATCGATCTAAAATTAAATGGGATTTTCTTCGCCTCCCAAGCTCTGGATGTGACAAATTTCAGAACAATGAGATATGAACCATTTAGAAGTCAGTGATCAAAATAGCATTTCTGATGGAAAGATTCCAGATTGGACTGTAGCAACAGTAACTATGTTGCAGTAAGGCCAAGCCAAAAAAAGGCCCTAAGATATACAAAGGGAAAGAGCCATTTTTTCACGTGTTCTCACACGAATATTCCCCCCGTCGATCACTGCGTGACAATAAGAGAGCTGGAGTCAACACAAAACTATTTAGTTGACTATCCCTAAGTTCTTTACATAGCTTGTATTGCTTTAAATATCTTTGCCCCCTGAAAAGTTAAATTCATCCCACATTCTTCTGGGAAGGCTCGGGGCTGGCGTTCCAGCAGCGTTCCTAAGGGGAGCCTTCCAGAACTGGAATGTATTCACAGGTACTCTCCCTTCCCCCCAAGTGACAAATCGCAGTTATGGGATGCAGGGAGAATTAACATCCTTCTGGAGACAAAGGCTTCATAGTGCAGCACAACTTAAACCAGACCACAAGTCTGCATTAAACACAATCAAATCCAAAATAAGAAAATAATACAGAATGCAGTAAATGGCTCCAAGAGGTCCTCAGCCTATGAGTCTTTTTTTTTTCTATTGTTGTGGGAAATAATTTGCTATTCTGCAAAAAAAAGAGAAATGTAAAGAAGTCCTAAAAGCAATGAAATCCTAATAGTCTTTTAACAGACTGGAAGGATTTGAATTCTCCCACTAAATTGATCAATCATAAGACTGATTCAGAAAAATTCATACTTTACCAATGCAGGGTTGTATGCACCCGGCAAGCACAAAGGTTGTGGTCAATGAAAATAAGACTTGTTCTTCCACTCAAAGCTGCAGATCCCATCTTGCCTGAGGTTGTTCCTAGTGTTGGCATGTGCTGGTGTTTGAGATGAATGCAGAGAGCAGCTTTACAAAACTTCCAAATCCTGATGTCGAGAAAACTCCTTTTTCCAACTTTTCTAATGACGTTTTGCCAACACAGTGAATTGAACACTGTATTTTCCTCTGAGCACTGGTTGAAGGGGGTGTGAGATGCAAACGAATGTATATGGAAAGATTTTCAGACTGAAAGTAGGGAGCAGATCTCGTCTCCTTGGGGCTGCACAGAAGTCCTGCCTCCCTGAAAAGCTCTCAGTGGGTTGGAAAGGTGTAACTGCCAATATCTTCACTTTACCAATGCAGCTCAGACTTCAGCAGTTTAGGTAGCACATTTACAGAAAATTTGATGTACTCAGCCTAATTTCTATTACATTCACTTTATACAAAAATGAGATGCTTTTCTACTCTTCTTTTCCCTAGAAGGGTGATGAAATGGAACTCTGGCAACAGCAAATTTTGAGAGAATGTGTGAACTTCACTGCTGATGAATATTTCTAGGTAATTTCATGCAACGGTGGAAGAGAAATACTTGTTAGTCACTGCAGTTAAACCACTTTATAACTGACATAGTCATAATTGATAAGAAATCAATTCCTTGTGCCAGCTGCATAATTTCATTCACAATTTTACTTCATCTTTCAAGTAATCTCAAAAGCCCTCAGGCCCTCCCCAGATGCAGAAGAGAGAAAACCTCTGTTACTCTGTTTTGAGAACACCCTCAACTGCCAGTTCAATTTAACACGATGGATATCTACACATCCTGTTTTTAGGCTGCCATTACAAAGCAGGTGCTTTTACCCCTAGAACAAAATTCTCTCTTACAATGCAGGACATCTGACTTGCACATCACATTGCAGAGTAATTTTAGAATTTTCTAGAAATATTTCTTTACAAAATTTTCTTTCTAATAATGCTGTGTACAAAATGGTTATAGCCAGTGGTATTTACAAGCTTTTTATCTACTCAATGAACACTTTTAATTCCACCTAAAGTTGGATTTTCCTTTCATGAATAGTTCATGTCACACCTATCAGCTCATAAGTTTGATCTTTATCTTTGTCATACAGGCCTTGGCATCTTCTGTGGCATTTTATTATATGGGAACAGTCTGTTCCCTTATGAAAAATACAAATTGATTACTTAATCCTTGATTTCAGAGCTAAGAAAGAAGAGTTTCAATTGGAGGTAAAGGTTTTAGGCTTTTTCAAGGATAAAATCTAAACCCCAGCATGACATGAGTGTAATTCTGTCCAACAACACATACAAACCACAAGTTTCCAGTTCTTTGTTGACAGAGAACAACCATCCACAGTGCTAAAAAAGCAGTTTCCCCATTAGGTGCCCTAACAAAGTTTTCAAACTATTCGAACACAGAGGCATAAATCAAGAAAACAAAGCTTTTGCAAGATGTTACATGTAAGTTATACTAAGAAGTTAAAGAAAACCATCTGGGCATAAAATGTAAATACAGCCAGCATAAAAAAATTAAGAGGAAAATAAAACCAACCATGCATTGCAAATGCCCCAAACACAGAGCTTTCATTCTGTAAGACCACTGAAGTTTAACTCCAATCATCCAGCTTGAACAAAAAATTCATTTTTAAAATATCAATGAAGCAGGGCACTAAAGCTTAGGCAAGATGTAGCTTTTTTCAACTTTTTGACTTATTCAAGACACAGTTCTTCAAGGTGGGGAATTACCAGCATCTCTTCAGTGGCAGCTATGAATCAAAGCAGGAAAGAGATGGTGACTTCCTAAATCATCATGGAAAATATCTACCAGGATTAGACCTGAAAGGTTTGGTTCAGTTTCCTGTATTGCTGTCTCTTCAGTTTCTGAAGGGTAAAGCAACCTGGACTTGCTTTATAGACCCAAGAGATTCTGAGTAACCCTGGGAAGAAGAAAGACACAAAAGGAAATGTCTGGATACACTCCCAAAGACTGGGACCTGCAATGTTGGAGGGAGATTAGAAAATACCTCAAAAGGCTTTATCCATGTACGGCAACTTTTTTTTTTCAAAGATGTCTACAACAAACAAAGAAAAATCTTTTAAAAATCAAAACCTAGAACTTCATGGGATAAAATGCTCAAACTCTGGATTTTTCATGCTTAGTTCAGATAACTTACAAAAGCAGCATACTTGAGATTTGATTACATAGCTAGATTTTTTGTTTATTTATTTACTTTTAAACAGGATGCTTGCTTGGGTTTAAGTTAGTTTGGGGAAAGGGAAGTAGGAAGATTTTGAAAACAAACAAATTACTTACAAACAGACAAGTTAAAAAAATAAACCTGTAATGCCAAAGCTCTCCCTGTCTCTCAAGGCTGGTATCTTTGGATTCCCAGCAAATTCCTCTTCTTCCTGAGCTCATGTAGTGACTGGGAGCGACCAGCAGCCTGGAACCCTTGGCAGAGCTCAGCTCACAGATGATGAGACTCAGTTTGTCACTGATTTCAGAGATAATTATCAAGATAGGGAATTCTGGCTTAATGTCCTGATTCGAGAAGGGAGTACGTGATCCCAATCATAAACCATCCTGTGAGCAGCAAATGATGTCTTAACGGCATTTATAGCTGAAGTTTAAAATACTCATGGAGTTTGTATAAAACAGATGTGAATTTTCAAACTAAACAACAGATTTTTCCTATGAGGAAAGAAGTCGAGGCAGCAGAGGAAAGCTCTGTGTCCTCCTCTGCTTCTGAGGAATCAAAAAGGGAGTGATGGTTCTCTGACAGCTAATGTACTGTTTCAGTTTTCCTGCTGATCTGTTTTTATTCTCTTCTTCCAAATATTTTTTTCCTACTTTGCCTTTCATATTTCTAGGAAATTTTATCCACATGTGCTTTGTTGATAGGTCTCATCTGTTTATTTAAAAAATATGTTTGTTCCCCCAAAAGATATGATATTTCATTAGTCTTATGTGTTGAAGTTATTGTCCCAGATATTGTATTTACTTGGCCTTTAGCCTGAAATCTGCGTCTGTTCCATAGGAGCCTCAGTGTAGCTCTAATAGGCTCTGAAATCACCAATGTGTTGGGTTTTGTCTTCTCTCCTTTCCTAAGCCAGCTAATGTGGAATAGCCTGGGCCATAATTTTCCTGGTTTAGTCAATCTTTTCTAAACCATCTTACCTTCAGTTTTCCAACCGTGTAAACCTGTCTTGACCAGGAACAATCAGAACAGAGGAAAGTAGCAACCACTTCTTATGCACATGCAGTGGATCAAACACCCACATCCTTCTCTTTTGGCCATTTAAGTTGATGCTACAAACCAGACATTAAAATAAAATAAAAATAAAAGAGCTCCATGTCATTGTCAGGGAGGTGAAATGCTCCTAGAGTCTGTCCTTCAACTCCAAACAGCATATCCTGAAAAATTTATCATAGAATCATTATGTGGAGTCATAGTGACTGTCAGGAAGGCAAGAGCAGCTAAATAAAATACTGAATAAGGTTTTCACTGAAAACTGGTAAATAAGTCTGAACTTTATTAGAAAACCTCAGACTCAGAGCAGAGTTTTCTTCATAGAAATAAAACATTCTCCTTTAATTAAAGCTTAACATGTTCCTGCCAAGGCACTGCTGTGAAACACAGGCTGGAAGCACAATGGAGGCTTCCAGCGCCTGGTGTGGCATTGCCTTGAGTGGTGATGGACTGGAAAGAAAACTGTTTCTTCAGAAACAGTTTGAACTGTGACCCAACCTTCTCATGAATGACAGTCTCAGACATTCTGAAATCACAGGAACTGTTTGTCTGAAAAAAAATCACTCCAGAATATCAAGAAGACACCTTTTAGTTTTTGGCAAAATGGACAAGAAGTCCCAGTGGCCCAGTGCCATGGTGCCAGAACTCTGCAGAGTGAGAGTAGAAGAAATGCTTTAATTAACTCAGCATTCAACCCCTCCCCCCAAACCCACAAAAAAGAGCTTCTGTAGTAAATAATTATGGAGGATTTACTGCATATGAGATGAGTACTGAGTTTAAATGGTGTCATGCCCTTTATCCCACTGCGAACTGCAGTATCTGGACATTTGGCACAGCTGCTGTCCTTGTGTACACTCACAGTTTGGTAACAGGAACCACAATCACAACACCCCTGACAACTGTAAATTTGTTACATTATTTGTGTTGCTGCCTCATAACTTCTCCTCCTTGATCTTTTTTTCTCTACTTATTTTACTGGCAGTAAAACTCAGTAGATTAATACTGCTATTAATACCTTACTTTCTCTGCCAGATCTTCTTGGGTGGCCAGTTTCCAGATGTATAACAATCTTTGCTTGCTCACATCTCCTTGTTCTCAATGCCACCCTTTTTTACTTTTTTTATTGTATTCTGCAAATTTTAAGGCCTCAGTGCATTTTCAGAACTCAAGAGAGAAACTATTTGAAACCAGTAGTTACAATTCATTAATAACTCATGCATCTTTTCTCAGAGCAACTAAAAGCAAATAAAGATACCTGAATGACACTCTAGCTGGTCAGACACCTATGAGATTTTGTGGAAAAGCTGATAACAATTATTTAATTCATATTTTGTGCTATTTAACTGAAGCCTGTAATAATCCTCATCGTCCTTTTTGCAGCTACCCCATAGTCAGTGATTTTCTGCCTGTCACTATTATGGCAAGGATGGACTTACAAAATCCTTGTCTGCAGATTCTGACTCATCACAAAGTGAATACAAGTCCTGTGTCCTTTTCTGCTATTTGTCATTATAGAGTCACTACCACTCTGACTTTAACTCACATACACATTAGGTTAAACTTTGCTGGCAAAATTGCAAATATCAAAAGCAGAAACTCTGACTCCTACTCCTCTATTCCTTGAGTGAGAAAAGATAAAACAGTAAAAGGAAAAATGTCAAAACAATAATAAATTACTCCAGAGCCAGAAAATAAATTACATTATGGCCTTTCTAATGTGTGAAATGCTGTTACTCAAAACTGGAAAGGCATGGAAACAATTGCACTTCAGAGTAGGAGAAGTATGATCCCAGCTCTTTTGTTCCAGTTCAAACACCACACACGACCCTTGCTAACAGCTGTGGTGCATTGTGTCTCCTTAGGTCAGCAAGGTATATCCAGGCTCCAGAGAACAGCTTGAAGCATCATTGTTTCTTTGGAAGTGAGAGTCAATAAAAATTCTGACAAAGGAATGCAGCCAGGCTCTTGGAGTTGTACAAATTCCAGTCCTTCTTCATTCCCTCCCTCATCAAGTCCTTCAAAGAATGAAAAAGCTTTTTGAACTTGCTTTTTTTTCCCAATTTGCCTCAATTTTCTTTTCAGTGTTTTCCACAATGTATTTTCTGAAATATATGAAAAGTAACACT
Source organism: Platysteira castanea (assembly GCA_013397175.1). Lineage (NCBI taxonomy): Eukaryota > Metazoa > Chordata > Aves > Passeriformes > Platysteira > Platysteira castanea. The sequence goes on along the minus strand of VYXC01004915.1, from coordinate 47,245 downwards.
GTAATAAGAAGGTGTCTCAGGCTCTCTCTTTTCTCCAAATCTGTAAAAAAACAACCATGGCTTGAAAATCTTTGCAGCTGAAGAGTTTTCAGCAGGGAAATAGCAGAGTACCTGGGAAGCTCAAATAACAGCCAACCACTCTAAACAGCCTGGTTCCTGCTTAGCTCTTTGCTTTAAAGAAGCACTCAGAGACAAAAAGCAGAAGGAAAATCCCAGCCGTGCTGCTGGAGGGATAGACTTTACCCTTGGCCAGAGATTAACATCTCATTTTCTTCCTTTTCCCTGTTTCTTTATTCCTTTTCTCTACATCCCCAACTAATATCCTATTGTATCTTTTTACTTTTTGTTTGTTCCACCTCCTTTTTGCTTCTGTTTTCTTTATAGTAGAAAAGATACTTCTGTGAAAAGTGAGTTGACTTTCTCTTTTCCCCATCCTTTGCCTTTTGTTTTTCCTCATTATCTTTCCCATTTCCCCCCAAAACACTGCTAAATTTCCTGCCCTATTTTGGCTGATGCCCCAGTGTTCCTCCCTAGGAGCTCACCGAGAACACTCTTTTGGCACCCACTCTTTCTTTATAATCTGATTTAATGAAACTTGCTTTACTAGCCCTGATAAGGGAGAGTGAAATGCTGTTGTGGAAATGTGAGAAAGCTCCATCAGCTGCATCCTAAACTTCCATGCAGGTTGTATGGTACTACCTCTCTTCTTATCCCAGCGTTTCAGCCACACAGAAGGTAACTCATGCACTTAAATGTACGAAACGTACAGAAATCCTGCCATGCCTAAGGTTCTGCACTGCTGTTATTCCCAGGCTTGTGTTCTTAAGCTGAACGTGAGGTCAAGACCCTGTGCAATAAGTACAACCATGTCAATGAGAACAGATAAATAGATTCAGAATTCCCATGTTACATTAGGTTTATGTTCATCTCGTAACTCCCTGTGTTTATTTTGCAGATCTCTGCCTCTTCTGGAAAGGGCTGTTCCTTTCGAACCATCGAGGAGGATGCTGTCAACTCTTATTCTTCCAACAAACCAGACTAAACATCACATCGCCACAAACATGAATTTCATAACCAGGGCTGCTTTGGATATCTGTGCCATCTGTTATTTACCAACAGCACCTCAAGCTGAAAACAGCTTGGTAATTTGGATCTGCCTGGCAATTACCTCTTTGCCATAAGACATGCTGGGCCTGTAATGCACACCTAAGTGGAATTTTAGAATGCAGAAACCCAGCTGTACACCCTGAGCACTGCAGGAAGGGCTGGAACACTGCACATGCACTTTGGCAGTGCAGGAGCTTCCTTAGTCTCACTTGGTCAAACCTGCACCAGCCCTAGGCCACACAACCTGCACACAAGATCTGCAGGAGTTATCCCAGATTTCATGTAACGGCCCCCTGAGCCCCCAGCCAGCCTTTCCAGGGACTGGAATGATTTAACCTGCTCAGCCTCTGCGCCAAGCTGGAATCATCCCAGAGGGCTGACAGATCACTCACAACACTGATGCCCACTTGGCCTTGTCTTTGTGTTCAGACATTTGCACGATTTCATCCCAACAAATCTGGAGGATTATACCACCATGGCATTGCAAAATGTAATTTATTCACAAAACTAGGCTCAGGAACTAATGGTTCAGGTTCCATCAAAGCTTATCAACAAAGCAAGCTGCTCTCAGAGGACTAGGTATGAGCAGCACTCGCAGTTTGTCATGTCACACTGTTTAAATAATACAAGCTCATTTTTCATTTTATTTTCCCTTTACTAGTTCATACAGGCAGACACTTGTTTATTTCTCTCTGAAAGTCTTTTCTTAGTGAGAGATAAGTTACTTGGGGAGAGGAAAGGTTATATATTCAAACATGATGTCAAGGTTGTTGCTAAACTGATGAGTCTCAGCTGTGGATCCTCCCAAAAAAGAAATAGTCAGACCTGTATTTCTATTTAATATTGGATTTACCAAGAAGTTGCAATAAGGAGTCATTAGCTTCATTAGTAGCTGGTAACTGCTGCAGAACTTTTCTTTATACTACAAAGCAGCACCAGAGACATTAAACTCTTACAAATGTTAAGTACAAATTTGAAGAGATTTGCCACAGAATAAAGGCAGTTATGACCAGCCTGTTTGGTTTTTACATAGGCGAATAAATTATTATCACACAGTATTCTGACTGCTGTGCATCAACAGTCTGGTCCACCTGGGCTCATAATATAAAATAAATCAGGTTTTTGCCATCAATGTGCACATTTTTTGCACCACACATTACATTAAGCTTTGCTCCAGACTGCCCTTATTATGTAACAAGACTGGCTGTTAGAAAACACCTGTCTCACCTATGGATTTGTAAATAGATGTTCCCGTCCATCAGGGCTCCAACACAGGGTATTTTAAACACTTGCAGTCATCTGCAGGTCACATTACAGAGCCATAGCAAGAGAAAAGCCCCGAAAGTGCTTAACCAGGCAAACAGGAATCATCAAAACTCAGAGAGTCCAAGCATTTCTGCAAAATTTGTGCTCTTAATTAAAAGCCAGCAGATGTTGTAAAGCTCTTCACAGCCAGAAAGGCTATGAACCACATGATTTGCAGCACAAGCTTTAGGCTTTTATGCCACCCAAGCTGCTGCATCTCTGTTCAAAAGGAGGTGTAAAAAGTGCCCCAGTACCCTCCCACTGTTGCTCCATCAGCTCCTAGGACACAAGAAATGGCACTGGCCAACACTCTCCTCTCCAGCAGCCCAGGGCACCCCTCCCTGCAGACTCTGTTCCAAGCAGGACAGTGGATTCAGGGCTTCTGGTCCTTTGGTTTTCCAAGAAATGCAAAAAACCTGCCTCTTCAAAGGCAGCCAGGCAGCTTCAGCTCCAAGAAGTGGCGCTCCCAAGGAGGAGCTGTCACAGAAAAGCGTAGATTTCACTTTTTGTATAATAACCTGAGGGTCAGCCATAACCTTGGGGACATCCCCAGTCTCAAGCCCCCTTCTCCCAGCTTATCTTTACACCTCCCTCTCCCCCCAGGACTCCACACTCCCCCAGCCACTCACACTACGAATGATTGACCACAAGTTTCCTACCAGCCTGCTGAGGAAGGAAAACCAGGCCAGAACCCAAACCCTTATACATGCACACCACTCCCTCCCTCTCCACCCTGCAGAGTGGCTTCTGCCCAAAATGATTTGTTTTGGTACTCCAGTTTTCCTCCCTGCCAGTGCACCTCAGGAAACAAGCTGTCCCTCCCAAGTCCTTGCTCGTGTTTAAATGTGTAAAGTTCTTTTGGCAAGACAATCACCTCAGTTTTTCACCTCCAGCTTCCTATTTGCTGGCTGCTCCCTGTCCATTCTTTACAAATACAAGAAGTATTCAGATTGATCGTATTTTGATATGGAATTCTCTTTGTTCAGTAACGTGCCCAAACGTGAATAAATGTCAAGGAAAAGAACTGTTTCACGTAATAATTATAGAAAATTCTCTTCCTGTAAAATCTTTCACGAAAAGAGAGATTGTTTGGATCAAGGAAGAGAGGTCAGGTTCAGATCCTGGGGAGAGTGGTGTGTAGCGATAATAACACTTAGGATTTTTGCAGCATTCCTTATCCAGAGATCTGAGCCCTGTCTCCAGTACATTACAACAGCAGGATATGTTATCTTATGCAAACTCCTTCCTAAATTTCACAATAGCTGTAACAAGAAGGAATCATTAAATTAGTGTGCCTGAAAAACAGCCACAGAGCTCCTTTACTTTGCTTTTATCTAAATAAAGTGAAATATGGTCAGAGCTGAGGCATTTGTCCTCTTCATTGTTTACCAAGTATCTGCGTTAGTCTTAATGGTATATAAATACTAAAAGTAACTTAAAAAATGAGAAAACAGAAACAAGTATCCAGACTCTCTTCCTTTAAGCAAGTTACCCAACTGCAACCCCTACAAATGCTCAGTTGCCCTTTTACTACATCTGGTTCAAAGGCCACTAAAAATGGGATTCTTTGCACTGACATCAAAGGGCTCTGAATGGGGCTGTCTGAAACACGAGGGGAGACAAGATTAACTTCAGCTTTCTGCCTATAGAACTCCCGCAAAAAGTAACAAATAATAATCAGAAGATAAGGTTTTCTTGAGAACCTACTGATTTCAGCACATTTTTCCAATGTCAGCTACACTATGAAGTTGCTTTGTGACAGTAATGCAGTGTGCTACTAAACAGTGCTTGCAGCTTAATATGATCTTTTCTTGCAATAACACTAAAGAACACAGTGACTAAGAAGGAAGCAAGAGGGTGGGAAAAGAGATATGAATGGTTTATAAAGCACTAGATTGGTTGTCTTTATTTAGTACCGTATCTGTATTGATCAGGCTTTCCTCCTGGCTGCTGCGAAGCTGTAAGAATAGGCATCAGTGCCAGAAAATCCTGCACTGCTGCTGAAACCTTACCCTACCTTTTAACTACAAGCTTTATTACTCGTGTAAATACATCCTAGAACTCGGCTTTTAAAGTGGTTTCTCTCAGTAACCAACTTTACTTAAACACATCTGGAACCTCTTTGTAACTCACAACTGCTTTGTGTAGTCACCTGTATGATGAAGGTTAAATGCTGTGGAATTACTGCTGGGGGCTCTGATTGCCCCACAGTCACAGGAGTGGATATATAAAGCAGGGATTCAAGGGGCAGAGGAGTACTAAACAAACCCAAGATTATGTTCCTAATTGAAATTGCAGCCCAGGGTTTTCACATATAAAATCTGGAATCTGAGCTTACTTTCCTTAACATCATCTGTTTCAGCTGCTCCACATTCCAGGACTCCTTCAGCCTTGACCTCATCCCTGAGATTATTCTCCCTTCAGTCAATTAGAAGTTCTCAAATATACAATATTTACACCTAGCAGCGAGGCAGATCTGCTGATTGTCTCTCTTCAGCTGCCTGGGTGGCCCTAAGAACGAGGAAGTGTCCCAGGACTGGGGAATCCCATTGTCTGTGCAGAGAAGAGCTGGCGCTCACAGCACTGCCAGCTCGGGCTGCACAAGGGCAGGAAGGGGTATGTTGGAATTGGGAAGATTGAAGATATGAAGAGAAGGATTAACTCCAAACATTCCGTCCACGACTCTCAAGATTTATGCAAAGTACCCATCCACCTTAAAGATCTCAAAACTGGAAAAGAAAAATGAATCTATGAAGTAAAAACAATTTTAAAGGAAAAGCTGAAAAATACTATGCATTAGGTCTGTTGGCTTCCAGTCTCTGCCTGCTACCTCCAAGGCTACGACTCCTTTTTGTTTTACTAAATGAAAACATAATCATTAAATAGATTTACAAAACTATTTTGCCTCATATGTGAATATCACTGACAATGGTATCCAGATATCTTTTATTTCTTATCCCAAATCAAAACAGACCCTGGATTTTTAAAATTCATTTGTCGCTATTTCCTTAACCAGCTTTCTTGTTTTGAGACTGCTGTATTTATGAAACAAAAAGTTCCCAAGCCATTAGGCAATATATGACCCAAACAACTTGATAATCAATGTAAATGAGAATCAGGCCCACAGTATCCAGGAGTATTAATTCCTTTTATGAGAGTATCTTTCTTCCTGTAGAGTCTGTCTTATCTTCTTCTAAAGCTTACATGAGGTCATTTGGCCAAACCCTCGCCCTTAATTTCTGAACCCTGGTAGCTGATTTAAGAATATATTTTATTACTCCTTTTGTTTGCAGAGAAGTTGGTGCTGATACAGTCTCTCCTGGCTCTTCAGAGATTAAACAGCACACGGAAGACAAAGTAGAGCAATGTAGAAGATGCCTTCAAAATTTCATTTAGAAAACAAAACAATATTTTTTAGGAAAATGTTGTTAAATCAGTTCATACACAACACAACTTCTTTATATTATGACATATCTATATGTATGATACAGTTATATATTTCTCATTTCAATGATAAATTTGCATCATTATTATAAAAATGAATAACAGTTGCAATAAGGAAAATGAAGGCCATGAATCAGAACTTAGACTCATGTCATTGTTACTCATAATACCTGCAACACCTAACCAGTACTTCCTAGTCACTGCAGTGTTCTGTTAAACAGTAACTGTGCAATAAATCTTTGTTTTCTTTTCCAGATAAGCTAAAACTCAATCATAAGCATTTGTCAAAATCAATCCTGTATCCAACACCACGAGAGTACGATATCTAGAACTTCCTGATCTGAAGCAATTGATTTTTTTCTAGATATATAAGAAATGGAAATACCTTCAAACCAATTCTTTTTTTCAAAGATGTTTTATCACAGTATTTTTCAAAACAGAGCACCCATAGAACTGTGAGGCTGAACTGTAACTCTGCTGATGCTTGGGGAGCATGACTGGAACACACACAAACCCCCAACCCAATAAAACAAAGGGTACAAACACTCAGGTCACTGCAGTTCCTCATCCCTAAAGGTAAGCAAGCACTTCCTTCCCAGCTCAAGCATGAACTTCAATATACTGCTGAGTTCACTAATTTACAGAGGTTCTGTTCCCCCTGTATTAGTTACGAGAATATCCTATCATTTGCACAAATTGTGTGAAACAAAAGCAGTTTAAATTTCCACAGAGAGCTGTGGGCTCAACAAAACCTGAGAAATGGAACTTTCTGGCTAATTCCCTGCCTGATGACCATCGTGCTTTTGTGACCAGCTGGGAATATGGTCAACTACAAAACTCTCAATCTTCAGGCACTGACAAAAGGCAAGGCTTGACAAGCTGACAAAACATGACATCTTAATGAGTTTTTTTTGCAAGTGTTACTGGATAGTCCACACCAGAAGCTGGAGTTGGGGGCAGGGCAGGAGAAGAATGTGAGGTGGTGGAGAACAGTGCTCCTCGCTTGGATAACTCCTGGGTGATCCTCCAACCAGTTTTCTACTCACAAACCAGATTTTAGTGAATACGTGAAGTTAGCATGATACATAAATGAAATTCTGGCCACAGCTCTTTCTGTTAGTACTGAAACATTCTTAAGTAAAACATTACATTTTTATTTAAAATATCCACAATTAAATTTGCAACCTTTCTTCATGTGCTCTCCATAACGTGTGTTTCCTATAACGGGATATACTACACATACTACTTTAGGAAAAGATACAGCTAATTACCTGAAACCCTTACCTATTATCCTTAATAGCTGATATTATGATAGAAAATGGGGCCACAGGCAGGAGTGTTCTTCTAGGCTCAGCTATCAGATATTTCACACAATATGAAATTTAAGTGTCTTAAGTGTTGCACTCTAGGTGGGTTTGCCTGCAAAGAGGTGCTCATAAGTAAGCGGGTAAAAGAAAGTATTAATACATTCGTTACTTAATTCAGCCCAGGGAAATCAGTGGCAGAGTCTTGGGGGATGGGGGGGGGAAGCCCCGAACGACTCTCAGATCTCTAGCCCAGCTTTGAATCAAAAAGCTGCGTTTTTATCACACAAGCAATTCCTCCTGGAATCAGACACGAAGCAACAGGATCAGGTCATTTAAAAGCGATGAACTAAGAGCAGCATGAGCAGCACACCAGACCGTGCCTCCCCTGGCGTTCCCGGGACGATGTGCTGCCCTATCCCTGCTTTTACCTGCCGGGGGGAAGCGGGGGCGGTGCGGGGCCGTGCCCGCCCCCCGGCCCGCGCCCTGGGGGAGGCCGGCAGCTGCCGGCGGGTGGGAGGCGTCTGCAGCTGGAAAACAGCAGCTCCGGTTGCTGATCAGATTTGGGGGTGGGGTGGGAGGTGTGTGTGGGAAAAGCCAAGCGATGGATCTTCCCTTCTTTTGACAACACTCTCCCCTTCAGGACTAAGTCTGCACTGGAGGAAAATAACTGCGAGGGAGAACTGCTAATCACACCTCCGTGTGGGAACTAATTCCCGGGAGCAGCGAGTGCCGCCAGCCCCAGGATATTCCCTGCCTCCAACCTGAAGTGATTCCTCCTAGAACGGTTCAGTCGCGCCTGCAGTTCACCTTTGCCTTCAGTTAACCAGTGTGCAATTTGGGTTTAATGGAGCTGGGTTTATTGTTCCTCTTTGGACTTACGATTACGTCGACTGCAGGTAACGTGCATTTCTTTCTTTCTTTGCCCACTTCCACGCATGCACACAAACAAAGGCTGGGTGGTTTTTTTTTTTTGTTGCCTTTCCCCCGCCACTCTCCTTCCAAAAGGCTGTAAGCAACAACCAGTCCGGTGCGCGGTAAAGAACCAGACGCTAAAGACATCCTTTGGCCGTCCATAGGTTTAACCCGAACACACCGGGCTGGCGCTGCAGCCCGGGGCGGGCACAAACATAACGGTGCTCCCGGCGCCCCGGGACTCCGCAGGGAGCGGGGATGGGTCGGGCCCGGCCCGGGGGTCTGCGGGCGGGGGTGTGCGGGGTCGGGGCGCTGGGAGCTGCTGGGAGCTTCTGGGAGCTGAGCGCGGCTGTTGCAGGGTCCGCGCTGCCCCGGCCCCGCTCCGCGCTGCCGGCGGCCGGCCCGGGACACCGCGAGCGCGACGAGAGCGGAGCAGCGGCGGCCGCGGGCGGCAGGGCCAGGGCGGACGGC
>VYXC01004915.1:27607-37728 GCA_013397175.1 Platysteira castanea | reverse complement strand
CGGGAAATGGCGGGCGGGCAGCGGGCGGGGGAAGCCCGGGGACCCCGCGGGGACAGCGCGGGCGGGGGGAGCCGGAGGCGGGGCCGCCCCTGCCGCGGCCAGGGCGGGACGGGGGGAGCCCAGCGCAGCCCCCCCAGCCCCCGGAGCGCCGCTGTCCCGGCACCTGCCCGGCCCGGGGACCGCGGACACCGGGAGAGGGACCGCGGTGTGCCCGGCGTGGGTGACAGGAGGGAAAAGCGGTGATTTCCCACAAGAAATCTGTTCGTAACAACCCGGCCGCTGGGAAAGCAACAATAGTGTGTGTGCGTGCAACTGTACTAGTTTTGATACAAATTAATATGGAAAAATACCGAGACATTAAGATAATGTTTGAAAAATTCAATATGCCAGATTTCAAGTTGTTACAAAAGAAAGTATTTTTCTACTGTGCTCTACGGAAACACAAGCTTTTGTTTCAGCTCGTAATAAAAACAAAATTTGAAGCTGTTTCCCCTGGATTGGCAGTCCTGAGCTCCACACAGGGCGGTGGGGGTGGAGCACACGTGCAGAAAAGCTGCTCTGCTGTCTGTACTGACAGTGCTCAATGGGAAGAAAGCAGCCAGGAAGAGTGACACTTTGCCTACATCCTAAAGGTTGAAGGCCTCCTTTTCCTACACCACTGTATATATCCTGTCTTGCTGAGTAACCAAAACAGACTTCATTCAGATTTGCAATGATTCTCATAGGCTCATAGTTTCCTGTAGCAACCACGGAGATCAGTTCAGTAAAAAAATGATCAGGAGATCAGATGAACCTGAAAACGAATGACTTCAAGAATTAAAGTTCTTCAGACTCTATGATGTGAACTTCTACACATACCACCAAGTACTCCTGTGACTGCAGTTTGGGAACAGTTGTAATGAATCAGGCCTGCCTTTGAATCGATTGCAAAGCTCTTAATGAGATTAAAATAAAAAAGGAGTAGAAAAATAGAAAGTAGCAGTAGAATAGGTTAAGTCAAATGGGGGTTAGGGCACTTAATTTGTAAATTCACGTGTGCGTCCTGGCTAGAGGCCAAGTCTGATGACGTCTTTTGAACTTCGACCAACCTGTACATATCATGTATTCACACAAGTCATTCAATTCTTTGAGTTCCATACCTGCACTAATCTACCCCAGGATTACTTAGGGTTATTTTAGCCAAATATTTATGACTCAGTAAATTTAAGTCAGAGCTCACCAGTGAAAATGGGGGAATGACATTCCTTTTCCCCTACACACTGAATAAATAGAGTTCTGCTAATTTTAAACACACACTCCTTNNNNTTTTTTTTTTTTTTTTTAGGATATCCTGTTTTAAGTCTACAGGACTTACAATTTTCATTCCAGTGACAAAATTATTTCGTGTGCATTAATTCAGTGATGTGGAGAATTTTCCTACATGAAAGCTTTGTGCCAATATCATTAAAGAAAGAACAGAAAAATTAGAAAATCGAGATATATACTGTTTTCACGATACCTGTAGAATTAGCAATGCAGTATGTATAATAATCCAAATATTAAACAGCTGGGGTTCTAAGTCTTTGCTTTCTTAACTGAAGTCAGTTGTACATAAAATAGCAGCAAATCTCTCAGATCTGTAAAGGCTACCCCCACTGGGTATAGGTTAGCCTGAAATGATGTAATGTGAGGACCAGGAAATTCCCTTTTTGTAAGTCTTATGCAAACTACACAGTGAATACATTCAATTTCAATATTAAATATTCCCACAGAACGATACATTTTAGCTACATGAACTCATATAACCTAACAATGCTGTTGGAACTGGGTGAATCGGGATGCTGGGAGACCTCTGGGGTTGACAAAGAGTGTGCAGATGATGGTGAAGTTAGTCTGGAATTAGTCCAGTAGGGACTGAATTTCCTGGACTCTGTCTGAACTGGACAGCTTTGCTGTCCTGCTCCATGGACAGGTGACAGAGGTACAAATCTCTCGCTGAAACAGGACAGTTGTGATTTTCAAAAATCCCAGGATTCTTCCTAGGAATGCTCCGAGGGCAGAGGTAAACATTAAATTAAGTGTGTTGGACATTTTGGACCATTTCAGTGCAACAGGAGCAGGATTTAAGATTCCATGTGCCATGAACAGGCACTGATTCTGCCCTGGTGATTGACTTGGAATAACGTCTCAGGAAGTCAAAAGGTTCTTTGGATGTGAATGAGGGGAACCAGGCTTCTTTGGGCAATTTAATATCCTGAGTAAGTTACACTACTTCTTTGAAATGGAAGTAACCACTGGATGTGTACTGACTGGTTTTTTGTAAATGGGGCTTTTATGTTGCTTTTGTACACATGTTGTGGAAAGTTTTTATATTTACTAAAAATTTGGCTCCAATGCTCCAATGATTGGAGAATCATACACACAGTGAGAGGCCAGAAAGTTGGTGTTAAAGTTTGGAGAAGTTTTCCTGACATCTGTTGATTCTGCTATTTTTTTTGCTTATTTGCTCCCCCCCCCCGCCCCCATGAAACCCTACAGTTGTTTCTTTCTTTTTTTTTTTCTTTCTTTCTTCCCCCCCGACTATTTATTTCACTTTATCAGTTCTTGTTCCCCACAAAAGTTCCTCAGCACTTTCTGTTTTCAGGCTACTCTTGCCTCTGTATTTAAAGACAAACTTTAATTCCTCCTCTGGTTTCTTCTGCTTTTCCCAACAGGAGCTGTTAAGCATTGTTGTAATATATTCAAAACAAATCTTGGTCATGGCCTCTCCTCCTTTTCTGGAAAAGCAGTTAAAGTTTTTATTGAAGCTCTTGGAGGCAGAGTGACAATAGAAGGTCTATTTCTATCCCTGCTGAGAAACCACTTAGATCAGCAGGGTGACAGTTGTAGAAAAGCACAAAATTGCAGAATGTGGAGCCTCTGACTCCCTGCAGCTTTTGCAGCTAAATGAGAAATTATCTCTGCACACGTTTTGAGTATTGCTTTATATTTGACTATGAACCACTGCTGTTAGTCCAGACCACGGAGAGCATCAGTGTTGTTTTGATATAGTGAGTCTTTCGTTTTGGGAACAGTGGGAAAGTGGAAAAGAAGATGGCCTAAAGAAAGGCAGGTAAGTCAGAACAGAGTAACGCAATTATGTGGTGTAGACGAATGTTGCATAACGAAGGTAATTAAAATCCAGTAAACCATTCTCACTGATAAGGTTGATTAGCTAGGAATTAGTTTGCAATGTATTTTTTTTGTCAAGCGATTAATTAAGCTTATCTTGATCTATAGCTACAGACACATTTTAAAGAATGAATTGTCTTTTAAGCAGTACCCACTGATGTAATACAGACACAGCTTGATGCTTAATTTTGTAAATTAAAGAAGAAAATAGGGGCAAGTGAAAAAATATGAGCAAGACTACTTTTAGATCTGCACTTCTTCAGAGGGGTCCAATATTTCAATATGAACCGAGGTTGTGCATCCAACAGCAATAACAACAGTTAATTAATAACAGTTCAATTAATAACATTAATGTTGCTGCATGAAGCTTTATCAATGCTCAGAATGATGAGTGATAGATTAAAAGGTGACAACTCCTAAGAAAGTGTTACTATCATGAGGGCAAAATACCAGATACTCAAGTGGTCTTCAATTATAAAATAAAAGTGTAATGAGAATTTATGGCAATAATCCAGACATTTCCAAAGGAGAATTCATCACTCAAGCTAAGCACCAAAAATAAGAACATTTCTTTTGAAGGGTGTAAATCAAAGCAAAAGTGGGGGTTTTTTGCCTAAATGACATGTCCTTTTGGTATTTGTTATTATGTTCAAAAGAGGAGTAACTGAATTAAATGCTGTGACCACATTGTAAAGACCAACTTACATGATGATCTAAGAGTTCTGTCTCCCAATTACATCAATTTCTGAATCAGGAAAATTGGATGGACAAAGTGAAAGGCAGATTTTGATCTAACACTGTGTTGCTGCTCTGATCCTCTGTACTTAGCAGAGGACTCAGGACCAGAGGACTGGTGAGTGCTCCGTGGTGTGTGAGCACATGAAGATGTTGGAAGGATCTGATGTTTTGTCACTTAATAAAGAAATTCGTTTCTGTGACTCATGCAAGTCAGATAATCCTTAACAACAAGTTAGCTCCAGATAGTTCCCAACAGAAATGTGTTTTCCTGACCTCAGGTGACCACTGGCTGAGGTGAGAAAGGCTTTTCAAACACTCAAATTCTTGTGGTTGTTGCTGCAAGCAGTGATGAATGGGTCTGTCAGGAGCTAAGCAGAGTGAGCAGATCCCACCTGCACCCAGCTCTCCAGCAGTTATAAGTTAATGATCTTTGCTCACTACTGACTTAGGTTACCATCAGAAAGTCCTCTTAGAATGGAAACAATTTGTATCCTATCATCACTTCACTCACAGTTTTACTCACACACACAGATGATGTCTTGGGATGGTGTTACAAAAGATAAGACTTAATGCAACCCAGTGGTTATTCTGCTTTAACTGCACATTCCGCTGGCCAACTTCACTTCATAACATCTTTCTGTTACCTGCATCTCTTTGGTGATTGAATTTTGTTGACCAGAAGCCCACATAACAAAATTTAAGATGCTTTTAATCCTTATGGACATTAAGTGATGTTCTAAATTATTATAATTGCCCCAATTCTGGATAATCATATTAATCATTAAATAAGTATAGATGATGTCCTGTGTTTAACTGGAAATAAAAGCACACAGCTAAAGATCTCTTGTTCAGCAAAACAATTAAACAGGTGGTTGTAAACTCTAGATCAGATTGAAAATCTCTGCTAGCCAAAGGCGTTTTGATAAAACAGTGGCTGCCAGCCAGAAAGCTCAAATAAGGAAGCTGATCTGTCAGCTGAACAGTGCACATGGTTAACCATCAGAACCAAGTGCCAAAACTGAAGTGATGAATCTTTGTTGGGGTGATTTTATTTTCCTAAATGAAGCTTGGCCTGATTTTCCAGTCTTTACTATCCACATGTTCACATGGCATCTGTTTGTCTTGCAAAATCTTCGTGTCAAATGAAGAATATTTCAAATAGATTTACTGAACATAGTAACAGGCTCCTGCTGTAATTGTTACGTTTTATCGTGGACAAACTGATTTGATTTTAGGCCTCTCTATTCAAAGAGATATTCTCGCATGTTTAAATTGTGTACTGACTTCACACTTCCAGTGTCTCACTGTCTGAAGTGTGCATAGCTTGCATGCCCTCCTCAGTCTAGAAGTAGAATATCTCCTCTGAGCTTACTGACAGTACTCCCAGGACTGATGTTTTACAGCAGTCTCTCAGAAAGACTGGAAATAATTTGGCTCTGCAGTAACAATCCCACATCCCTGCAGGAGCTGGCCCTGAGAAGATGAGGTCAGGGATGAGACACGCTGATAGCCAGGGCTTTGAAATTTCACTACTGCTGCTCCTGCTGGTCTAATTCTAAGAATAAACACTCTCGAGGGCTGTCAAACCACAGTCACTTTCACCAGTCTTACATTTTAACACCATGTGTTTATTTTCCCCCAGGTTTTTGTTTTATTTGTTTTAAAACCAGCAGTGGATTTTGGACTATACAGGCTGTAGAGAGAGGTAGGAACATGCATTAGTGTGTGTTCCTTGTGTGCACTGCTATGGTGGCTTCTGAAGCAGCAATTAGTTTGAATTTTAGTTTGAAAAAAACTTGATTTGATTCCTTTCATCCGTATTTCCCAGCTGCTCTGCCTTTGGGATTTACCTCAGTGGTTTTGCACCACTGCTAAGTGGTAAGAACCACTTACTAATAACACTGACTGCCAGTCAGAAGGAGAAAAGGAATAATGGGAGTTTGGGCCTGACAGAGGGAAGCTGCTGCTCCAAATTTTACTTATTTTTTCAAACTAATGATCATATATCTTGCCACAGGACTGGGAGCAGATTGGGATTGATACAAGGCACTGAAGGGGATGCTGAGAGTTGTTTTGAGAGAGGTATTTCTGTGAAACACTGGCTCAGTTTATTAGGCTAGGTGAGCTCTAACCAGCCCCTCTGGGGATTTGGGGTGTTAATGGACACCCTGTCCAGGCTTGCTTCATATTGTTTACCTCAAGAAATATACCCCAGCTTTTCACTCAACAACTCAGATATTGTTCTGATCATATTTGAGAAACAAAACCTGTAACATCCCTTAGACAGCTGCAGGAGGAGAGTGGAGAGTGATAAAAAGCCCCCAGGTTCTTAGAGTGCCTTACTTGGGTATCAAGAAGCCCCAGGGGGAGGAAAATCAAAGAACTCACGTGGTCAGTGAACCTGGATGATGAAGCAGGTGGGTGCAATCCTTGGCTTGTTACCTAAGTTAGCTGTAACTAATGGACTAAAACTAACTGGGATCCTCACGGATTAGCAAGTATTAATTAAAGGATAAGATACCAAGGTTGTGGATCTTTTTGGATAACAGGAGCTTGATAGGTATCTTGGAACACCGACTACTACTAAATTGAGGATGTGGAAAAGAAGGGTGTGGCTATAAAGGATAAAAGTTTGTTTCATCTGAAAATAACTTTTAACTGCAAAAAGCTTCTCAGAAAAAGTGCAGCTTCTGAGAATGTGGTCAGGATGATCAAACCAACAAGTCAGGAATTTTGTGGAGGTGTTTTACTCCTTAAATAATGATAAAGATTGGTTAATATGGGAAGTACCTCTGTTGTGAACTCTTAAAAAGCCATGCCTGTTACTGGAAGAGCTGGAGCCAACTTCCAGAGCAGCCAATGATCTCTTCATCTATAAAGCTACACAGTGCTACTGCAGTGCCTTTATATGAAATTATAACAGAAATATCTGTTATTTCCCCCAAGCATCATCCTTCATTATGGGGACATTTTGCCTCATTTGGAGGATGGTAAATTTTGCTTCCTTTCTGCGTTCTTGGCTCTCAGTGGTCCTTACAGGGATCTCATACATTTTGGGATTGTCTGAAAACACTGGAGACTGCTGGGAGCCTTGCTGGCCTGGATATGTGCCAGAAAATATATTGCTGAATACTGAAATCACAGCATCTAAGATGATTGCTGCAACCCCCTCATGCCTTTGTTTTGGCTGAAACTCTCCAGTGCCCTGGAGGTATCTACTGTATTTAAGTGGCTGGGAAAGTAAAAAATAATAGCGGCTCATAGGTCAATTATAACATAGCATGAGAAACTCAGCCACGTGTTATAAAAATTAAAATAAACCAATTGGATTTGTCTGCCTGAATTCTGAGCATTCCCTGTGAGTGGAGGACAGCAGCACACAGGCAAATCATCCTTCCCAATTCAACCTGAAAGCATTAATCCTTCAATAGGCAGTTTTCTTCTGTGGAAAATTTTCACTGGTTCAGAACGGCTGTTCAGTGGAACAATCACTTGGTACCAATTACTTGGTACTTCTTGTCTTTTGTCAACAAACAAATGCTTATTTCTGTCAATTTAATGGCAAAACCTTGCTCCAAGAGTTTCCTGGCTTTTAGGGGGAGAGCTTTGATGGTTGTGTTTAGTGGACACAAAGAACAGAAATAATCTAGGTTATTTCAGCATGTGATATCCAATCTGACAAGAACACACTGTGCTTTGATTAGTTTTGTGCTGCTCCATAACACATGGGATTATCTTCGGTTAATTATCTGTTGCACTGACTAATCATAATTACAACACATGGAATAATTGCAAGTACTGGAGAGTTGTGCTAGTTTGGTTTTTCTTGTTTTTGCATACAGAGTAAAGAACAAATAGCTTATACTGAAGAATAATCTATTTCCTTGAACTCAAACCTTCTCTGTGTTAGAAAGTGCTTAAAAACTGACCATGCAGACTTTTATGCACCCACTGGCTGGCTAGAGTAATCATAGTGAACCCCCAAAGAGAGTAATTCCTGAGAAATCAAAAATTTGGATGTTGCCAAGCAGATACCAGTTCAAAGTAGTTCCTTGGAAAGGCTGATCCAGAAATGTCTAGGTTTGCTTATTCTCTCCTATTTAGAGAAGAAAGGCATAAAGGACTCACAGCACCCCTTAGCTTTAAATATATCTGAAGCCCATATTAGTTTACTTCAGGAGAATTTTATTCTCCTAAAGGAGGAAATGCTGCATACTGAGTTAAAGGTCAGGAATTCAAATTTTCTTGTGAAATGTAAACCTTAAAAAAATAAATTAATTAAAAACCTGTGCATGCTGCAGAGAAATTTCCAAAAGTACTTTGGCAAGGGACTGGGTCATAACCACAGGAAACACAGTGTGAGGAACTGGTAGTTCAGGATCCCCACAATTCTGTCTCTGCCCTACTCCAGCTGGTCCTCATCTTCACTGAGGGGACACAGAGTGCCCTGTGTATATTCAACTCATCAAGCTCTTCGTGATTATTGTCGGAAAGACTTCGGGGTGCTATTGAAGTGTAGCTGGTTTGGGTTTGTATTTTTGGATCATATTGGGAGTATTGTATTTCTATCTCTGATTGGAAAACATGCACATTACACAAAAACTTCACTTGGACATACTGGTTAAAATTCTTTGAAACTTGAAACACTTGAAAATGTCGTTGCATTGGCACACATTTCTGGTCCACTGAGAATGAAGTAGCTTTGAATACTTTTCTAAGCTATGAAGCATAGAGTACTTCATTAGGAAGATCAGAAGGAGTATCTAAAATACCAATTTCCTCCTTTGCTTAAGGCTGTGATTCATAGCTCTTATCACTTGTAATTTTAATTATATTCTCCACTCCGCCCTGTTTGCTGGAATTTACTGTTTCTTAGGAAGGGCAGCAGATTGGTAATGGGCCCCTTCCTCAATCACTGCAGTTCACATAGTGATGGATTAAGGTAAAATTGAAAGTTGATGACAATTCTCGTTGGTCCATTAACTTGCAAATTGCAGCAATTAAGGATAAAACTTATGCCCTTCTTTCTCTCTGGCTGTTCAGGCAGAGCCTCTGACATAGGGCAAACTGCAACTCTGTCCCACAGAGCTTTTGAGGTTTAGAGAATTAGAGTGAAAAAGCCCAGTATCATATTTTAAAGAGTGTACTTTTGAACAAGAAGTTACTTTAAATATGAGAATAACATAGTACAGTATTTTATGTCTCGTTAGCATAATGTAGGATGACCTCTGCAAAAACTGTAAGAAGCTTCTTTATGCCCTGAAAAACTGTCTGTCATTAAACAAGGCTCTCATATTTGTCTAAAACACACAAAATTCATCTTTCCATTTGTCTCAGTTTGAGAAGGAAGTTGAATAACAGAATTTTACCAGACAGTTTTCATAAAGGGTTTGCCACTGTTAAAAATACAGGAACTTCCCCCTGCTCCTGCCTCTAAATACCAGTTCTTACTTCATAAAAAATGATGGATGTGTAAAAAGTATGACCCTGGAGCAATTATTTGTGTCAGAAGTTCCCTACATTAGCTGTTTCACATTCACTATTGTAAAGCAGATGTCAGTGTAGAATTGTTAATACTCTTAAATTATAAAATGGGACTTGCTCCTAATCCTAAAGACAACAAAAAGCTTTTTAAATGATGGTTTGAGAAGGGAGGCCAAAATCAAGTCCTAAAGCCTTTTAAGACAAACATGGATATTCTTGGTCTCTCCCAGTGTCCCAGCATAGGAGTTAAGTGATGAAAATAAGGAGCAGTTTCTACATGAAGGCAGATCAGGGCCTGCTGGAGAAAAGCCATCCCCTGGGCTCTGAACACAGAAATACTGCTTGTGACTTTCTCAGGATGATTTTATGATTGATCTAACTCTGACAGGTTCAGGCTGTGAAAGACAAGGTGTGCTGTTACAAATGTACTGAGCGCAGAGGCTTGGAATGAATGATTTGCATCAACTGTACTGATGCTGCATCAAAAACATTGCAGAGATTAGGAAAATAATGTTTCTGAACCTTTCAGCCCACCATGTGTGTGGGAAAATGGAAGATTCGCAGCTTTCCCATTAGCAGCCTAATGATGTTTTTATGAAAGCAAATGAAAGAAGCAGAGCTCTGTGAAGGTGATGGTTCCAGACCCATTATTCAGGCGCTGTTCTGTAACCTTTCTGTAACCTTTCTAGATTGACTCTGACTTCCTCTTCCCTGCCTTTTTTTTGTTGTTGTTGTTGTTGGTTTTTTTT
>VYXC01004915.1:0-27572 GCA_013397175.1 Platysteira castanea | reverse complement strand
TTTTTTTTTTTTTTGTTTCACTCGTCCCCTCCTCTTTCTCGCTTTTGAACATGAAATTCTCTTCAGATTTTTAGTGTTTGTGGATTTGTGGCTTGCTTAACCCATCCCTCAAGTCCTCAGGAACTTTTATGAGACTCCAGAAGTTTCATGGGGAGTACAGCTGCTGTTAATTGAGATTCTTTAACAACTTGGAGAAGAATAATTTATGGCATGAATCCAAACTATCCAATTCTTTTTTGGGATGTTAGCAGGCTGTGTTGAACCATGTCCTTTTCTGATAATAATATTGCCTATAACCCATTAAAGAGCAAATCATGCAGGGAAATAGAGAGGTACCTCCTACTATTTCTTGGTGTACTGTAGTACAGAATAGGATCTCTCACCAAAAGGTAGAACCATACAAGGAGGATTATCTGGTAGTTTTTCATGTTTGTAACTCCAGGGGTTGTGTTCCAAACATGATGCAGTAAATGAATCATGCTGACAGTTTTCTCCATTTCTTGATGAGAAAATTAATGGCAAATCAGGCTCAGAACCGTGAACTCTGTGACAACTACACAGTGTTATTAATCTGGTGAAATCAGCACGGCTCCTCTGTCACTTCAGACCAGCCATGTCACTGAATGTAACAAATTTTGTGCATTGGGTGGGGAAACCAACACGGCACAAAAATAAGGAGTAAAATAAACAATAACCTGGGGATGTATTTGCATCATCTCTTAGGTATTCCAATTTTTTTTTGATAGTGTAGTTGCCAATTAATCCTGCCAGTAGAGCTGACTGTCTGCTAATTTATAACTTGTTGAAAGCCTGACTTGATGGAGCAGAAATTATGGTCTGGTACAGGGAGAACTTACATGAGCATTGAGTATGATTTTTCTGCCACTATTTATTGCTTTCCATCAACAGATCTCTTCACTAAAATAGAAAAGAGATGGCACATAATTTTAATTGCTTCCTAAAATACGCAATATGCTTGATTCTCACAACAGGAGGACTGTGCCATATGGACTGTCTAACTACAGAGGCAGCTTTAGAGGCAAAAGGTCTACAGGCCAGACTCAAAGTGTTTCCCAGTCCTCAGTGCGATGTTCCTGTTCGGATGCTCATGACAAGCAGTGTTGGCAGTTTTGCAGAAGAATGCAGGACAGAAGAAGGTGAGTGTCTTTCCCTAACATGGCAACCTGGCCATTTGATTAGGTCATTTGTGGAGATAAATTAATCAAGTTGCATTTATCAAGAGGAACTGATTAAAAATACTGATTTTAAATAAAATTTCCCTCTGCAGTTGTGGTGGGTTAACCCTGGCCGGCAGCCAAACACTTACACTGATGCTTGTTCACTTCCCCTTCAGTGGGATGGGGGAGTGAACAGGAAGAAAAAAGCAAGAAAACTCCTGTGTCACATCAGAGTAATAAGTGAAGGAAAGAGGCCAGAGCCAGCCAGTACTGCTTGGAATTTTCTTTCTGCTGTTTCTTTTTATGATGTGGTGCTTTTGAAGCAGCAGATCTGCCCAGTTAGGGGCATGCTGAACATTGCACTGTTCTAGAATGTTTTATGTAGTCTTAAAAAGAGCATGAAATTACAATTTCATGAATGGGGACATTGATGAGAACACTGATAAGCTTAGTAAATCTCTATTCTACAGAAATCATGGATCAATGAAAAAGAGAGAGGAGAAAGACCAATGCAGGGAAGAGGAACACAATTTCATTCAGTAGCGCAGAGAGTCTGGAGGATTCTGAACAATCAGGTATGTTACAGATGCTTAATGTTGAAAAGAAATATTAACTTTCCATAAATATCCTCTGTACTTACAGAACTCTTAATTCTTTCAACTGAATATTATCACTCCTTCCTAAAAGCGTACAGAATTTGTCCCATGAGTTGTCTGGGATTTTTTCCTAATTTAATTTTTAAAATAAACTTTACACAGAACTGCTACAGCATTCCTTGTGTTGATGTAACTCCTTCAAAAGTTTGGTAATTTGGCTATAAGCCAGTACATATGTTGGCTTTTTTTTTTAGGGCAAGGGCTGTTCCTGTCAATCATGATTTTGCTCGTTTAGCACTGCAACAAATTAAGCTACACGTCCCAGTACAGTGCTCCAGTAAAAGTTGAAGCGTTAAGGTAAAGAAACAGGAAAAACTTTGTGGAAGAAGTATCTGGAGAGAAAAGTAGATCTGCTTTTGATGTCAGGCGTAAAGAGGTTACTGTAACCTAATAGCCAGTTTCAAATATTGCCACTTCTGAAAGAGTCTCACCATTACCCCAGATTTTTTGCTATGAAGGGAAGCACTTGGATTAGAAGTCCCCAAGCTGAATTTATTGCTGTGATTATCTGAGCAGAGCTAATTGGACAACTGTGTAGAGTTCACTCTGTGCACACATAAACAAGGAAGGGAACCACAGTTCCATCAGGTAACAGGGACTTAGAGCTGAATATTCAACAGTTTGGCTGTATTTGTTTGTTTGTTTGTTTTCTTTAAAGCTTTAACATTTATTTGCTGGAGCTCAGAAAAAAGAACTTAAACTACAACTCTCCCTTGAGATGGACAAACTTGATGCTTCAGTGTGATGCCAGTGGAGAATTCAGCAGTAGGCAACACTTCCATTTCAGCAGTGCCACTCTGAGGGCATGGGAACCTGTATGAAGAAGCTTTTCTCCTCTCGAGAGAGCCTCAGAAAAGGATAATCTTTATCATGTAACCTGGCAGGGAATGTATCACTATTGAGGAAAACATCAAAGGCAGACCCAAACTTCAGCAATGCAAAGCTTCAGGAAACGTTTTTCTCTGTGATTTGAACAAGTACAATAGAAACTGTTCCACTTACTGCTTGCTCTGTGTCTGAAGAATCCATCCACAGCTCTGTGCAGGCAGCTGCAAGTGGAGGATGTGGAGAATTAGAGGGAGATTGCCTCTACATGAGTTCTCATTAAGAATAAACAGATACGAAATATTTCTCTTGTAATGTATGCAAGCCTGAATCATCATATTGTAACTTCGTGGCAGATGTTTAAATGACAGTATCTATGCAGAATAAATATGAATGGCTAATATAAATATTATTATAAACTATAGCAAGTTAAGAGTATACATTGAGTATTCAATAGATTACTTAATTTAGGCACAAATTATTCCTGCAGTTGGAAGTTCCATTCAAAAACACTTACAGTGATTATTTGGGGATGCACTGTAGTTGGTGAACAGAACTTCAGTGATTGATCCCAAAGAATTTTCCTACACAAGCAAGGGTAGGACAGTGGAACTTCATGCCATCAGAGTAATTTCTGTGCTGGTCATTTGCTGTCCCAGGCCCCTACACATCACACCCACAGCACATCCCCTGGGCTTTGCCAGTGGTGCACATCCCACCTTTATCTCTCCATTGAAACACCATCACCAAATAACCCAGAAACTTGGCAATACGGATTAAATTCAAACCTGGACGTTTTTCAGTGTAAACAACTTCTTCAGAAATTATGGACTTCTTGCTACAAGGATGCAAGAGTAAGCAAGGGAAAAAGAGTAACTTTTGCAAATACTTTTCTATATTATTTAAAAAGAGAGGAAATCCCTTCCTACTGACAGTACAGATTTTTCGGGGGGTTGACTGACCTTCATGCAGCCTTTTCCCAGGGCACATAGGTTAAACTCTAACTCCATGTTGTTAAATTATATTTTATAAGAAGAAAGATGGAGACCAAAAGCAAAGTGAAAAGAAATCAACAATAAAAATGTTTATATAGGGCTTAAACCAGTGGTAATAGTTTTTGTTTGAAACAAGAAAGGGAGGTCTTTGCCAAAACATATGATATATTTTATATATATGTGGATATATTTCATAAATAAATTATTACAGTTATAAAATTAAATATATCTTTCAGTTACTGCATTTGTATCAGTTTCTTACTTGCTGTATAACTGATTTTGTACATTTATAGAAAATAGATTATTTATTGTATAAAACCACTTTATATACTATATTCCCGTATTCTTCCTTAAAAGACATTGTATAGTTTTGGGGTTTTTAAAAAAGAATCAAGCTTTGTTATGAAGAATGCTTAATGTTCCTAATGTTCCTTTATGACCAAAACCTGGAAGATTTCCCCCTCGAATGCCTACACACCCAGATCACACAACTTGCTGCCTTCCAGAGGTTGATAATTCTCCTGACAGTCTGGGAATTTGAGTAGAAAAACAGAATACCCAATTCTGTGATAATAATCATGCATAAAAAGTGACATCACAGTTTTGTGTCCCTGTTGCTATAAATGTAACCCTCATCTGTCCCCTAATCCTGGGACAAACAAAGCAATAGTTGTTTGTCCTGAGAGTTCCTTTTGTGGACAATGTCCACTGACTTCAGCTCCAATCCCAAACACATCCCAGGGCTGAACAAGCTTCCAGAGCCTCCTCAGTGGGTACAACCCAGCTTTTACATGAACTGCTCAGTCTGTGTTTGGAATTCCACTGTGTTCCCCCATGTGAATTCAATTTAAATGTTGCATTTGAAGGCAGATTCACACCTTCCGCAGTCCTACATGCTTCCATTTTATTTTAAACATTCACAAAAAACCGCCCCCCAAAAAACCAAAAGAAATTCAAACTGGGTTCCTTCTGTGACATGGAGGCAGATTTAGCCCTTGAGTGGTGGGCTACAGGTGTTATTCCTGTGTTTTCTCCTTAGGAAAGAAAAATCCCAATTTTTTCTACATGAATTCCACTTTCAAGTGGTTTGGTTTTGGGACTCTGGTGCCAGTGTACCAGTTAATGTAAAAATCAGTCCATTGTGAATACAGCAAAAGAATGAAAATGAGAAATAATGTTGTATCAAGCTCAGAAGAAGGAAAAGTTAACTGTAGATATTTCCAAATAAACCTATAAACCACAGCATTTACCTGAAAGTTCTGTGTGCTGGATTCTGGCTTGGAACTATCATTATTCCATCTGGGAACAGTTAACAACCATGAGACAGTTTTTACCTAATTTCATGTTTGTATAAAATGCCACCGGTAATATTCCTCAGTGACTCTGTTTACCTGATTTTTATTTGTACTAGAAGGTGTTGAGCTAATTTGAAGTACAACGCTTTAAAATTACACACAGAATTAACTTCATATACAACTAATACGTTTTTAATTAAGAAACAACACTTAAAATCTGATAAATCATAAAATGATTATTTGCAAAAGTTAGAAGTAAATGCTCTCAGCTTTCAACATATAACATTACATAGTTAGGTGTCCTCAGAATCGCTCTTGTTCTGGGATGTTATTTTGAGGACATTTGTACTTTTACTTCTGTAACAACAAATTAGTTCCAGTTCTTACTCTATTCAATGTAAAACCATATATGTACAAATCTGCTCTAAGTCTGTTAGAGCTCCATAGCACTCATTCTAATTCCCAGTACAGTTTTGAAAGTTCAGTTTTGTGTTGTCAATAGCAATAAAAACAATAAATGGTCAAAAGCAAAGAAAATAATGTAGAAAGGAGCCCTGGAAGAATTTATAGTTTTAGCCTCAACAGAGAGGGAAGAGAAGAGATGTCAGTACAGTTGTGACATGCAAAGGGCTGAGGGAGAGGAGAGCTCAGTTTTGTTCCCCGTGTTCCCAGGAGGAATTACAGGGAGCTCGGGGCTCACAGCAGAGCCCTTCAGCTGAACGCATCAGCAGGAAAGGGGAAGTGCCATGGAACGTCTCCGTCACCACTGCACCTCCCCTCCTTGGCTGTGCCTTGTGAAAGCCACAGAGAGTCAGAAAGTGAGAGCCTGAGAGGGCACCAGCGCTGGGAGTGGAGGGTGCCGTGACCTCCTCCAGAGCTGGGTGACTGTTCCCATTCCCGGAGCAGAGCTCGCCCCATTCCCAGTGCTTCAGAATAAATGGCTCCTCGTTGCTGTGCCTGCTTCTGGGGACACCATTCTGTGGATCCTGATTCTCTCTACATCCAAAATTCTTGTAAAGTCTAGGAGCCAAGTTCATCTGTAGATCCTTCTCCTTTATGTCATCCCTACATTGATCCCCCACTGGCACCATCCAACATGGTTCACACGCATTCAGATGCTGTTTTTAGGAGCTGGCTGTCAGAGCAGCCAGACAAAAATAACTCTGCTGTGACAGATTGCTGAGGACAATCATGACAATTTGATTTAAGACTACAAAACCATTTTTCATGACAAAAGTAAAATACAGGCTGACTTAAGTCTGAGTAAAGTAACTAAAAGTTATCATTAGAAAAGGAACAAAGTCTATCCATATGAACATTAAATCTTTCAATCCACAGCTTGAAATCTATTGGAAGAGTAATCAAGGAAAATTGAAAACAGATGACTCTGGAAACAATGTTTGTTTTCACTCCTAGACTTTTACAATGCATAGTATATAACCTGATCTGGAGAGCTTTATGCTACAAAGAAATGTCAGGATTGAGAGATTTAAAATGCTAAGCAAGTTAAACAAAGCATATTGCACTCTCTGTTGACCTTCCAAACCTCGCTTAAAAGTACATTTTAAAGAGTAGTTTGACTTCCAAGGTTTTCAGCAGTGCTTTAGAGGACAGATGTACCTTGATATGCACTTCAAAGCTATCTCTGCAGATAAGGGATCCATACAGATTGTTGGTAGCACAGCTGAGCGTCAAGAGAGGTTTGGGATGAGGTTCAAGTCTTGGCTCCTGTTTTGCCATGGGAAACACGTCTCTGAAGCCTTGGCTCTTACTGGGTTCTAGCCTAGAGTGGTACCAATGTCCATATCAAACACCCCTCCCCTTATCTATATCTTCTGGATTAGTTCCCTCGTTTTATTTCAGTAGGATCTTTATTCATTTTCTAGCAGACCAGGTGCTGGTCATTTCCTGAACGCACCTCTTTCAGAAATTAGGTAGATGTATAGGTCTAAAAACTCCTTGTGCACCTCTGTGTTACTTTAGGGATCTAAATATCTTTACCATGTGCTATCATCGGTCATTGGTAAGTGGATACCTTGGCTCACACTTCCTGCAGATGTCTCGAGCAACATAAATGGATCTGAGTAATTGTTCCAGTTTCTCAAATACAAAACATTCTTCTTGAAACTACTCAGACAAACTGAGTGCAAACTGACAAACACTGGTGGATGGGTCATTGTGGACAAACCTATAAAGGAGCTTTTTGTTGCCTGATGATCTGTTTGTATTGAACCAGGCATTCAAGGATATCTAAGATTATTAACTCAGCCAGACATCTGTCAAAAGTGGTCATAAGCAGAAGAAAGTCTGAAAAGTTCAAACACTCACAACACTTGCCTAAAAGGCAGAAGTTTGCTTTCTACAGGAAGCCAAAAATGCCTGGAATTTCAGAAATGTGCCAGACTAAAATAAAAGTGTAACACATTACCTAACTAAACAGCTTTTTATGTAGTCCTTCCCTCCTAAAAATAGAAAATCAATTTCAGAAGTTTAATAAAATAAAATAATTTCTGTTATGATTTCATAGAAAATGGTAGTTGATGTAAAGGAAGAAGTTTATGGTTGATATACACGGCCAAAAGTATCCAAGCTTGGGGTTCTTTCCTGCAGTTCTCTTGAAGCAGCCAGACACTTCACTCTTGTAAATGCCCATAAATACAACATGCCACTGTCACTCTTTGACCATCCGTGTCCTGGCATTTTCACTCTCCACCTTCCCACAGGTAAAGCATTTACACTCTGGCATTTTGTCTCTTGGAAGACAGGCAAAGTCCCCTGCCAGAGTTAAATGAAGTTCCATGGGGGATGCCTCATTGACAACAAAAATCCCTCCATGTGGCAGCAACAGCAGAAATATTGCAGGGAGCCTTTGCTGTCTCAAAGTTTTTCATCTGAAAGAACAATTCATGTGAAGATAATTTAATTTCTGTACTCTTTTGTCCCTTTCCTCTGACACCACCACTGCAGGCAAGTGGCAGTCCTGGGTTTGATTATGGAGATTTATTTACTGTACTCATGGAGAAGTCCTCATATGGGAATGATTTGTGATTCATGAATGATTTGATCTGGACTTAATTGATTTAGAGGTTGGTCCAAGAATATCCGCACAACTATCCAAATGCTTGTGTAAGTTACTGCCACACATTGTTACATACCACTTCACACCTTCTGCCACAGTTTTTGCATGCAAAAATGCCCCCCAAAAGCACTGAAGACAATGAAAAATCAGTTAGATTTAAACTATAATACCTGATAGGCAGGGCATGGTCTGTAGCTGTCTAGCAATAAAAGCTTCTCAGTAATTCTAAGTCTTGATTTTATATAACTTGATTTTATAAACACTGAAGTTTCTGGCTATGTTGCCTTCCTCAATTGTATCTTTTTCATCTAATGACATTAATTTAACATTTGTGACTTTTCTTATTTAAAATCCAACTTTTGCAGTAATTCTTGAAGTTTTAAGAGCAAATTTGAAATACTGGGCAGGGATGTTAAATACCAAAATTACCTTTATCATCAGTACTTTTATTCTGTAGAACAGGACAAAAGTAATGACTGCATTTCAGTTTTCTATTAAGGGCAATTATCTTCAGTTACAGTTGTATGATCTGTCCAGCCCTTAAGGCTTCACTCAGTAGTTTTTGTAGCACACCTCACCCTCGGAATACTCAGTGCTAGTCATAACATCTATTGGAAACAATGGCATTCCTCCAGTACTTAAATATCTTTCCTAGCAGACAGAGATACACAGAGGAAAGCAGAAATGGCTGTTTACTTTTGAAATGCTGCCAGGAGTGAACCTATTTAGCTCGCTTGGGAACGGCAGAGATTCTACTGTACAGCCTGGGAGAACAGGATTATCTCACTCTTACATCCCATAGTTTATCCACATCTCTCAAAGCAATTCACAGAAATCAGTATCATCACTTCTGTTTCACCAACAGCAAACAGGCTGTGAAACAGGCAAAGCCTTCCCCAGGTTCACCAACTGGAAACCAACCCCTTTCCCCACAAAACTGTTCCATCTCTGAGGCAATTGCAGCCCTCTGGGGAACAGATCCATCTTTCTATTTATTTCTTTTTTGGGGGGGAGTGGGGGGTGGTTTTATTATGTAATGTCTTGCAGAATTCAAGTTCAGCTTGCAATACTTGTGTATTTATCCAGCCTCTCTTGAATGCAGTTAGGAAAGGCCATACCCACAAATGCTGTCAAGGCATGGGAAAAACACTGCTCTCGAGAAGTGCACGTTCAGAAGAATAAACAAGAGCCTGTCATTACTCATCTGCAGAAGCAGTGGACAAGGGGAAGTAGCTGTCCTGAGGAGCTTTGTTAGCTTCCAGAGCAGAATTTTATGCCTGAAAATGTCTCTCGGGCATGGAGCTGGTGGGTTCTGTACTGACAGCACTTCCACAGGGATGGGGTTACACGGGAGCTCAGCAGCAGGAGCAAACACGAGCACAGCAGTAATTTATCTTGGGTCAGTGCCATCAATAACTTCTATTCATGTTGTTAGGCAATTTTACCTTCTTGGTGACTTCCATGAAATGATCTTTCCCACTACAGGAAACATCAGCCTGTATCTACCATAAGTAGTTCCCTAAATCTGAAATAACATAAGACAGAACCTTGTAGTGTTTTCACTGAACACAGTAAGATTTAGACATCACTAATTAACTAATTTCCTGAGCAACCTCAACTGGAAGGGAGGGCCTGTGTTTATGAGCACTCTTGATAAAACAAATACGTCTGTCATTCAGTAGAAGTGAGATGACCTTTCTGGAAGAATTCTTCTGAAATTAAGCAGTTGAAATTTCTTCCACCCCTTATACATTCGAGTACCAAAATTTACGTTCAGGTTCGGTTCAGACTTGGGAACAACCAGGTGAAATAGGAATGAAAATAAAATTAGGATAAAGGATAAAAAACCCCAAAACTCCATAAACTGCCAAAAACTGCCAACTACACATTTCCCAAAAAATGGATTACCGAAGCCCAAATCCTTCAATTTTCTTCTCTTTTTCTACCTAGGAGGCTAAGAGAATACAAAATTGGTTTTTACATAGTATTGTTATGCACAGGTTTGGGGAGTTTTTTAGGAACGTGAAAGGAAGTCGGTGTTTGTATTCCAGTTTTACGTTAAAAAAACCAAACAAAAAAGTGTTGGCTTAGTTACTAACATGGAAATGGGAAAGGGGAAAAGGGCACATCGTCCCATATGCAATCATGTTACAAGAGCATTCAGGCTGTCCCCAACACACACACACATATTCTGAGAAAATCTTTGGTGTTTACTATCCAATAAACAAGAGAGTGGAGCCGGAAAGACACGCAGAGGGATGGGCCCAACCAGGAGCCCAGAGCATGAATCACCGGAAACAAAACTACTACAGCCAAAAGCAAACTCCTGTTTGGATCCTGTAACTTGGTAGTGACATTCCCTCCTCCTTCAGCCACCCAACCTTCCCCAGTGCCCTCTGGAAGCAGCAGAGACTTCAGTTGCTGTGTCAGTCGTGTGGGGGGCAGACTGCAAGCAAAGTTTAACAGAGGAGAACACACACTCATCACACTCCAACTTTGTCATTCCTGTTCCCACCTACTCATTCTCTTCCTGTCTGCTTTGGGGGAGGAATAAGGAATTATCTACCTTCCACAGCACACGGATATAAATAACCCTTTAGTTGCATTTTCCAGCTGTTATTCTGCCGGTTACAGAATTCCTGCCTGAATTCCTGGAAGCATCACCCTTGGTAGTGCTAATTCCAGGGGCAGCGTCAACCCCCAAAGTGGCAGATCATAGCAAGTCCACAGCAGTTTTGTTCTGGTGCAGCAAAGCAGCTATTCCCCTCAAAAGCGTAATGCTCCCAGGCCTCACGCTGCCAGTATTCTGAGAGTTTGGGTTTTTTTCAAAATAGAAAAAATCCCCTCAGGAAACAGCCACTTCATCTGCTCTTCTGACCCACTCTCTTTTTGGCCTTTCTTCAACAGTGAAGATGAGAGCAATAAGAAAAATGGGGAGAAGGAAGAGAAAAAGAAGTGTTCATCATACACTTTTAAATTACTATAAATTGTTTCAATTAAGGAAAAAGTTTTTTTTTTGTAGTAAGGCCAGGAGAAATCCTGCTTTCCTCCCTAAGGTGCAGCAGCGGAGCAGACTTTGTCCAGATGCAAACATTTGTTCCCATAGCAGACAAAAGCACAGGCAGACAACATCCCAGCACTGGTTTGTTGCAGGCTGTGCTCATGGCCATACCAGCAAAGACATCTGGAATAGAACAGTTCAGAAATTATGATTTTCTGTCCCTGTGTAGGCTTTTTACTGAGTCCTATTATTACATACAGGACTTCATGTCCTGCTTTGAACCCAAGCTTATTAAAATCCAAGAATGACCTAAAGATTGAACATACACCCTTGATTTATTACCTTTTTAAAAAAATTAATTAAGATTCATATTGGGAATTGCTAGCTTTTAGTATTTCCAACAGGCTTTTCAGTTATTTCCTTATTTCTGCAGGATTCTCAATATGCTTCCCCACATACTTACCTACATGTGCATTCCATGTGTGCTTCCTTCCCTTCTCCAATGTGGTTACTGCAGTATTTTTTCTCTTTCTGTCTGTCTTTCAAATACAGAGCTATAGGATTACACTTTGCTGGGCTTTAATTAAGACATAGAGACTGGTGTAATGGATAGAACCATGACAAGGAAACACATATCAGAAGCCAGGATTAAGATTTGGTATTTTTTTGGTACCAAATCTTGGATGTGGAATTTTGATGTTTATCCATGCTGGTCTTTGTACATGGCACTGATCTATTACACCATTCCTGACTTCCCTTACACAGCTCCCAATCCCTGACAGATTTAAGCAATTAGTACTGCAGAGCATGATCTTAGTCTGATCTCCTGTTCCCATGTGGTGTCCATGAGGAAAGTGATCCACACGCACTTAGTGCTGTGGTGGTGCTCTTGGCACAACGTGAAAGTCCAGGACAAATGCCAGGAGTGCCTGGGGTCACACTCCGACTTTCCATGTGTCCAGCACCCAAACCTATCCAGGAGGCTTCCTTTGTCTGCTGCTTTTTTCTCTTTTCATCCTATTTTTCTTCATGTCACAATTACTGACCCTACATCTGTGCTTAAACAGCCATTTCTGGAACTACATGGGGAACCAGACTGGTAAAAGGAAGAAACTTTTGTTAAGATGCTTTATCATGTTAGAATTATAAAATAATTAATATTTTAGAGGAAACCTCTGAAAATCACCTGGTCCAATGTCACAGCTATCTTCAAAGCTAGAGAAAACTTCAAGTTGTGATCCGGTTGCTCAGGACCTTGCTCTGTAAATTTTGAAAATTTCCAAGCAGAATCTCCACAGCTTCTCTCAGGCTCTTAATCCAGTGACTGACCATCCTCACTTGGAAGAATTTTCCCTGCTGTAACCTGTCACTGGCCATTAATGGGCCTCCAAGAGCCACCCCAGTCCATTGCCTGCATGGCCAGGCTCGAGGCCACTGGACAGTCCCTGCAGCCTCTGCCCCAGGCTGGACAAACCTGGTGCTCCTAGGCTCTGGCTCAGGTTTGTTCAGCACCTCAGGGGTCCAAGCAGTACCTGGCACTCTGTATGAGTTCATCAGTATCTTTCTCAAGCTTGGCTCCCTCTCAAGCTCCAAAACATGATCTCACAAGTGAATGCAGGCTACAACCACTTCCTTGGCCCCCTGGCAACTTTCTCCACGCAGAGAGCATTTGGCTCCATTGACAGAAAGGAAGGAGCAGCAAAATTCACAAGTGTAGGGATGCCTAGAATGCAAGTTTCCGCTGAGACTTAATTCAAAACTTAGTAAAAAATAACACAATCTTTCCTGGCTTTACCAATGTTCACTGAGATCCTCACTAGGCCCAAATCCTTCCTGCCTCGGGCTTATCTGCACAAACGCCTTTAAGTCAGAACAAGGTGCATCAAAGCAAAAAAAGTACTTTATAAGTGCTTTGATCAAAAGGTGTCAAAATGAACCATCAGTCTTCTCTTAACCACAAATCCTACTTCCCCAAAAGGGGGTGGATTTTTCCCTAGGGATATGAAGGCCCTGTAGAAGGGATAGAAAGGATTTCTGCAGTTCTTTGTGCTGCTGCCATCTCATAAGGTGGGAAATAACTGGGCACGTTGGCATAGCTACAGTGCAGAGGCTGGGACTGTGCCTGGCCCCAAACTGAACCTGGGACACACAACACCACACTGGCACCAGAACAGCAGCAAGAGCATTGACAGGTTTGGGGAACAGTAGTGCTTGAAAGTAATCCCTCCTTTTCTGCTGTACTGTGTCTAAAAAGAATGTTCAGAAAGTAAAGAAAGAGCCCAGAAGAACAATAAAGATGGTGAAACATCTTGCAAATGTGCTTGCGAGAGCAGAGTCAAAAGATGAAGGTTTTCTGCCCACGCCTTTTCACATTTTCCAGTCCTTATGCTGAATTTTTCAGATTTATTGTGCAATGCTGCCATGCTAGTCTCCACATTCAATCAAATAAAAATCAGACTAACCTTTAATTAATTTAAATTTAATTAATACTGCTTGCTCCTCTTTTCTGTGCTTGCATGAATATGTGCATACCTGGTTTAAAAAAGGATTGTCTACACAATTATTTCAATCACTTCTGCCCGCAGAGAAAAGCTGGTTTAATGTAAAGAACAGACAATGGGGGAGGACACACAAGGCAACAGTTGTCAGCTGTGTTTAAAGTGCAAAAAGAGAAGCAGTAATTGTTTTCTCTCTTGGCTACTTGAATAGCCTTAAATTACAACAAATGTTACTCATGCCAAATATTGTTTCAAGGTTTTCTTCTGATGGAACTTGATGTCCATAAGCAAGTGAGCAAGGAAGATGAATCTTAGGAGGACGAAGACAACAGAATCCCAATGATGCTGTGAGAAATACTCTTTTTGGTACAGCTTCACTCTGCATTCTGTTGCTTCTGGGTCTAAAAACTGAATGTGGCCACCATATGTTAGAATGCTTCTCACACCCAGGAGTTTACAAACAGCTTTTGATTCATGGGATTTCTGAAATGGATTAGGGAATCTGAAGATATCCACGACGTTGTGCTTCCCTCTTGCACGAAGCCTTTCCGTTCATAAATGGAAAAGGAACAAAGATTTCAGACTTTGGCTAATCACAATAGGTTTGTAAATCAT
Organism: Platysteira castanea; assembly: GCA_013397175.1. Classification (NCBI taxonomy): domain Eukaryota; kingdom Metazoa; phylum Chordata; class Aves; order Passeriformes; genus Platysteira; species Platysteira castanea. The sequence goes on along the minus strand of VYXC01004915.1, from coordinate 13,430 downwards.
GGAGCAGCCTAATTTAAGAGCATTTACAACACTAGAATTTTTGAGACATCTCAATAGTCTTCCAAAAGAAGAGAGTAAGATGGTTTGGGAATGAGCCATAGAGTGCTAAGTCTATCCGTTGTAGAAGATGCGACGGCAAACTGAAGAACTAATTAGAAATGCCGTGATTAAAAGGGTTTTTGTTTACACTCCCGGCTCACACCAGCTGCAGGGTGACTCTCGTGTGACAGTAGGGGACCAACATGGAGATGCAGAGTCCTGATGGGACACCTGAAACAATGGGGCAGTGTTTGCTGTGCATCTTAAGGATGTGTTTGCAGAACACGTTTTAGAATTAGTCTGTTCAAACAAAAATCCTCTCCTTCCCTGCAATACCAAGATGTGTCTGAATTCCAAATATTTCTGTGAGCTTCATGGAAAGCTGCTGTTCTCAGCAAAACCCAGTAGTGCACAGGTAACCCCACAAGCCCATTACTTCCTTGGCAAACAATTCAAAGACAAGATAGGACTTATTTCTTTGTGTCAAGTCAGACTATTTCATCTTTCATCTTGAAGAGAGATGGAAAAACTGATAAATGCAATCTGCTGAAGGAGATATTTGGGAATTTATTCTTCTCTAAAGCCACTGGGAGGTTGGCTTTAGAGGTTGGAGGTTAATTTCAGAAGCATCATCATTTAACTTTTCAAAAAAAAAGAGGATCATAAAGTGATGAGCACTTAAAAGGACTTTAAAGCAAAACCTCTGGTTACAGTTCTGGTATTTGTTCTTACACCATGCAGCCTTTTTTTAAATTAGGAGAAATCACTGAATATATTAACTCACATCAGCATGCATATAAATTTTCAAAAGTATAATAAAGGACACTTAAGAACAGCTCTGTAACATGTCTTTGTTGCAAAGCAAAGAACCACCTAAAAAATAAATGCAAGCTTTTAAAAACGGGGTAACAGAAGAAACAGTGTTCAGAACAAGCTTCAAGGTAAACAGAAATTATTTATGAGATTGTAACTTATTGAGAGAATTTCAGAACCACTCAACAGGTCACGTTGTCTGTTGATTCCCAAATACTGGAAGACATTATTCAAAAATTGTGCTAGAGAGAGAGAAACCTCACACAACTTCAAATAAATTAGCAATGCAGAGTCTATTGATTTTTTGCCATTACATGATCTCTTCCTTTAAAAATAGTTTTAAACATACAAATGTATTAGCATCTTGAATAATGAAGCACCCTCCTGTTATCTGCATAAAATAAATTAAATTGGAAGGCATAGGAAGACCTTAGAGCCACATCTCTTCCCTCAGTAAGTTTCCAAGAATGATACAGGAATATGTATTGTACTTTTATCTGTTTCCTAAAGAGTTAAAGAAAGGCTTCTACAGGAGATGAAGAAATTAGAAATATTTAAAGCATGGTGATAACAAAAGAGTAGTCGAGTATTTCAGTATTTCACCCCCAATAAGGAGAGCTGAAGGAGTGATTTAACTTTTTTCAAAACACCTGACACAGCCCAGGACTGCAAATTTACACAGCAAGAACCCTGACACCAGAAAGGTGGACACAGAGACACATCAGCTGATGGTGCTTTTAAATATTGCTTTCTCTGAAGTGTTTCATTTTCAATAATATGTTGTTTTAAAAAACCAAGATGTGGTCTCTGATGCTGCAGGTGTTGACCTGACCCATGGAAGGTGATGACAGTGAACAGAGGTTTAGTGCCTGAGGGCTCAGATGGGACTGAGCAGGCGGGGAACACTGCACCACAGAAAGGGATGGCTGCAGGCTTAAATGGGGCACCTCGAAGAAGTCCAGGGTCAGTGAGGCAATTTGTTTAGGAATTGTCACACTGCTGACCAGTGTTTGTCAGGGAGTGGAGTAGAATCACCAGTAGTTTGGCAATTCAAAATCCCTCAAGCATAACAAAAAATATTTGTAGATGCTCTTCCAGCAGGGTCTGCCCTGCACACCCTGTCCGTAGGGGCCATGAAAAGAAGTTATTTGGAAAATCAAATAAATAAGACTTTCCAGACTTGCATTGGCATTATATCAATTCCAAGCCATCATTCGCAGGAGAATCCCTCAACAGGAGAATCCCTCTGCCCTCCTCAGAATGTTCTTTCCAGGCCTTGGGTGCCACTGAACTCCAGAAGGTTGATGAGGTTACAAGGTACAGATGCACTTCCCATCCTTATATCTAGGACAAACAACTCTTACCATAAAATGGATTTAAATATATATAGAATGGTAAATGCAGCTGCCAACACTCAGTTAATAGTTTTAACTTTGGAAACAAACCAAAACCATCTGTGTTTGTTACAATACCTGCCCCTCCTAAAACAATAAGACTAAGCCTAACTCAGAACTGAGAAGGGCATTGATTAAAAAAGCAGTAAGCAAGAACATTTACAGAAGATTAGCTGTAATGTAGTGTAATGATGGAAAAGTACCAATTTACATAACAATTTTACAAGCCTCTTGAAAAGCTTTTTTGTTATTTTTCCAATGCCTGGTGCCGCAAAATATGCAAAAGGCAAGGTCTTGCTCTTTCATACTTAGAGTCTGATTTCAGATTATTTTACTGGGAATCACTAACAAACACAAGCACTGAGAAAAATGCTCATGTGTGGATGAATGCTAAATCAAATATGTTTTCCAATACTTTGTTCTGAAATATTTTGACTGGCTTTGACTAATTTTGCAGGAACAGACACCCAGTGTTTTAGAAAATTCTCTCCAGAAGATCATATCCAAGCCCTCTCTGGGCAGTTTGTTCAGTGCTCACTCACCTGCACAGGAAAGTTCTTCCTCATGTTCAGGTGGAACTTCCTGGGCATCACTTTCTGCCCGTTGACTCTTGTCTTATTACTTGGTACCATGGAGAAGAAAATTTAGTTTACTTTGTCAGGATGTTTTTCATTACTGCATCCCTAGAGGCACTAAAGGGCTAATTTTGCAGACTTTGTTGAGACTCCTTGAGTTATTCAGTGAAAGGAAGGCTCTCAGAAACTACTCCAAGTATTTTACTCTGTCAAGTCAAAGTTCTCGCTAATTCACTGGGCTTCAGATCAGAATCTGAAAACTAAATTCTCTTCAAGAAAAGTCATAGATCAATAACCATGTTTACTAAGTTTGCAAAATAATCTTCACTCAGATCCAAAAATATTTTCCTCTTGGGGTATCCACCTATATTAGCATATCTTAAGCAACGTTTTTAATTTTAATTCCAGAAACTTTCTGTATTTTTTTTCTCTTCTGCACTAAGACATCCATTTAATCCAAATGATGGCTCAAGCAAGTATCTATCCTTACAGATAGGTTGATCCATATGATGGGATTTTCAAATGTAGCTAATAACAGTTGGGAGCACACATTCCTTGTGCTGTTAAGCAGCTGGAAGCTTTGAAAAGTCCCTCCCCTGAAGCCACTGTTACTACAACATTAACATCATAAATAAGGCAGTGCCTGATTCCCCAGCAGTGCTTCTGAAGTAGCCTTAAAAACCTGCTGTGTCACAAAAGTAGCTGCAGTTAGATTTTTTCTTTTAATGTTTACAGTATCTGTTCACTCAATAAACACAGCTCATGTCAGGAAGTGTGGACATACATTGCCCAACACAACTACTGCTGGTTTGGGGACAAGAGAGTCAAATCGGCATTCGAAGGCAATTTAAATTATGTCATTTAGTCATAATCTTAAAAAACCTGCAAGCTGAAAAACTTTTAAAAAACATTGCAAAGGATTTGAGAAAGCTTAAATGCAAACAAAATTAAAATTTTGGATTTGGGAAGAACATGCTCTTGGTGCTGGAAATGGCAAACTCCTTGGCCTAATAGAAAAAAAAAGATCAAAAGTAAATACAACCCCTCAGAGGAAAATGTTACAGAATATCAGCAACTACAGCCAACAGTACCAGTGACAGCTGGAATGGACCCTACCAAGGCACAGCTGTACTGAATCCAACCCCTCTGAGTCTCTCCCGTCAGGAACAGGAAGCACTGATTCAAGACCAAGACTAATTTTTTCTATCATTTCTAAATATATTTATTTAATACCATGTCTAAAACATTCATGGTGTGTTATAAAAACACTCATCCAGAGCTTCAATTAAAGCCCAGTCATGTCACTAGCACAAGTCCATAATGTGCATGTGATTTTTGCATTTTTGCCAAAGGAAAAAGAGCAAATAGATGAGCTAAAATTGCAGAGTGGGATTAACTGTAAAATGAACAATAATGAAATAAAAGTTTCAAACTTGCTGCCACCGGCCAAAGTAGCTTCCAAATCCATAGTAGTCTTATAATAGTTTATTATTCCAATTCACAGAACAAATATCTACATAGAATTCTCCCACACACAACTTATGCCTTATGGGGAAGGCTTTTCTCATGACCAGTCCAATTCAAACCAAATGACAAAGCAGGAAATTAGGGTCAGAAAATTAAAATAAAACAATAAAAGAGGATGCTGTCCTGTAGACTCCATCTCAATTAAGTTATTTTTTACAGATGGGACCTAAACAAGCACTCAAGGAGTTTATCAGTAAATTTACTGGAAGATCAAAACTAAAAAGTCCTTTTATGAGGCTGTCATATTTAAACAGAACTTCCATCAATACAGAGATCCTGAGTCACACTGCTCTTGGAAACTGCTCTGTAACTGCTTTCAGAATCCTAATTTTGCCAAAGGTTGGGGAGCAGTTTCTCTGAGAGAGGTGCTGTTCGCGCTGCTACAAGAAAATAATTTGCTTGGCCAACTGCAGAATTTTTAGTTTCTTAATTCTGATACTTTTGGCTGTGTCTGCAGCTGCCGCCTTCTCTCTGACTACTGAAGGTAACGTTACCCACTGCAGCTTAGCAGCAGTGCAGGGAAGGAGGGTCTGGCTGACAGCATAGTGGAGCCTTTTGTTCAGGAGTTATTTATTTTGTGGAGAGACCGGGGCTCAGTCCCATAACCTTTGTATGGTGGGATATTGTGGAGGCTTATGTTAGAGTACAGATAATCTCTTCCACTTCAGAAAAACAAAAAAGAGTTTAATAACAAAAAGAAACATTAGACAGGAATATTAAAAGCTTGGAATACATTACAGTCACTTTCAAAGACTACACACAACCTCAAGGCAAAGTTTGTTACGTAATGAAATCCAGTGACTTATTTGCATTTAAACAAAATAGGTTTGGTTTATACTGTGGGAATATTGAAGAATGAGGGACACAATGCAGGCTAACAGTTGGCATATGGATTCAAGGAGAAAGGACTTGCCAGAGAAATCTGATTAAAACTGCAAAAATTCAGAATCTGTGCAAGAGAATTCAACTAGTTTTTCAGTCTTTCTGAGAGGCCTTGGACAGACTCCCCTCACCTTAACCAAAAATAATGTCTATCCAACATTCATCAGAATTTTCTATAGCATCTGAACCATGATCCAACAATTGGACAATCTACAAAATTATATTCTTTTGAGAATATTAAATGAGTGCCTCGCCCAAAAAATCCTTCAGTAGATTTTAGTGGTAGAGAGGAAGGGGAAATTAGTTGGTGTTTATTGTATTTAGCATAAACCAATTTTTAAAAAATCTGTGCTTCAACCTTTTGTGAGGATAGCAATTATAAACATTAAAAAAAAAAAAAAAAAAGAAAAAGTCAGCTATCATTCCAACCAAGTCCTAACAGTTTCTTCTCCGTTCTTGGGTCTCATATCTGTCTTTTAGAGAAAATGTCTCTTTTTTTTTTGCGGTGGGGCAAATTGGGAAAAGGAATTTTTTGCAAGCTTAATATATTTGATTCAGCCTTCTTGTGGCCAAGCCTATCAATTGAAATATCTTTTCTCATAATTTCTCATCCTGATATTTCCTCACCTTTTTCTTTAAAAAGTTGTAATAAAAATTCTTCATTACTAAGGAAATATTCCCAGTTTATTAGCCTGAAATTTCTTTACCTTTTGTTTTTTTCATTCTGCTCAGATCATGAGATTTCTGACAACTGAATAAAATATTTTCTTTGAAGGTAAGTGCTCTAAATTATGCCAGTGCTGGGAATATTCCTGCTGTTTTACCTTTGGCAATCCATACCTGTAAGAAATCTGCCTAGAGAGGACAGGGTTTGCAGCACAGAAACAGTAGCTGGGGGCAGGGGCTTGTGCAAGCTGCCCTACAAAGCTTGTTGCTCTGGGAAATGTGTTTCCAGAGCATCCTGATATTTATTTTTAAATCCTCTTCCCCTAATTTTAATAACAAACCTTCTTCGCTTGCTTTCTTCAGACCCAGCTCTTTCCTGGAATATTATCCTTCTAGCTCTGACGGATTTCTACAGTGAATGGATATGGCCATGTCACAAAGTCTGGGTGCACTGAGCAGCCTCTGTGGCAAATAAAAGCTGCGAGTTGTGAGTGATTTCACACCCTCCTCTTATGCACTGTGTTGGTCTGGGCAGACACCCCATGCCTGCAACCCAGGCCAAAGGTGCCATATGTGTGCAGTGCCTTTGGCACACACCAAATTCATCATCCATTAAAGGAGTTCCCACCTTTCTGAATACCTGGCTGCCAGGTGTCCAGGAAAGCAGCCAGTTGGTTTTTTCCCATATTTTTATGATGTTACGCAGAGTTTCTGCAATAAGTGTGTGCCCTCTGGGTATCCTCACTGGATGCATGCCTTCCTAATTCTGTCCCTTTGTAAAATCCAGGAATTCCCATGCTGGATCCTTGCTCTGGCTGGTGGGTCATAACACCTCCTTGAAATGTAGGCTTGGGGCCAGGCCCTGTTTGCTTATTGAGTTTTGTAACTTTTGCAGTTCTTCAGAGTCAGCTCATCCCTTCAGGCAGTTCTAACATGTTAAACTCTGCCAGTCACCCAGCAATTACCTCCAGAGCCATGGAACAGCTCCAACTGCTCCGTGGCTGTGGGAAAAACTCCGAGGAAAGCCATTGGTGTCTCCTGAAAATGATCTCCTGATGGCCAAGAAGGGGCACTGAGGCAGAAGTGTGATTGAAAGTAGAAATTGAATTGAGAATGAAAATTGAAAATATTCCAGTGGCTGATTGTTCTCCTTGTGGGAATTTGTCCTCTTGTTTCCAGCTGAAATCTCCCAAGAATTCACTTGTCCACATTACCCCTTGTCTTCTGCAAGCTGGTGACTCCTGGTAAAAAGGGAGTCTCTCCATCTTCTTTGTAGCCACCCTTTAAATACTGGACCATGGTGATAAGTTCTCCCATCAGCCTTTTTACCCCAGTTCTCTCAGCCTTTCCTCATACAGGAGGCTTCCTAGCCCTTGGATCATCTCAGCTGCCACATGATCAAGGACCTGCCCAAACTCCATTAAGTCAATGGGTGACTGTACAAGAGTTTAGACCGGGTTTTACATCTCAACTCAGCACAGCTTTTTAAAGTGCGAGTTTAGCTTTCACAAAGCTGCCATCCAAGGTGACCTGACCTCAAACAGCTTGGCAGCTCTTCAGGACCTGAACACACGGGGCTCGTCAGCTAGCCCAGTAAAAGGAAGATGCCCCTCAAGGCAAGGTGGAAAGCTGTTAGTACTGGAATGGCAAAAAAAAATTTAAAAATCTACCTAATAAGGACGGAAGAGGTTTAATCCATCCTGGGATCCCAAACAGCTCCCGCGCCTCACGCTGTGGGATAACGCGACCCCACAGCGCCACCTGGCGGCGCGGAGCCGCCCCGCGAGGGCCCCGAACGGCGCCCGGAGCCGCTGGGGCAAATCCAGCGCCCGGAGCCGCGGGGACAATTCCAGAGCCCGGAGCCGCGGGGACAATTCCAGAGCCCGGAGCCGCGGGGACAATTCCAGAGGCCGGGAAAGGGACAGCGGCCGCTCCCCGGGACGGCTGTGCCGGATGAGGGAAACCCGGCTTTCGCACCGCATGCGGGCGTGCGATTCCCGGAGGAGCCTCCTGGAGCCGAGTGGAGGGGTCAGGGTCTGCTTCTGGGCAAAAATCTGCTGGTGGAAACCAGAGATCAGGGATTGTTCCCTGTCCATTGTGCCGCAACGCGGATGGAAGCGCACGTGTTAGGTGTGTTACAAAATCTCCAAAAAGAAGACAAAAAATTCTGACAACCAGTCTGAGCTCCATTTTGTCCCCTAGAATCACTGCACAGAAACGAGACATTCTGCAGCCCAGAGAATTCATGAAGGCTGCTTAGAATGGTTCTGGTTACCAAAACTACGCTTGCATCTACATTTTAACCAGATTTTCACTGGAACCTTTTCAGTGTGTCCGTACAGTTGTTTCACGCACCCTCTTCCCACATGTAACACAGTAACTTTGTTTTAGACTAAGATCCATGATTCTAGGATTCAGTTCTATGGTTCACTGCCAATGCCCTTGATGCAATTAATTCAGCTCACTAGCTGTAAGATCTGAAATGGGTTGACAAAAACACCCCATCAGTGTTCTATTTTCAGTGGGCAAAATGCTACAGAGCCAACCTGCATTGGTTATAAATATCTATTTAACTCGATATTTAGTTTGGTTTGTGACAAATGACAAAAATTAGAAGACTTTAAGACAGCTTCCATTCTGCAAATCAGCATTTCCACTTGGAGATCTTTAAAGAAAAGCTTTATAATGATTAATCCCAATGTGATAAAGGTGTCAGTCTCTCCATCTGTGGAACAAATTTATCATAGACCAGGAAGAGATACAGGTCACACCTTAATTGCAAGGCAATTATCTGGATGCACTTTTCCCCTGCATGCAGCATTTTAAAATTTAAAAAAAAAAAAAAAAATTAAGTTTGTTACTTTTTATTAGAATTTAGAACTCTAGAACTTTGATATAATATGCTCAAGTGAAAACTCCTTCAAATTCTCTGTATCACCTGCAATAAAGTATTCTGGGCTACTGCATAGTTTAGGATCATTTAAAAATAAACTACTCCAAATGCCACAGATTAATAGCACAAACAATAGGCACTACTTTGTCTGCAGGACAAGAACTGACCTAACCTCTCTTAATTCTTTCACAGCAGAGATTAAAAACCAAATCAAACTATAACTCCCCCAAAATTCCACCCAAAATCCCTACCGCAGAACTGTTCAAACATCACTGACCAAACCCCATGGAGGGGAAAACCACAAAAATTCTGTTATAATGTTCCTGGGGGTTTTTTTGTGCTCTAATTTAAACTTCAATCAGGAATAAGCATTTTATATTAGACTGGATGAACAAAGCATTGAGTAAAGTGACCATACAAATCATTATTTAATGTTATGAAAGTGTTTAAACAAAGTTTGGACCTTAGTTTTTGCAACACCTTGAGAAAAGTACTTTGCACAACTAAGTATGGAAAGTCAGTCTGAAAAATTGATGGATGTTTTCTGATCATTGGCACAAAACAAAAAAATTGTGTAAAATTTGCATTAATATTACTAAGAGCAGGGAGAGGGCAGAGCAATTCTTGTGCTTCAGAAAACAAATTTTATCTAAATCCTCTGTGAACTTCACACAGAGTATGAAGAGGCAATTTTGGAAAAAGGAAAGCTGTGCTTAAACATTCAGAATTTTTTCAGCCACCCTGGTTTTCTTTCTCTTGATTAAATTATTTCAAAGTTGACTTACTGCTTTTGAGTAATAGGAGTAAAATACATTATAAATATTATATATTTCATACCTACAGAATGTAAATCTTATTAAGCTTTATTCCTAACTTGAATATTAGCCTCCTAGTTTTGCTATAAAGCTTGTATTTTTGTGTCTGTGATAACTCAGTTGAACAAAGATTCCTTCAGGCTTACTGCAGATGCAACTGGTTACAATTTTAGATCATTATCTTCCATCCAAAAGAGCTTTATCACAGTCCCAGCTATATTTAAAAATCTGAAATACATCAGCCACCTTCCTAACACCATATGAACACTCCTTGCCAGATTTTTCTGTTGCTTTTAAGAATAGAATAGAAGAACTTTTCATTTCTTCAGAGCTGCCTCCAGTGCAGAAGCTAAGAAGATTTTATTTCTGTTCTTGAGTTTTTTGCTTCAAGGGTCACAAAACAATCAGATAGCAAAGTATAATTACCAGATGAGAAAAAATAAACAACAAATAATTTCATTATGACTAGATTCATACCACTGACTTCAGAGAGACTACTCATGAGCACAAGTTAGTGTAAATAAGATTACAAACCCAGATTTGAAACACGCAGCTTTCTGACTGGGCTGTAATCTTGGCATAGGAAAATTCTAATACAAAATGATAAATTTATCATGCAGTCCAACACAAATTCATACATTGCGTGTCAGCAGCTCTGTGCAGAGCAAGGCCACTTGCTCTTTCTATCCCTGAGAAGAAAACCTACTTCAAGTCTCATTTTTGTTACTGCAGCTGGGGAGAATGGACAGAGCAAAGGGAGCTTTCTGAGCCTCCTGACTAAGCTGATGTAAAACGAAAGGGAAACAGAAAATTATAACCTCTGACAAGGGTATAATGTATTTACATTTTTATTTTGGAGCTCTAGGCCCCTTTTCTGAATTCTCACTTCTTCCTCAACCCTTCATTTTCATTTCCAAACTTCAAAAAGCAGCAGAACACCTTGCTTGACACTGAGAGCTTCTCAGATCTCTAAGTAAATGTCAGCATAAATTTTTCTTCAGATTGTAAAAAGAGGGGAGAAAAAAGCAGAACCCCATCCTATAATGAATTACTCTCTCAGCCATTACCTTGATTACCAAGGTCTGGATTAAATTGGGAACATTGTGGAGCAAAGAGAACTTTGAGTATTCTCAGTTAAGCCTGAGAGCAACTGAATGCCAGTAACAACAGCTCACGACAGACCTTCTTTGGCTTAGACTGGCTTTTCCTCTGTCTGCACTACAGACTATAATTGCTGACTTTTTCACCGTAAGGCCACCACTGATCCTTATTTTTCAGCATTCCTGGAACTGTGTGTTAACACACTGAAGATTTCTGCAAGATTGAGGAGAAGCCAGATGTTCCAGACAAGAAGTTTCGCTAATGAATTTCCATTTATTCACTATTTTTAAGACCAAAAGGTACCTCTAATCAAGCCCTTTCTAGTCTTTTTTTGTCTCCTTCTCAGAATATATTCACTATATGTGGACTTTATAGGCAACCCAATAGACCTGCATAACTGTGAGGTCCCTCTTAATTCTTTACCATTTTACCACTGTAACACACAGAAGCTGTGTAGAGTGTTTAAAAACATTTGTTTTTAAATGCCAGCATAATATGTAAGATGCACATGGAGTTTTTACCAATTAATGTGTATGATTTCAAGTATTTAACCTCCTTAAAATCTAAGCCAAAATTTAAAATCATCCCCTTTTTTCTACATAGATTGGTATTTTGCTAAATGCAGTGGATGGATGGTTTATGTGCTGAGTGGCACAGGAATTGTGTAAGACAAGATTCTTGGCTCCTGTATATACTAACTTACATATAAAATAATGAATATTCACTATACCTCAGTTTTGTCTTTGATTCTAAAGGATTTACCCATGAAAATGGCACAAAATAACCATGTAGTTTACCGAAATGATGAAAATTATTTTTATAAAATTCTCAAGAGTTCTAATGAAAGAATTCCACCCTGCCTAATGAATAAACAAACTCATCTCTCCTTTTGGGCAGCGAGCCCACAGTGGTCAAGTCCCCCAAATAACTCGGTGCACTCATTTCAGTTATTGACATCTTTATGGCCTCAGAATGGAGGGCTTAACACTAAAGATGACAAATATATCAAAGATCATGAGGGCTTTAAATAAATGTGTACCAGGGTGCTTAAAATTGCATGCGAGCAGCCCCTTCTCTTCCTGGCTTTGCTTGGTTCAGCTATGACATGAATTTTGTTCCACAAAGTCTGGAATTTTCACCACTGACAGGCTCACCCCAAGGATAAACATGTATAAAACAAATATAAATAAACTCAGTCCAAAACCAGCAAAGGATTTTTGCTGAGGACTGAACTTCTTACCAGACAGAGAACTGCATTTTGGGAGTAAGTGGAAAAATTAGAGGGTTTTGTTTTGTAGGGGTTTGTGCTTGGTTTTTAAAGAATGAAGCACATGGACAAAGGGTTTCAGCCACCTTTCAGCTCCTATAACTATTCTGCTGGCTTGTATTTAAAATCAATATTTTTTCCTGGCATTTTCAGTGTTGTTACATTACGATCCTAATTGCTTCAGATGCATTGGTTTACATTAATTTCTAAATAGATGAAGAGTGAATGCACTTAACACTTAGAAATTTTATCTAGTTAGCATCAACTACATTACAATACTACTCAGGACTATATATTTTGTAATCATTATTCTCCTGCTGGAGAATCTTGGGAAGGTTATTTCACAGTTATTCCAGCCAAAATGGAGATGCTGATATGACACCATGACAAAACACTTTGAGACCTATATAGGCCATAATTTCTAACTCATGCGTGCTTTGTTATTAATTGAGGATGGATTAAAGATATGTTAGCTGTGCAACAGACTGAAAAGCTATTTATCATCTAAAAGACAACTATTCTTGAAGCCCCCATTTCTTGTGTGTATTCTTTGAAGGGATCCACTTGCTGTTTAAATGTCAAACTACTTTTAAAATACTTAATGCATAGTCTGGACTCCATCTGTTAATAAAAAATTATAGTTTCAGTTGTTAAAGCTAATAGGATATTAACATTTCCTTTTATTAAACTGTTATTTCTGGTGCTTTTATATTCTTAGTACAACACATAAAATGAAGAAAACTAAACACACACTAAACTATGTGTCCTTTGCACTGAAACCCCACATCCATTACAAAGAGCCTCTTTGCCTTTTTTTTTGAGAAAAGCCATAACTCTAAAGATGATTTTGATCAATCAGACTTGAAAGTAAAACAACTGTCTTGGTGCTTGCACGTTTTCTTGGCACAGACCATAACATCAGAGCCCAAGTCCCCAAGCTGAGCAGGGAAGGAACAAAGTCAGTGTGCAATGACAAACTCTGGTTTTGCTGCTCCACCACCAGTGGCACCACATGCTCGCTGAATATTTGGCCCCAGTTACAAAGAATATTTTTTCCAGCAGCCTTTTTCAAAAAGCTGACCTGCACCCCACAACACTGATTTCAGTGAGAGGCAATAGTGCTGAGAAGGGACTGAGAGGGGATTTTGGTGACGCCTTGTCCGGCTACCTAGAAACAGAGACTAGACAGGAATAAGGGAATAAAGGCAGGGATTTATTTGAAAGGCCTTCAAAGGTGCACCCTGGGGAGCCAGAGGCTGCTTCCAAAATGGACCCCAGGATGGACAGCAGGTCACGAGTTCTTCACACTGTTATAGGTTTGGTCCATTTGCATATCAGCATAAATTTGCCAATTAAAACTTTAGATGATGATGTAATTTCTTCAATTTCTCCACCTCTCTAGGGGCTCTAGTTAACACTTTTTGGGCCTAGGCCAATCTGAGCGTCCTTGAACAGCAA
>VYXC01004914.1:1705697-1948744 GCA_013397175.1 Platysteira castanea | reverse complement strand
TTTTTTTTGCAATTGTTGGTAGCTGATACAGGCTCTTAGAATTAATTCCCTGCTCTGAAGGCCCAATACAAAACCATCTGAACTGGCAAAAGCTCCTAAGCATTTGTTAACCTTGAGGCACTTTTGAGCCTATGTTACTGTTGTTTACATTCAAGATATTAAAATTAATTTACTAGACTGCCATAAAACATGGAAACTCCCATCTGTTTAATGGTAGCTCTAATCAGAACTAAAACCAGAAAAAATTGCTTGATAATTCCAGCTTCTTTAAAAAAAATAACCCATGAGACAATTCCCTTAAGCCTACTATTTTTACTGCAACTGTTTAAAACCAAGCTCTATTAGCTTTTCATTCGGACAGTAAAAACCTCTTGGAAATGCTTCCTGTCAGATAGAAATACTTTCAGCGAGATGCAATAAGGATCCACACTCCTAAGAACCCCTGCTTAGCTGACTACTGATCCTACTTCTGAGCCCAGTACTCGGCAATAATGATCACAGAAACACAGAAACATAGCATTGTTAAGGTTGGAAAAGACATTTAACATCATCTTAACATCATTAAACATCATTTAACATTATTTAACCAGTAAGTCAACACTACCATGTCCACTGCCAAACCATGTCCCTAAATGCCACATTTGCACGGCTTTTAAATACCCCCAGGGATGATGACCCCCACTTCCCTGGGCAGCCTTTTCCAGTGCTTGACAACCCTTTCTGTGGAGAAGCTTTTCCTAAATACCAGTCTAAACCTCTCCTAGCACAACTTGAGGCCATTTCCTCTCATCCTTTCACTTAGGAGAAGAGACCAACCCTCCTCATGACAGCTACACCCTCCTTTGATGGAGCTGTGGAGAGCAATAAGGTCTGCTCTGAGCCGATCAGGCTGAACACCCCCAGCTCCCTCAGCTGCTCCTCATCAGACTTGTGCTCCAGACCCTTCCCCAGCTCCATTGCCCTTCTCTGGACTCACTCCAGCACCTCAATGTCTTTCTTGTAGTGCGGGACCTGGAACTGAACACAGGATTCAAGGTGTGCCCTCACCAGTGCCCAGTACAGGGGGACAATCCCTGCCCTGCTCCTGCTGGCCACACCATTGCTGATACAGGCCAGGATGCCATTGGCCTTCTTGGCCACCTGGGAACACACTGGGTCGTGTTCAGCCGCTGTCACCAGCACCCTCAGATCCCATGTGCAGTTTTCAGCCACTCTTCCTCAAGCTGGCAGCGCTGCCTGGGTTTGTTGTGACCCAAGGGCAGGACCCAACACTTGACCTTGTTGAACCTCATACAATTGGCCTTGGCCCATCATCCAGCCTGTCCAGATCCATCTGTAGACTCTTCCTGACCTCAAGCAGATTGACATTCCTGCCCAGCTTTGTGTCTTCTGCAAACAAACTGAAGGGCCCACTCAGTCCCTGGGAGATAGTGAAGTATGTACAGGCATGATTTATCTTCACATCTGATTACCCATTCTGGTACTCAGAGCCTGAGAGCTTTTAATCCTCACCTACCTGAAGGAGAAACAGCATCTATTAGACATGCCATAAATTGTGTTATATGTGCTGCAGGTGGTGTGAGCATTTCTGTTTATGAGGTGCTGAACTTAGAATTTTGGGATGAAAGATATGATTAAGAGTGATTTGCTTATTTAAAATTGTATTAAGTAGAAAAACGTAATTTTCCAGGGACTTTATTTGTCATGTTGTCATATTATTCTTTCATTTAATAATTTAAATGTTTAGTAAAATAATAGCCTGTGTCAAAATTTAAGCCTGACACCAATAGATGGTAACCTCAAGTCTGCCTTGGTAATGAATCAGAATGGCTTCTATGCATATAAATAAGAATCATGTCTGCATGTGTTGCAAACACTGATTAAACCCATAATTAAAACTAGATGGAAAAGCTTAGGTGGCCTGATTTTAATCTTAAGATAGTATAAACACATCATAATAACAAAACAGGAAAAGAAAGAATGAGGAAGAAAAGAGTGCAGGCCAAAGAAAACCACCTTCTCCTTCCTCATTTTGCTAACACACAAGGAGAGGGTGTCCGAGTTTTTAAGGGCTGTTTCCAAACTGTATAAAGATGTATTTAGAAAAAATCCTTACTGTGAGAATAAAGCAAGAACAGATTGAAAATACAGATGACTGTTACTTAGCTGAGCACTGCTAAGCTTCACAGCCACCCCTAAGGTGTGCTCAGCCTGTCTGTCTTCCTGCAGGGCTTCACAGCCATCACAGTTCTAGGCACGAAGGACAAGCTGAGGAGCTGATCTCTGCAGGTCCTCTCAGGAAATAGCAAGGGACAGTTTGGGCCTCTCCTCTTACGACAGAAGACATTTTGGCAGTCTGACTTCTAACCCATTTGCAGATACTGGCAGGCATCACTGCCTGTCATGGTGTAAAGGGGTTTTTTTATCTTACCTTCTGCTTTTTCATCTGACTCCCCTAAGACCAGATGACTCATTTTTGATACGTGAAAAGCTGAAAACCTGCAGTGCAATGTAAAGCAAATAGAGAAAAAAGAACTAGTACAAAGAATTACAAGTCATTCAGTCAGAACATTCTCCAAATGTGAGCCAAGACCTGTCTTTGCACCTAAAACCTATGCATCCCAATTGCAGCCTCACGAGATTCTAAGGTTGAGCAGAAGTCAGTGCCTACTCACAGTATTTCTTAGAAATCCAGTGACCTTCAAGGGAGTGGATTGAAAGAAGCAACCACACACTCAGCAACTGCTTCCATGAGCTTTATATATGTGCTGAAAAAAAAAGAGAGAAATCCTGCAACCTTTCCTGTGAGTTTGGTGAGACAAAAGTCTCTGTGGAGGAGGTGAGTTCGGTGTTGCTTAGGGAGCACAGCAGCTCTGGTTTCAAGGTCTCTGGTTTCAGTGAGCATCTGAGGAGAAGAGCGCCGGCAGTGAGGCCAAAGAGCGCCTGGTCTGAGGCCGGCAGTGACTTTCAGGGAGAGAGGAAGTGAGGCTTCTGGCTCTTGCTCAGATTAAATTTCTGTTGTTCTGTTGTTACAAGGAGGAAATTTGCTGCTAATTATCTGAAAGCAATCCCTGCTGTAATTGAGTCTTTGTGACAGTAAGGAGCCAATAACATGCATAGCTCAGGCAGAACCTGGCAGCACTCCTCACATCTGTCTGCCAGCCTGCACAGGGTGAGGAGCAGCTCCATGCCAAGGGCAGCCACTTAATCACTGCCACCCAGACCCCTGTGCCTGGTCAAACACTCACATTTTGTGGCAGAGTAGTTTCCACCAAAACCCACCTCACTGCATCAACCTGCCCAGGGGAAAGCCAATAGCACTGCTTGTTCACACTTGCCCAATAGCTGTGCCAGTGGAGGTTCTCCTTCCAGAAGCTGGTAGAAGAACCTTCAGAGACTGGTCCTCACACTTAGTTGATAAAATATTTACTGCAAATGACTAACATCAAGAAGAACAGAAGTAGGAAGTAGGAAGCAGCTTTACTTCCTTGGGAACACAGATCAATGACTAGAAAAATACTCCAACATTTTATCTCATTTTATGAGGCCATGAATCTCAGTAAAGACAGTGACATTTGAGTGATACCTTTGATCTCTAAGCATCTTGGCACACAGGGATATCTTCTTTTCCCCAGAGATGAAGATTTTGCATCATTTGCCTTTGCACAGAACAAGACGAAGTGACTTTCCACACTGCAGCATGCAGATATTTTTCATCTCATTTTTACCTCTTCAGGGACACATCCACTTTAATAGGAAAAATAATGCAATCTGAAATATGTGGGAGCTAGAACGAGTACAGTAGTAGAAGTTCTTTGCCAATCATAGCTCTTATCTTGGAGAAAAAGGATGACCGAATAGGACTCTGAAGGACAATGCACGGTTTAAGCAAAGATGTTTATTAAGCCTTTATAAAGCCTCTCATAAAGAATCCTTCATAGTATTTTTACTCCAACGTTAAGCACATTAAACCAGTTTTTCTCCTTAATTGTGCTTACCTGTAAAAGCACACAAGAATTTGGTCTAATGTTGAGTATCTGTTGTTGTGTTCTTCTGAATTTGAAGCTAGAGCTTGGAGTACACACCAAGCCTTTATACACTTATGTGAAAATCACAGAATATTCTTAAACATTTAAAAATTGTGAATATTTTGTTAATCCCACCTTCTTGTATTAGACATCTAGGTCATATTTTTTATTATTAATCTAAACTGGATCTAGGTTGTTTTATTCATTTTTCAGACTCTTGGTTTAGCTGGGACTTATAACCTAACAAGTAGATGGATTACAGGGTTGGTAGTGGGAGTCACCACGGTTCACTGATCTCAAAAAAACTACTATGTTCAGTTGTGTGTGTTTAGAGCATTTAATCTTAAAACATCCCTTGTTTAAGAACTGCCCTTTCTTACCTTCCTCCGTAACTGAATACAAGATAAATATGTTCATCCCATAAGGTGTGAGCCATGCCCTGAGGCTGGCTCCTGGTTATTTGAACTCTCATAAAGTGATGTTGAAGCTGACGCTATGCTGGCTGAAAGCAGCAGTCTTCACCATGCTGCAGAGGCAGTTTCCCCGCCCATGATTTAAATAAGTGCTGATTTTCTCAACATTCAGCACTGAAAACCAAGAGACATTGAAGTAATTTCCACAATAGACTGAATGCTTATGAAATATGAAAATTGTCCTAAAGAGACTACTGACTTAGAAAGACCCTCCACCTAGAATGAACGTAGCGTCACACCAGCCAATTCACGTGCTGAGATCAAAATCAGAGCCAATATCAGTGTGTTAAGTATGCTTTTAAAAGCTGTTTTAGGAAGAAATACTGTGCATGCAGAACAATTAGTTGTGTCTTGGTAGGCTTTTTGCTTGTTTGCTTAGTTTTAGTTGTTGGGGGGGTGGGGGTGGGGTGGGGGTTTGAAGGTTTTTTAGTTGTAGAAACTACCACACTTACAGATTTATTCTTTTTGCCAAGATTCATTTTCTTTTAAACAAAATTTGTTTTAAAGAAGATAAGCTAATAAAAGCATAGTTTTGGCTTCAGTATGAAGTCATCCTGCTCTTTCCTGGGTTAAAAATGTCTGTCTGACATCTTTAGAATATATGTGTGGCACTACATGATGGTTTAAATATTTGACCTCAAGTTCATAAAAGATTTTCCAAACACATTTTAAATTCCCTTCATAAAGAAATCCCAGGATTAAGTAATGCAATAATGCTTTGCTAAGATAGAGAAGAGAAATTACATGTCACATTACTGGTAGAACCTGAACTCCCTGAGGTTGTAAAAATTTCTCTGAAGTATGGTATAGCAAAATTCATAAGGACATGTCACTTTATCAACACTTTTTAAAAATTATTTACCCAACACAACTATGCCCTTGATACCTATGAATAATGGGAATATTCCTAACCCACAACAATAAAATCTTTGTCTAATAATGTATAATGAACTGTCATCAGGTTGTTAATATTATAAAGCCATAATGTGAAGTGCAGAATTAAAGACACAAAGGTGATAGCAAAAAATGTCAAATGGCATTTTTTGGGACCAAACTCCAGGGAAACAGAACTTCAAAAAACAAGTATATCATTAATCTTTCTGGGAGACATCTGCCAGCTTCAGCAAAACCCAAGATTTGCAAATGTCAGAGAAGTCTTGTGACTTATGACCTTCTATTCACTTATGAGGAGTCAGACATCTCTTCATAAACACGAATGTGTTGTCCTGGCAAAGCCATATCCATCTGACCTTCCCAGCTCCCTGTCCACCCAGAACCCATATGCTCTATTGTTTTTCCTATTCCCAGACTAGTTTCCTTGCTAGATTACTCTGTACAGATTTTGTTCCACTTGTCATCTAGCCCCTTTCCTTTCATTTTTCCATGCATCTCTTTTCCTTTCCCTGAATTCCTTCTTATTTTCCCATTTGAATTTTATTGCTCAAGACTCAGAGGAGCTGTCTTCTGAGGTTCTTCTTGGGGTTTCCTGAATCTCAGCTCTCTTCTTCAAACTGTTCTTTCCAATTTCTGTTCTGGCCTTTCTCTTTGCTAATCTCCCCTCTTTCCTCTGTCATCGTTTGGGCTTCGTCATCTTCAAATATTTTCTAATGGGAAAGAGTTTTGGCACATTACCATTGTACATTTGTTTATTTTCCAGGAGACACATTTAACTTCTATGCAGGAAGGGTTGGAGGGAGGGAATATTTCTGTTTCAGGAAGGCTGTTTCTCAAGGTTGTCCTTCAGACCTGGATACTTTTGAGAGGACCACTGGCTCATAAGAACTGTAGCAGAGGGTCTGTTAAGCTTCATAGATGGACATACAAATTCCAGTACCCCCTCAGCTGAAAGACCGCAAATAATTCATCCATAAATTCCTTTTTTTGTCTACCTGTCTCCGTTCAGTTGAGCAGCCAGCCTCTTTATCAGGAAGTAATACCAAAGTGCCGCGGAAAGAAGATGGTTCTCACCCTTACATTCCTCCTTTCCCTTTTCCTGATGGAGGGACCTGCCAGATTGGTGGGTAACCCCATGCACACAGACACACATCTTTTCCGTCTCTGAACAAGTCTAAGATTTTATAATCTCATTCTGTGTGATAACTCTGTCTTGCAGTTCAGCAAGACTGATCCCAGTTATTGACTGCTGGATTCCCAATTACCAGGAGAAAGGTATAAATTAAACTACAGGACTGTTATATATGTTCCCCACCAAAAGCAGGAAAATTTAAACAGCCTCTACAGTCTCTTTATGGAGGTGGAGGTTGTCAGCTATTTCAAAATGACATCTGGTATAGATGTAGAGAGACTATAAAAATGCAAACAGAAGAAAAATAATATTTTATCTAGACAGATGTTACAATGACTATGAATTATTAGATTACTCTTGGGGGGCTTTTTTGGTATTCAATAAAATTTTCACTGTGAGTCTTGCTCTACCCACTCAGCAGTAAATTGTCACCAGAGAAATAACTTGTTTGATTTCTATGAGAAGAGGACATTTAAAGATGTCCATCACAGACAATTGCCCCTTGTAGGAGGCTACAAATTTCTTCAAACTTGTTTTCTTGTAACCTCCCTTGTCTCTTCTTATTTGATCAAGATTAGTCTATTCTATTAGGAGAACTTCTAGGCTATCATGCTTTTCCATGAGATAGCCATGAAGGGGAGTAGCCCTTCCATGGAGGCCTTGTGAGAAGCCCTTGGTATCAATCATTGTTTTTGAGAACCAGATCTTTCCCCTAAGGAGACCTTCCAGGTAAAATCTATTACACAAATATCTGCTTATACATAGAAATACTTTTAAGGAGTATCTCCATTTAAAACACTTAAATTTGTTCCCTTCAGCAGTTTTCCTCCTCTTAGCTAAATGAAATCATTATCACTCTAGATTAAAGAATAAAACTCTGACTGTTTTACAAAATTGCCGTTTTTCCTATTTACTATCATGGAAGATGACAATTCCTGTAGAAAATAAATTTTTAAACGTCTATAAATTTTCACTGGTTGTTACACTCTTTACAGTGTTTAACAGGCTTTGGGAAATATTTGTGCTTTCACTCTAGGCAAATAACAAAAATTAAAAATCTCTATCCATTTCATGCTTTTATTCCCCTAACTTACAAGGAGTAGAATAAAAAACTATTGGTAATAAGGTTTTAGAAACAAGTTATAGAATTCAACTGAAAATTCAAACCCAGCAAGAGGTGTCAATGGGTAATTAAATATTAAAAAAATGTAATTCTATACTCTGCAGGAATAGGTCTGTTTCAGCTTCAGGTTCTTGTTGAAGCTATTTACATCTCAATCTTCACCCAAAAAATGTGGATAGTTTTCTGTTCTGGGTCTAATCACTGACCTTCCCTTGAAGCAGAACGTTGCTAAAACACTGTCCCTGTCATGAATTGCACAGCATCAAACCAAATGATTTATGAGTACCCAACAGCGATGTGGTCCTTCTAATTTGTCAATCAAATATGCAAGCTGTGACAAAAATCAGACATCTCTTGGAAACACAGCTGGAGAAGTTCAGCCTTATTTAGTTACTTTGCATAACCACTGATGCACCTAAAAAATTGTAAGGAAAGTAGAAAGACTCTTATCTCGCAGCCTATAAATTTATCTGAAGTCCTTCTACATCACTTCTGCAGGTCTGTGCTCCAGGGAAACCTCACAAAACTGGGGCTTCTCATTCCCAGCTTCAGGTTGGGAAGTTTAACATTGGTACCCCTTTACAAAGCAAAAACATTGTTTGTTCCCTTCTTCAGTCAGGAAATCCATGTGCTGATTTTCTCTTACATATCTAGAAAATTCTTTTTCTTCTTCATCCTATTTTCAGAAAAAGCAAGAAAAATGGTAAAACTGATCCTTTGCCTTGTGCTTTTCAGCCCTTTACCTGTCCTCCACGTGACTTCTTGCCAGCATAGTGAGCAATATGGCATATGACTTAAGCCAGAGTTAACTGATTTTTGAAGACTTTCTTTCTCTTAATGAGAGAAATTTAGTCTTTGTTGACCATAACTTAAGCCTTATTATTATGTGGTAATGTGTGTTCAGTGTCCCCTAACATGGGGGCATCCCCTACTGATGCCATAATGAGTTTTTGCTTTTTCATATACTCCTCTCATATCCCACTTCATATACACTTTTATGCAGCTTTTATGTATCCCAAGTGCTTTTAGCCCACATGTAATTCCCTAAGTCTGATAACTAGCTTAGACCTGAAGTTCCATTAAGCTAAGAGACTAAACATCTTGGAAACTTCGTAGTTAGGGGGTCAGAGAGTCCCAGACACCAAGGTCCTCTGCAGAACACATTCTGTAAACCAAGATAGACCCATGCAGGGGGGACTTTCCTCAATAAGGGGCTTCTCTTGAGCCTCCCATTGGGGAATCTATGATAGATATGCTAATATGCAAGGTCTATTGTATATGATTGATCCATGATTGTATACGCAAATCATCGCGGGTGGGCATTTTCCATGCATTGTCCAGTGTGCACTCTGCAACGTGCATTCTGTGCATCACATAAGGATCCTTAATAAACACCGAGGTAAAATCCCTTTTTCCCCTCTAACTAAGTTTGGCTTTTCATTCTAAGCCCAGGAAAAGGCATCACTACCAGCAATAATAGCACATATTCTTGGGGGAATCACAATGCCTTGCTACTAAGGAAAATGCCATTTTTCTGAAATACTCTTATTTACAAGGTAATTTCCTCTCAGCATGTTATTTATACCACTGCAAAAGACCAAGGAAGGCTCAAAATCCACTCAACTCTCCTTTCATTTGCAACTCCAAAAATTAAAAGAAGAAAAACAAAAGAAAATCCACATGCAAAGCAACGTCTTTAAAGGTCCACCTTGGAGCAATCATAGTTTAACCTAGAAAATAAGTTCTGAAGCACCCAGAACATGAAAAGAACGATGGGCTTCCCCACCTCCTGGAAAGTGTGGCTCCCTGATAAACCTGGTGGAATTTTTACAGAGCCAGGGAGTATGACTTTGTCCTCTCCTCACAGCCAGCTCTGCACTGAGCATAGAAATCTCTTTGTGCAAGTGCAAACTTTTCATGTGGATGGCTTCATGTACTCAAAATACCTGTGTCTGAAGCTTCCATCTCTATATCTTCAGAAGATTTTATTTTCTAGAGTTGTTTCAATGGCAGAGAGTACTTTGTCTAAAAGTTAGAAGTTAGAATTTCATAAGCAAATTCAATTTTCTACTTGCAAATAAATGTGGAATTAACATCTCTGCACTTGATGTCCAGTAGGAAATTATGAAGAACTCATTAGAAAAATGGGTTTCTCACACACAGTCCTAATGACCATTCACATTTTTCATGGGATTTTTATTTCACTTACACAGGGAGGTCATTTCACAAAACATTACGTGATACCTCACGACAGTGCTGAGGCAAACTGTTGCAATTGGTACTAAAATTATAATGCTGTAATTTACAGTGGGAAAGGAGAACAGATACCAAAGCTGTTGTACAGTCTCTGAAGAAGAAATTATGGCTTTTTATCTGGTATTCTGAGTAGCTGAATAGTCAAAGTCCTGCTTAAACCCTCAAACTAAGTGGATTTTTCTTGTCACTTCCCAGATCATGGGCTCACTAATAGGTAGAAAAATGCAAGAAACAGTACTCAATCCAATTTCCTTTCAGACCAGTATGTTGTAGAGATATACAAGCATACAAAGAATTTGTACCACTGCAGAATCAAGCTGACTTTAAGCCACATTCACTAAGGCTGTGCTAGAAAAAAATATTTAGGTTCTTAATTCTTTTAAGTTGTAGACTTTAACTTTTGTAGCCTAAACTTACATTATTATCATGAATCTTATGGTAGTGCATTCTTTAAAGATCCAATATATCTAAAATTCTCAAATTTTATTTCAGAGAAATAGAAATCTAGTGCTTACATAAATATCATAATGGCTAAGAAAAGAGCCTTTTAAGAAAAACTATCACTTCTTTCTTTTTAGTCTTATGATCTGAAAGGTGACAAGTCAGAGTCATGGTTTCTGAAGAGCAGCAACTCATCCGTTGCAATCTGTTAGAAGAAAGACCATTAATGCTCTCAGATAAGTAGAGTTCCTACAGTACCTGGAATCTGGAATTCTAAACCTAATAACAGTAATTTCACATTTCTGTTGTCTCTTTTAAAAAAGCAGAAACATACCAACTTCCTAGCATTGGCTTATGCAGTGATGTAAGCTTTCTGAGGAGTAACTAGACCAGGAAAAGACAAAGTTGCAAGGACACATTGATCCAAACACTAACCAGAAGGCAGGCTCCTCTTAAAGGTAAGTACCAGAAGGTTTCCTGACACCTTCTGTGGGCACACACACACATGCTGCTGATAATATCTCTGTAAATCTGTCATCAGATCTTGTACTTTCTGCTTCAAGATCTTGCCTTAGGTTTATATATGTTCAGAAGGCTGCCACCACCTCCACTAGTCCTTCCCACTGCTTGGGCCAGAATCTCAACCCCTGAGGGATCATCCTGTACTTGTTTCTTCCCCACACCAAGGAACCTCACACCTGCCCTCTTCTGTTCTCTGGACCTTTTCTATGTTAGTTCAGGAATCTTTACACATTCTCCTTTTTAGCAACACACCCACAGCAGCCTTCCACTTACTGCTTTCTTTTTCCCATTGCTGAGCCTCTTCCCTTCAGCCCATCTTCTTAGATCTTTTCAACACTTTCTCCCCAAAAAATTTACTAGGGCATGTATCTCTTTTGGGACATTTAAGCCTGATTTCAACTTAAAATAACTGTAGTATCACTAGAACTCTACTTGCAGCAATATGGAGTACTCCACATAGGATGACTGCCTATATTAACTAACTTTCCAGGCATGTGATCATCCCGTGCAATGTTATCCATGAGGCAGTGCTACAACATATACTGGAGCCAGCTCACTGTAAACAGTGCTACCAAATCCCCATGGGAAGTGGTAAGCAAGAGTGGTAAGCAAGAGCAGTAACTACAGCGCAGACAGACCTTCAGGACCAGGGCTTAATTATAACTTCACTGCCCGGTAACCAGAGAACTGTAAAACACTGCAGTCATCACATCTGACACTGGTTCTCATGGCTAATGAGCCAAGGAGTGCATCTGAGGCCAGCCTGCAAGTGTGAGCCAAACCCAGCCATTGCTCAATCCTTGCCATATGGGAGCCAAAATCTGGAGTCTTTCACTGGTGGAAATTGCAGACACTCTTTTACTTTCTGCATATTCCCCCTCTCTCCACACATTACTCCAGACAGCACTGCATGGATACTGAAGTGATTCTCCTATTTTTAACAGTGTGAGGCACTTGGCTGGGAATTCTCCATGCTCTAATGTGCGTTTGATCAAAAATTTAACTACCTCCTATAATTTAATTGTAAAATGAACACTTCCTGCTCCCACAAATGATATTTCCATGGAAACTGCTCAGTAATGTTGCTACAAAATGAAGGGGGTTTATTAATGGATCTTTCAATTTTTTCTGAATTAAAAAAGAATATAGCTCTGAGTCTTGAGGCTTCAGTATTTCCTTTTTTTTTTTTCAGAAAAACACTTTTGGAGAATGAGCTATACAAATCAATTCATAGTACTACAGTTCAGTAGCCTAAATTCTTGGCTCCATTGAGATCAGTTTGAGAAGAAGTAGTTAAGGTGAAATTATATTTTCTTTTTTAAATGGTTCATACAGGTTAATAAAAGGTATCTATTATGGGATGATATATTTGTGATTTCAGAAGATGATTGCAGGTTTTGCTGATTGGGACCATTTTGATTACATCTGGATATTCCTGAAAACCAAGTACTTTATTTCAATATCATGAATACAGTCTTAATTGTAGGAAAAATTACTCTGGACCCACCTCAGAGGCACTATCAGCATGAGGGAAGCATTCAGGATAGCATCCTAGCCTTCCGATTTAGATAGTAAACAACTGGTGTGCTTGACGCTGCCAGGAACTGGTGGAGATTAAGTAGCAGATAGTCTCCTTTTCAGTTTTCCCTGAGGCAAGAGATACGGCATTTGGTCTCCAATCAGGAAAATTTTAAAGCAAAGTCTCTCTCTTCTATCTGGTAACATGGAAAGAATTGTTGTGGTGTTGCTCAGGGTAGGTCAGAGCCAAGAAGCCCAATACGTCTCTTCTCTCCACTGACTTCTGTTACATAAAGGAGACTTTAATAATCACCTAGAAAGACCCCTCTGTCAGATCCACACAAGGTGATTTCAGCTGTGGGTACTGCTCCCCTCCTGAAGGATGCCTGCAGTGGAAGGTGACAGTTATGCATATACTTAAATTAGTCTAAGGTTTTTTTTCTTCAACTAAAGACACATTTTCTAAAAGGAAGACCATTAAAGGGCAGAAGTTATACAATGCCCATGATCACCTGGAAATCTATGTAGATATCTAGTCAGTAGGTCCTGGATGATGAGCCAAGAAAAACATGTGTAATATCAGTTTTGTTGATATAATTTTACGTCCAAAGGAGAGACAGCAAGGCCTCATCCAGAAGTTAAACAAGGATTTAAACCAGAACTATATCTATGTTGCTGGCTGCAGACATGACAAGTTTACTTACTTTTCTCTTACTGAATGCAAAACAGTCTCCCACTTTCTTTGCATTTTTGCTGCTAATTAGCAAGCTTAGAGAAGAGAGAGCATATTCAAAGGAGTCAAAAGTGGGCAACTTTCTGATGATATAAAAAGATGCCATGGCAGTTGTTAAAGAAATCCCAACACAACTCAGCTAATTATATCTAGAGGTCTCAATTTGTTACTTTTGATCTAGGATTATATAGCTTGTTTTCCTCTTGTTAATTGACTAGTTCAGAATTTTCTGAACATTATATCATCTTTGATGTTCCTGCCCTTGTTCCCTTTCATCTATTGGCAGAATCCCATTTAACAATACTAGCAATAGTTGATGACATCTGAAGTCCCAATATTTGTGAGTGAGTGCCAAGTCTTCTTTGTCACTGGCTATCAGTCACAGCAGCTTCTGCTGAAAGATAAGGCTGCCTCAGTTGGTCTTTACGTATTTCAGAAAGTGCTGGGGATAAGATAGGCCATGTTTTCTTGATCATGATATCTGAATTGCACAGGGTAGCAAATGGCTCACGGTGAAAAAACAACCCATAGTGTGCTGTTAGGATGAGTCTAAGGTTGTTAATACAGTGATCAGTATGAATTACTGGTGTCACCCAAATTAGGTGACATGGAAGGAGCACCTTTAGATGCCTTTGTTCTTATCTTTCAGTATGTTGTCATCATGTTTCCCATGGCCTTCCCTCTTAGTTTCTCTCCTGCACAATGACTCTAGTATTTGCCATGCAAACCAGTTTTGGGTTAATACTTATTCTCAGGATCTTGAGGTTTACAGAACCTGTATAGTTTGCTGCATATGAGAAAGTGTTGCTTGACTACTGGCAAACAGTGTCAAAAAGTATTGCAAAATTTCAGGCAAGAGTTCTTTTTACTTTCTTGCAATGATTTCATTTTATGGGACAGTTATTTCAGCTTACCCTGCTGATTTGGAAATGAGGAGAGTTAGCAGCACTTTGCCAATATCCCAGACTTTATTAATACACTTGCTAGATGAAGAGTTCAAATAGCTTTCCTTTGTGCTCTGACTTTTACAGCTTTCATGCCCAAAGAAAAACCCACCCCTGTCTGAAAAAGCTATTTCTGTAACACTGTTCAACCCATGTGGAAAGAGAACTAGGATTTATAGCCCAGCAAGGAGAGAATTAAAGCTGGCCTTCCCTGCTGCTCAGACATTCACTTCTACTTCAATAAAGCTCTACTTCTCCTGCCATACAATCCCTCCCCTGGCAGGACATAAAGACAGAACTTGTTTTCACCATCGCTAGGTATTGCCAGGCACTTGTTAAATTAAAAATTGTCAGACAGTAAGTATATCTTACATGCACTCCCTTTGCATTGTCCATTCCCATGCTTCTCCCTCCATGGTGGCAGTGAAGAAAGGATTAAATACTCCGGTAGGTCAGGTGCTGAAAATGAACCCTTTTCTCCACCAGATGTGGTTTGATTGGCCACCTGCCAGCTATGGTGCCAAAGGGGTTCCTTTCTGTGACCACTTATTACAAAACAAAACCCAAATCCACTACTACCACTGCATAGAAAATAATATTCAGAGACAGGTACAGGGATTTGATGGATGTCCTGTTAATTTAGGACCTCCAATTATTCTAGGAGTCTTTCAGGGAATCAGGCTGCAAGGCCTGTGCTTTTATATGTTGCTTCTGTTATCTAAATGTAAAATGTTATAACTTAGAGACTGACTAAAAACCATTTCATAATGAACAAAGGAAAGACAGGTCTGTAATTCTATTTTACCTAATCTGGAGAGTAAAACGCAAGTAATTCTTAGTTTCAGAATTTGTGTATACTATCACTGACCAATACATCTCAGCTTGGTTCTTTTCAGCCTTGAAGGACAGTAAAAACTGCCCTCCTCACACTCCCTGCACCGATTCCACCATAGACTGCAAATGTAATATTAATTTGAGCAAATAGTTATTGCTTTCAGAGCACAGAAGAGCCTAGATGCTCTGGCTCATTACACAGATTTTGGTGGCAATCTGTCTCCAAGACTTTGGCAATGCCAAAGAGTTAATATGGCAAATGGGGTCCCCGTGAGAAACCAGGAGACAAAGGGACAGCTCCACCTGAGCCAGGAGCAGTCCCTGTGCTATTCCTTTAAGATCAGGACAAAAACAAACAAATCAAAACCAAACCAAACAAGTGCTGAATGACTGTTTTGTTCTGTCCTTTCTTACCCTTCCCTTTAGTAATTATCCTGTTACTTGCCTTGCTATTTTCAACTTAACATCTTTATCTTCTCTGTGTTGGACTTGGATAAGGCATTAGGCAGATGTCATCCAAACCTGAAGATATAAATAAATTTAGGGATTACCCAGTGTCACTTAAATTTTGTTCACTGGTAGGAATCTCCTTCTCCTTTTAACACTGTAATCATAATTAGCACTCTGTAAATATTACTTACAGCCTCTGACTTCTCAAAAGAAGGCAAGATTAACAACAAGCTGTATAATACATGCACAAACATAGTTCTCACGTGTAGAACAGAAGCTGAAAATGAGGATAGAGACACTGCACACACACACAGAGCATCATGGCTTCGGAATCCATTAGGAGGAGTGCTTCTGGCAGCAGCAACTGCTATCAGCTGTCTTACCCCTAAGTATTTTGTGATATACAAAACATGTTTTTCTCTTAAAATTGCATCATGAATCTTCTTTAAAAAGCCAATCATCGATGACATGTCAGTGAGATCTTTTTTACTTAAAGCCTAGCTATGAGGAATTTTAAAGCAGACAAATAAATTGTCTAATGCACGGATGATGTGAATCAGCTCTGCTGGTAACTACTTCCTTCTGAAGACTGAGTCAATTTCCAGCTTTGAAAAGAGCAACTGATAATGACCAGTGTATATAAATTTTTTCTTGTATTTTATTGATCAGAGTGTCTGAATAGTGATTTCCCACTCTTTCCCAGTTTCAATGACTAATAGCTTGAGAGTGTTTAAATATTAAATATAGCTGGAAGATTTGTTTTCCACAAGCAGGGGAATCCCGTTGTTTTAGCCCTTGGATGGTTATTGTACTATGAATAATTGAAGAAGCTAAATTGCAAGGTTAAGGCTCCAAGTCTCACACAGATCTGAGAAGAGCTGGCTAAAAAGTAATGGGAGAAAACCCCAAACACCCAAAGTTAGTTTGTTACATTAACATTCAAAAATTGATATTATTCTCATAACTAAATTACAGTGTATAATAAACAAATCATAAAAGCAGACACCCCATGGACTGATGCCATCAAGATTTCCAATAGTCTGTTTAGTTTTCTTGGCACAGAACCTAGGAACAAAAATGGTTCTGAACATAAAGGGCAGAGGCATGGGCATGGGTGGATTGCTAAAGCAAGGTTTCATAAGGACACCAAAAGCACTTCAGAGAAAGTCAGCTCTTCTAACACAAACACTGAAGTCAACTTGGTTAGAAATAGAGACTTCCAAACATTTCCTGATTAATTTGTAGCTGTTGACTGCATGCTTGAGTGTGTTTTCCCCAGTCTCAAATACAAGCCTGTGCTCAGAATTGTTCCACTGTAAACAAGGATGTGTTTACAATACCTTTTAAGAAATGGGTCCCATGTTTATCTGAGGATAAACATATCTATCTAAAGAAACTTTTTCTTCAAGAAAATGTCTAACTACAAAATACAAAAACACAAAGAGAAGGTGCCATTTCTGTTGCATCATGTGTAGAGGTTAAGAAGAGGAGACCACTGGTGCTTTGAGCTTGGCAGTTGTTTATTTTCAATACCAAAGCGGCAGAAAGTCCTCTCCTTCTTACACCAGAGACCAAGGAGTTTCAAACTTTGAATCAGTGCTAAGAAAGCAAACATTTTTTGTTTAACTACAGTGAAGCAAAGCAGAGCAGGCTTAATTTCACTGTAAACAGATTTTGTTAACTAGAATTGTGTTTCCTTTCTTCCAGCCAAGCTTCATTACTCACTAGAACCAGAAAACAGCATTGGCATACCAGCCATTTCTCTAAAATAGAGACACATTAAAAACATATTAAAGAAATCTAACATTCACAGGCCCTCATCTTCTTCGAGGAACAAAGAGTCAAGTATTTATAATATCTTGTTTGTCCTGTTGGTGCTGAATTTTAATAGCAAGATGAACTGTAAACTGCAAAGTACCATAGACACCAAAGCAGGTTCCAGTTAAAAGGCACCATAGCCATCACTAGAAAATTTTCAGCATTACTGTGGAGCTCAAAAGATACAGAAAGCACCCTCCTGGAAGAAACCACAGGGGCTCAGATTGCATAGGTGTGCTTTTCTCTTTTGAATTTGTTTGGTTTTGTCTTTTTATGCATAAATGAAGTGTTCATATAAATGATAGCTGCCATTGTCACCTGATGCCAGGTCTCAAACTCTCAATGCTTTTTGATAGGATAAGGCTCTCCCAATCCTCTGAAGAGTGTTGTAACCAAAAATTCATCTACAAAAATTAAATCATGCCAGTCTGGTCATTTGCAAAACAGCTTTTCTTCTTTCTACCAACATAAACTTTTATGTAAAAATGCAAGGACTCTTCCCATGATGTTCTCCATGTTGGAAAATCCTTGTACTACTCACAGAAGGATATGGAGATTTCAAATGAATACAACTTTTGCTAAAATTCAGCAAACTGTGGAGGAATTAGAATAGACTATGACACACAAATTGCATGGAAAATTTAAACAAATACCTAAATACTTTTTTTTTTAAACTAAAGAAACAAAGAATAATGCTTCTGTACAAAACCCTTTCTGTCCATGGAGGGTTTAAAAGCAGCACTGTCATTGCTGATGACTAAACCAGATTGTCCTTTCTGGTTTTGTGGAATAATCAGAAGCAATACAGTGAGAAATTAATACAATCTCAAACAGAATCATTCACCCACCACTTCTGCCTTTGTGGGCCAGTTCGTGCACTCATTTTTCCTTTCTCTTTTGAAGCAAGGCTTGTTGGCTTTGCACAATGAACCTGTATCCCTTGGAATACCCCTGTACTGCCTGGCTTTTCCACTCCCACAGAATCACAAGATGGGTAAGGTTGGAAGGTACCACAGTGGGTCATCTGGTCCAACGTCCCTCCTCCAGCAGGGTCATCCCAGAGCACATGGCACAGGATTGTGCCCAAATGGTGCTTGAATATCTTCAGTGAGGGAGACTCCACAACCTCTCTGGGCAATCTGTTCCAGTACTTGGTCATCTGCACAGTAAAGAAGTTCTTCCTCATGTTCAAGTGGAATTTCCTGTGTATCAGTTTCTGCTTGTTGCCTCTTGTCCTATTGCCAGGCACTCTCCTATTGGCCCCCTCTCTTAAGAAACTTACAGACGTTGATGAGGTCCCCTCTCAGTCATCTCTTCTTGAGGCTGAACAGGCCCAGCTCCCTCAGTACTTCTTCATAAGAGAGATGCTCCAGCTGGAGCTGCTCCAGGAGTTTCATATCTCCCTTGAACTGAGGAGCCCACAACTGGACACAGCACTCCACATGTGCCTCACCAGGGCTGAGTTCCCTGAATTTGATTGTCCCTGTACATTTGGGGGTGGAGGGAAACAGATGGGCTGCATGTACAGAGCACCTCTGTATCAATCTGAGCAAGACCCCAGACTATTTCAGACTGAACATAGAACATCAGAGGAACAACCCCAGGCCAGAAGAGCAAATAAGCATTACTGAATGTGAGTCTATCAGTTTCACTTAATATACTGCACTCATACAAATAATTTGCCGTGATGCCATGAGAAATAGCAAGCAGCTCAGGCAGAGAACAGTTCTGTTTCTTTCTGAATAACAACTGTGTTCTTTTCATCTTAAATCTCTGAAAAAAATGAAGTAGGCCCTGCAGGCAAACCATGGATGATAGGATGCCATTAAGCTAATTCTTTGCATTAATGTTTAAAAACCCAATGAATCTGTTGTTTTGTTTAGCTGTATGAACTGTTTGGCACATGACAGCTGCAGGGTACTGAGATTAATTGATAGATTATTATGTGTTCTCACAGTTTCAAGCTATTAACCTTCAGTAGCATTTTGCAGTTAATCTCATCAGTAAAGGAATATTGCACTAAAAATTCTGAGGAATTTTTTTTCTGTCTTCCCTATAGTGTCATTTATCAGACACTGAATTAGAAAATATCTGTGTTTAATAGAAATTTTACTGGAGGTAAAACCTTTTTTTATTTAAATTCTTTTTATGGTTATAGATGACCAAGTCCTGGCTAGCCTAATTTTCATCAAGAAAGACATTTTAGGAAATACCGCAACTCTAAAACATAGACTAAGCATCCACATAAACTGTCTAAATACTGTTACACCCTGCTATGTTTTTCCACGTTTGTCCCCAGAATGAGAATATAGTAAGGTCTTAGAGAGCCCCACACAGAAACAGCCACAGAAATGCAGCTTCTTTTGCTTTGTGGATCACCACAGTGTCACAAACAGCACAGAAGTAACCCAAGTAGTGTTCCCTCCCATTACAGGAAGAGGGAAGACCAAAGAAAATAATTTACCACTTTGTGGGCTTACTGGGCTCCTCTGGTCCATCGTTTTTACCCAAATATGTATTATGGAAAGGAAAGACAGGAACACTGGCTTGGTGCATTTTTCATTTGTTTTGATATAAGGGTTGAGCTATTTTAACATTTCTAGTGACAATTTTTAGATGAGTTCTGCTAACGGAGTCTTAGAGCCTGTAAAAATACCCTGGGTGTGCCTGCTGCAGGTGATGCTTTGGGTTTTATCTTATATATTTCTCAAATCCTGTATTGCCTAGTGTGTAACTCTGAAGTTTCTCGTAGCTTGTTAGCTGCTCTCTTAGGCCAAATAGACACCACAGAGCTTCTCTGAGCTTGCTATTCAAGGGCACTCAGACTGTCTTAGGCCCAGAGGTGTACACTAGGGCTGTGAGAGAGGTGGAGAAATTGGAGAAATTACATCATTAGCTAAAGTTTTAATTGGTGAATTTATTCTGATATGCAAATCGACCAAACCTGTGAAAGTGTGAAGAACTCGTGACTCATCGTCCATCTTGGGGTCCATTTTGGAATTGGCCTCTGGCTCCCCAGGGTGTACCTTTGAAGGCTTTCATATAAATACCTACCTTTATCCCCCTACTCCTGTCTAGTCTCTGTTTCTAGGTAGCCACTCAAGGCATCATAGGTCTTGGGTGTTCCCCACCAGAGAGCCAGGAGACCAAGTGCTGCTGGAAACAGGAACAAATCCCATCAGATTCCCCAGCACTGTGCTGTGGGAGCCTCCCCTGTTAAATTCTACTGCCAGGTTGATGTTTCCTTCTCTGTCTTCTTTCTGTGCCCTGCTGTGGATCCACCTTCTTATCAGGCCCTGTAAAATTATCCTTGCCAGGAAAAGTCTTGATTTCTTCCTTTCTGTATACCATGATCATAACTAGACCCATTATATGTAATGTGATTTGTACAGGAGAGCTGAAAAATGTTCTTTTAAAGAGCTTGAGGCAGATAGTCTGCTCAGAGCTTGTTCCTGGTTTAATTTCTCAAAGTTAAAAAGTGCTGTTCCTTACTATAATGAGACAGAAATTTTACTTATATAGGAAAAAGGATTCTCCAAGACAGTCTGCCTTCCTTTTATAGCTACCTTCTAGCTGTGCATGGGATTCAACACAACCCCTCCTTTTTCCCATGTGTTCCCTGCAAGCCCAGTCTCTTCCTTCAGTCAGGTATTTCTTTTCTGTATGTGATTGTTTCCTCTGAAGTCCACAAAACTCAAGTATTTGTAGAGTCACCTCAGGCCTTATATTGTCTTTCTCCAAGCCAGTGGAATTACAGGCTCTAAAAACATGACAAATATATCCTCCTTTTGATGTTATGAAATACCAGCACATAACTTCTAAATGTGCGACTCCTACAATAAATGTAGTGGGGTTTTGTTTCATTTTTGACTTTTTGGTTTGGTGGTTGTTTTTTTGTTGGTTTTTTTATTTTTTTGGTAGAAAATACAAAACTTGCTTGACTTTTAGCGCCTTGGAAGGGCATTAGGGTGCAGGACATAGCTATCAAATATCAGCTGGTACAGATCAATTTGTGCCTTTCTTACTATTCAAGACTGTGCCCTTTTTTCCCTGGAAGCTGTTTTCTACTGAAAATGCATCGTGCAGAACAAATAATAGTTCAGGCAAACATTTTTACTGCCTAATAACCTTCCCTAGCACCCTTTAAGAGCAAAAATCTTCGTAAAACTTGGATGTAAGTTATGTGACAAGCATGGAGGAGAGGACATAAAGAGGTGATTTAGCTACAGCCTCTTCTCCCTTGGAATTGTCAGGCCTTGATAAAGAGACACACGTACTATCTCCAAGCTGCAGAGCAAGAGAAGATAAAGTATGTTGTCCACAATCTCATCAGTCAGTGATAAGAACATAAACAGACCTACAGGTCTCTTAGGAATGCTTGCCTTGAGAAAGATCCAGAGGACTGAATGCTGCTGCCTCTAGGGGCTCTCCTGTGATTGCCTCCATACCTTAGAACTACATCCTTATCTTCTGTTACACTTCAGTGTTTTCTGCAAGTTTATTTAATCTAAAAATATTTTCTACTGTTCAGTGCTTTATAGATGGGTGGGAGAGTTCTTCAGTATCTGCCCTTCTTTACCTATGAATGCAATAGCAAATTTCTTGTATGTGGACCACTGGGACAGTTTTGAAAAAGAGAAAATTCTTTTATCTCTTTATTAGGAGCTGTATTTTCTTTGACCTAATAGCAAAGAGAAAATCAGTCTCTGAACTGATTGTGATACAGAGTCAGCTCCCACACTGTATCCAAATTGGCTTAGAACATAATTTATAAAAAGCTGATGACACTTCCACCTGAAGCCTGAATACCCCATGTGTTAAAAGTCCCACTACATAATGCAAGAGAAATGCATATAGTGTCAGCACAATTCTGAGGACTCTCTTAAAGATTTAAGAGTTTGTCTCTGCATGAGCTGGGAGGGCACAAAAGTTACTGACCAAGAAATGACATCAGAATGCACTTAAAAGAAAAAGAAATTATTGGTCTGCAGTCCCTTTTTTACTGAATTGAGAATGCTGATGGCACCTTTAACTGCTATAGTATGAATAGTATAAATAGAGTAGAGAAATATATTTGCCTTGTTTAGTGAGATCCAGAGATAATTCCTGGACCTCCTTTTTCACACAGCCAGTTACCAATTCAAAGTTGCCATAACACTTTTTTAATGTAGTTCCTTTAATTTGACACAGCAGGATATATTAAACTCAAGGATCTGGTATCTGGGCACAACTTCCCTTTTGTAATCACTTGGGCAGTGTGGTTTGTGCCCAGCCAGAACAGAGAGGAGGTAGCTGTCTGCTCATACATGCTCGGGTACTTCCATCTGCCACTTAGAATCTCTGGAATAGTTCAGTTTTCACAGCACCATCTGCACTGAAACATTTCTAGGAATGGATGGCATTTTGGAACTACTTGGCATCCCTTTGTCCTCCCCCGTTCAAAAAGCAAATGCTATTTTAGGAGGAGAAGCACAGTTAATGAAGGCTTTTCCATCCTACTACACAAAAGGCATCTCTCTCTTCATGCTTTTGAGCTGTAAATAAGTTAAATTGAGTGCTCCTGAGTGCTGGTCAACTACATGAATTGAACTCATAGAACAGGAGCTTTCAGAGACCATGACATCTATTTCAGTCTTCCTGGAATGTGAAAGGCTGCTTGAATTCAGGAGATAAGAAGGTCAGATGCAGAGGTTTCTGTCCTACAGTTCTTATAGAAGAATTCTGAAAAATGCATCATAAGGAAACTGTTATCAGCAGTATCTCAGTATTTCCCTTTCTTTACTGCCATAAAAGCATCCCCAGAAAGTGTATGGCAGCCTGAGAAACACCTTTTTCACAGCTGCCACAGAGTTGGAAGAAACCTGGAGAGGTAAAATGGCACTTGGGCCGATATGTCCCCATGCCCATCCTAAGCTGGGAGCCCAGTGGGTGCTGTCAGAGAGGTGGTGGGGAGCTCTTTGCCCCAGGTGGGAGCATCATGGTGGTTTCCTAACCTGATGTCAGGTGGTGCTGGTCATAGGCAGACCAGAATAATACATGAAATTTTGTTCCTTCTATTTGGCCAAGTGGTTAATTGTATTCATTTTTAGTGTGTCTGTTTATATGCCATTTTAAAAATGTAAAATACCTATGTGTAAGCTTTTCATATCAAGGTACCTATGTGCTGTTGATTTAGAAACCATTTAAAACTGTGTGAAGAGAAAGAAAAGGAAAAGTCTTTCTGCATGACTGTGGATGGTTATGCCTTTAAATTATGCTTCAGATCAGGAAAACACATGCTGAAGAAGTATACATCAATTATAGGTGAAATCTACATACCTTGGTTTAATCAGCCTCTCTTGCATTTCATTGATAGATATCAGAGTGTTGACACTTCTATCTGCATAATGTACAAAGGAGAAGGTGAAATATTCCAATACATGGAAATTAATAAGATTTCTAGATGGGAGCATGAAGTCTGCTGAACAGCCTGCTAATGTATTTGGATTTATTTCAGAGATATTCATTATCACTGGGCAGACAATGCTAAATGACATTTAAACTGATTTTTATTTCGCAAGCAGTAAAATATTATGAAAAGATAATAAAATGCCATCATTTAGACTAATACTTCAGAGAAGTCCCACAAAGGCTATGAGTATGTCTAAAACATTTTCTTTTGGAAAGATATTAATTTTAAGTTAAATTAATTTACTTGAGTGCCTGAAAGACAGATGAATGGGGCAGTTAGGAGGAGATGCAAGATGAGCAATTACTCTGCACATGAAGAGCCTACAAATCACAACTGCTAAGGTACAGGTTTTGATGAAGCTCAAGATGGGAAGGAATCCACCACAAGGAACACTTGTGAAGCACACAGGGATTCACCACACTCTTAAAGGACTGGAGGAGATGAACGGCAATTTTTTTCCCATCTTCTCTTCCATTTTTTACTACATTCCCTTCTGCTACACATTCACACTTCAGCAGTAAAAAACGGTAATAACAAGTTAATTTGCCAAGCACCAGCACACAGGCTTATGGTTTGAATTTATTTTTTACGTTCTTCTCTCCCTCCACCATTCTAAACACCTGACGTATGATTTGGTATCTCCATAGCATGTCTACTCTTTTCTTCTGTTGATCTCTCTAACATGCAGCAGTTTGAAAACACTTGACATAGTATAACTGAAAGTGAACAAGAAGCTACTGTGTCTTAGAGAGTTTCTGCATTTGATCTGAAGCTAAACCAATAGTATAATATGTGAACTTAGGTTGTTGCTGATAGTAAGAAAGAAAACCTGCTGTCAAAGGCACAAGGAAACTTCTTCAAGCTTCAGAAGTGGCTGAAATCTATCCTGAGCAGTACTAGAATATATTACTAAATGCAGGATTGATTCTGATTGCATATCCCTTCTTAAAGGTGTTTCTTTCAGAATATCCATTTCAGAATTTAGAAATCCATTTTCTCTCTTCTCCACAGAAGTGGAAAAAAAACCCCAAACATTTTCTTACAGTGTCTGAAGAATTATTATGACCACTATTCAAACAAGGGAGTTGCTTTTCCTTTATCAGTCTGAAATTAAGGAATTTACTTACATTGTCTTACTGGATTGTTGAGTTCTGTAATGACCAAATCATCCAGGTTTTGCAATACCTTTCTGAAAACTCTGCTTTTTGAAGACAACTTGTTTAAGAATTTCATTTCTCTTCTAGGAGAATAATCCTGCATTATGTTAACTTCATTTATATAATAATAATATAATATAATATTATAATAACTCTAATTAGCCTTTATATTAACTTCAAGATAGTCTATTCAAAATGTTGAACCTGAGAGAACATAAATCTAATTTACTGTTTTTAAAATTTGTTGTGACTTTTCTAACAGGCAACAAAAGCAATCGAGGGCAGGTTTCCTTAACAAACTTTGGAATTAAAGGCTACAGCTGACCTGAGAGCTGTAGGAAATGTAACACANCTTATGGTTTGAATTTATTTTTTACGTTCTTCTCTCCCTCCACCATTCTAAACACCTGACGTATGATTTGGTATCTCCATAGCATGTCTACTCTTTTCTTCTGTTGATCTCTCTAACATGCAGCAGTTTGAAAACACTTGACATAGTATAACTGAAAGTGAACAAGAAGCTACTGTGTCTTAGAGAGTTTCTGCATTTGATCTGAAGCTAAACCAATAGTATAATATGTGAACTTAGGTTGTTGCTGATAGTAAGAAAGAAAACCTGCTGTCAAAGGCACAAGGAAACTTCTTCAAGCTTCAGAAGTGGCTGAAATCTATCCTGAGCAGTACTAGAATATATTACTAAATGCAGGATTGATTCTGATTGCATATCGCTTCTTAAAGGTGTTTCTTTCAGAATATCCATTTCAGAATTTAGAAATCCATTTTCTCTCTTCTCCACAGAAGTGGAAAAAAAACCCCAAACATTTTCTTACAGTGTCTGAAGAATTATTATGACCACTATTCAAACAAGGGAGTTGCTTTTCCTTTATCAGTCTGAAATTAAGGAATTTACTTACATTGTCTTACTGGATTGTTGAGTTCTGTAATGACCAAATCATCCAGGTTTTGCAATACCTTTCTGAAAACTCTGCTTTTTGAAGACAACTTGTTTAAGAATTTCATTTCTCTTCTAGGAGAATAATCCTGCATTATATTAACTTCATTTATATAATAATAATATAATATAATATAATATAACAATAACTCTAATTAGTCTTTATATTAACTTCAAGATAGTCTATTCAAAATGTTGAACCTGAGAGAACATAAATCTAATTTACTGTTTTTAAAATTTGTTGTGACTTTTCTAACAGGCAACAAAAGCAATCGAGGGCAGGTTTCCTTAACAAACTTTGGAATTAAAGGCTACAGCTGACCTGAGAGCTGTAGGAAATGTAACACAGCAGGACACAAATGTCCTCAGGCCCCCAGATTTACTACTTTATTTATGTATTTGAAGTTAGAAGAAAAAACTAAGTGGGCAGTTATTTTCATTCGGTGCTGATAAACATGGAGGAAATGCCTGAGATCCTCAAGGCAGAATGCTTCACTTTGGATGAAACACTTCATGAGCAACAAGCAGTTAGTGCCAGGGCAGGGAATCCTGGTGGGCAAGGATTTGAGGTGGTGGCACTCCTGTAGACGTGTGGGACGGGAGAGCAGAAGCCATGGAGTGCTGCAGAGGGAGGAAGCCCTTCAGCAGCCTGAGGAGATGCCACCTTGAAGGAGCGGGGAGCAAGAACATTAAGGGATGACAAAGACAAGGCTGAATTGTCACCAGTTTTGTGCATGCTAATGCAAAAGGGCAAGCCCTTTTAATATTAATTAGCACAATTAATATTAGCAGGTAGGTACAAAGCAGGGCAGAGCAGTTAAAGGGCATGGCAGAGAATGGATAATTTGACTCTATTAAAGTCAGTGGGGCATGCTCAAATGTACCCTAAAGCCAAAGAAATCTCTGAATCATTATCCTTGAGAAGCCATGGAAAGCTGGTGAAAGGCAAGCACTGTGCTTTCCTTAGCATAGAAAGAGTCCAGGGAATCATATATCAGCTTACTTCACATCCTGGAAGATGCCAGAGCAAATGTTAAATGACCAATTTGTAAGTACATAAAGGGTAGCAAGGTGGTTAGTACACATAGCAGCTCTCCTGTATCTCAAAATTGTTTAAAAAGGGTGTAGAGGTTAACTATTCTCCAAGGCTGTAAAGAGTGAAGCAAAGAATAATTGGTTTGTTTCACAGCAGGGAAAGGTTAGAGGCTAGACTGGAGTTTAAAGCAACTTCCTACTTAATCACAAGGACAGCAAAGTTCTACAAGAGCGCCTACAAAAATTATGAGAATTAAGCTGGAGGTTTTCAATAACATGTCAGGTAAATATTTGCTAAACAACATTTCAATGTGACCTCAGAGCAAGAAGGCAAAATTGCAAAAACATATATTCCAGCTCTCTATATGTCAGACTCTGTGTTTCATGTATTTTGAGGGTTTTTTCCTCAGAGTTTTCAAAACATCTATATTTTTCTTATAGATTTTCACATTGTTTCCAAAGGCAGTCCCAGATACCTACCATAACTCCTGCCAGCTCGGAGCATTATGAGGACCTTCAACGTATTCAATGACTTGAAGACCTCAGCTCATCCTTCATAAGATTTTATGAGAATACTACTTTTCAGTTAAAATAAATAAATAGGGGGTGGGTACAGTTCCCCTTTATAACTTTATAATCCTTGTAAAAATAGAGGAAAACTTTGCAATGGGATCAATTTTGTAATCTGACTCAAAAATAAGACCATGAGAATCTCTCTTTCGTAACACTGGTATTCAAAAGCTTGATGAATTATCTTTAAAAATTCAGGACTAGTCATAAGGCAAAGAACAAGAGATATTTTCTTCAAGTATCAAGAGCAACTTAAATTAAAAATGTTGTTGAAATTTACTTCTTTTTTTGGGTTTTAAAACATCCTATTTTATTTTGCATTAAGGAATTTTGCCTGGTTTACAGCAGCAAGAATATATGTAACAAACTAACAGGAATTTATTAACCATGCAACTCAAGTCTTAGGCTCCTAATGAGCTACTTTTGCTTTACTGAAAGACAAGAAATAATGCAAAAACTTTTAATTAGGCCTCCTTTTCCATGCCTTCCTGGACTACCCTTTGTCGCTTTGAACAGGCCTATGTGAAAGCATGTAGCTTAACACCAACTTATTCCTGAAGCAAGCAACCACTTTTAAAAAACCATTACACCCATTTATAAACCCAGAATAGCTGTAAATTGTGCCAGAATGCGTTGTGTTGATTTACAACAGTATGACTGGAAAAAGACGGTGATCCATGGTTATGACAGAGCTTGGGTAAGTTTTGGATGTTGCCTCACACCTTGGCAGGCTTTGTTTCATATCTCACACACAACAGGAGAATGCTGTCATCACGGTGCTGCCACAGCTATATTACTACATGCTAGACATTACTCAACGTTTATGTCTTTTCTCCATTCAGTAAAGTGACAAAGCTTAAAAAATCTGAAGCAATTCAACCTTATTTCTCTTACACCAAGTTTTAATTATCTCACAGTAATATGTGTTCATGATGGTTTTTTCCCCTTCTTTTTTCTATTTTAATTGTGAGCACTTGAGTTTCAGTCTTTCAGTACCTAAACCCAGATTTACAAAACAACCTCACTGTCACTCCACTGACCTTGTTTTGCATCTAGACCTACACAGGAAATTTTTTTTGTCTAAATCAAGGTTGTCCTAAACGTCACTTGTCTAATCCCTTATCTAGGCACGCATCCTTATTTTAAAAACAAATTATGAAGACTCTGACTTTATAAATAACTGACATAACAAAGTATTTTGGTTCATTACCATCCTCTGCATTGCATGTGTAACATCTAGTGTTTTGCAGGACTATGACCCAGTGAGTAACACAAATGAAAAAATTTGTATCTGCAATGAAATATTGCCACTGAAAAATCCCAAGCATGTATTAAAAACGTCAAAAGTAGATGGGTAGAAATATTGTGAAAGAATAAGTCTCATTTCTGCTTATATTTATAAAGTGTACCCTGTCAGAACTCACAGGTCTTATCAGATGTAAAACTGGTTTAG
The DNA here is from genome assembly GCA_013397175.1 of Platysteira castanea. NCBI lineage: Eukaryota > Metazoa > Chordata > Aves > Passeriformes > Platysteira > Platysteira castanea. The sequence continues at coordinate 1,919,960 of VYXC01004914.1, read as the reverse complement.
TCCTAAATCAATTTCTACTCTGGAAAACTTGAACTCTCAAGCAGGTTCCAATGTAAAATCCATCTCACAGTGTGTGTTAGGTTCATGGAAGCACAGAAAATACAATGCTTTATATACCTAAAATCTGGAATTCATGCAGTGCTTTTTAGACAGCTTCACTATCTCTTGCTAAGGTACTCCTAGAAAAATGTTAGTCTGAAAAATAAACTTAACTGTGCACAGCAGAACGGGAATGATCACGGACTGCATTATTTTCCCTTTTAATTTCAACAGACTATGTGTTGTTTTAAACCTTGCATTGTAGGAGAGATTATTTTTATACTACATGTGGATGAATTGGTGGACTGTTCTCTTACAGTTATGTAACATAGGAGAAGATTAATTAAGACCTTTTTTTTGAACCACAGCAGTACTTCAGAAATAATAACATTGTATTAATTCTGCAAGGACAGTTAAATTCCATCATCTTTTTCTTTCCAAACATTAGGTTTTTCCCTTCAGACAAGGAATAAAGATAAGGTATCTTGGTTGCTTGTTCCGCACTCAGCTTACTCCATGCTCTCTGCCTCCTGGTCCTCTTTTAAAGAGTATTATCTTCATCAGTTCTTCATCAAATGAAATAGAAAGACTGTTTGGCTTCACCAAAGGAAGTGATGAAAACAGATGTTTTTACCTCTTAAAATCAGTATTTTTAGCTGTTCTAACCATTTTCGAAAAATAGGGCTCCTACAGCAAAATACTGGTACCTGGGAAGTGTCACGGAGAGTGAGGGGAAGTATGCTGCTGAAATGTTCTTTAATTCTCCAGCTTTCATAACACCGCAGTGCCGTAGCAGGACTGCTGAACTGATCAATTACTGCATGTAACCATCTCGCAGGAACAGCTGCACAAATAGATTGAACATTGCAGAGATCACAGGTGCTGGGGCTTTAAGTCAATCAACTGTGCAAGCACAAATATTTGAGGCCAGCGTCTCACATAACATCCTCTCAGACAGCATGGAAACAGGCTTACCACAGTCACTTTAGACATTTCTTACACTGACAACCTACACTTTTAGAAAGTCTTATCTGCAGAGCCAAAGTGTAATGCTAACAAATCTCTCTAAAAAATCAATTTAGGTTAGATCCCAATACTGGAAGAATAATTTGTGCAGAAAAGCAACAACTGAAAAAATAGGAAGCAATTTCTTATTGAATATCTTTTCCTTGCTCTCTTTTTTTTCAGTCATGACAGTACCCTCTATAAGGACTGTATTTCTGTAACGAAACTGTAAAAAACCAACATGGCTGGAAAATACTCCATAACACTAGATTTCTGCTACGTGACACAGAAATGAAAGCAACCTCTTTTACATTTATAGTCAGTGAACATCTCATGTTAAATGATGAAACTAATTAAGAAACTATTACTGCTTTTTACTCTAAGTGGAAAAGCAGAAAACTCCCAGCTCTCAGAAGAAGGAAGAGCAGCAAAGCCGTCATAAGCTGTTTTCTCCTGAAACCCTCAGTTCAGAGGAAGAAGTCAGCCTGGGTCTCAAACCCTGCATATTTTATGCCATATTCCACAAAAGTTGTCCTCTTTTGCAATGAAAAGCAGCATAATGGAATGTATAAAACAAGACAAAATAACATTTGAACAAGCCAGTGCTAATCACGGCAAGACACACCAATACTTGCAAAGCAATTGGGTGGTACCAACCTGAGCACCAGAACATCATCCCACTGTCTGCCATAACACAGAGGGGAAACTTCTCTACAAGAAAGGAATGAAAAAAGGAGAGAATAGCAAATGCCAGCATGTTTACCTGACCTCACTGCAGACACATAGAGAGGGTGAAGGAGCACAGACTAAGCCCTAAGCAACTCACTTGAAAATCTACTGAAATTGCTGGGTTTTTCGCTGTGCCTACAGGAATCTTGAGTGAAATTTTGAGTGTCAATGCTTCTGAACACAAGCCAGTGTACTCCCTGTAACCTTAACAAGTAAATGGAGTTCTAGTAATGTTTTGCACTTGATGAACTCTTCCCAAAGACCTGAACTACATTTACTCATAATTTACAAAACACGGTTAGGATACACAGAATGTATCATATCAACTGCATTCTTATTCCCTTCAGTATAGGCTTCATTTTATCTGGCTGTACACAACAGAAGGCTGCTAGAAAAGCCACACCACGTCCTGAGCAGAGGAAACTAAACTGGGATCATTCATGGTTCTGCTTAAAGGCCAGAGTGCAACTGACTGCTTCAGAGGCATGACAGGTATCTGAGGAAAACGTGCTGCAAGCCAGTCATCAGGGGTTCTCTGACTGAGCCTGAGTCCACATGAGACTAGCTTGGGTTTCAGTTTCTTATGACTAGTCAGCTAATAGAGATCATAAATGAAGGCAATAGTGCAAAGGTTGTAAAAGACAAGCCCTAAAAGCGTTGCATTGACACAAAATGCAGAGTTTTAGAGAGAAAGCCAAATATTGTGCTCTCATGCAATTTCTTTTCATTAAACCTTTTGTGATTTGTCAGCATCACAATCCTGAATTTAAACTTCATTTTCATTACGAATAAGGATGACTTGTTCTCCTCCCTAGCAGTGTTTATTGATTGTTAGAGGGGAAAACAAGACAATTTTGTCATTTTTGTCTTGACACTGCACCCAAGAGTTCAGCAGCTGTCTCCCCCTCCTCCCTCTTTTTCTGCTGAGTTGGAGCAAGTGCTCCAGCAGCTACACTGCAAGACAGATACACATGGACAGAAGGATTCCTTGAGCATATTATTTTTTTCATTACTCGATCTCTTGCCAGCACAAGGTAGGATCTATGACTGGACTGGAAAGCCTAGCAGAGGACAGGAACAAAGTGGCAACTGCTTAACCTACATTGCAGTAAATTTGTAATACTGACGTGAATCACCAAAAGGCAACGAGGTAGAGGCTGAGCAAGATTAGGTAAGTGGAACGACATTATTGAAGGAAGCTTTAGCTAGTCCATCTCAGACCATTTAGCTCATCACACATAACCCAGAGCAACCTGCAGGCTGCCCTAGACTTTATTGTCATTACACTCAGGTACCTTTTTAAATACCCATGAAACTGTGCCCAGGGAAGCTCTTTATTTCAAAGTTCCCCACCAACTCCCATCTTAAAGCAGAGGAGATGGGGTGCTGGAGAAAGGGTTCTTCATATCCTATAGGAATCATTCTTGGGCAAAAGTGATTAGGATAGGATAATAAAACCAAATCTGTCATTTTTCAAGTTTACTGCAAGAACAAAATTGCCAAACCGCATAAGAGGATGAAGACTTACATGCTTTCAGGAAGACTGAAGTAAAACCACAGTAAATGCTTCTCTGAGAGTAAATTGTTGAAAATATTGAGTCATCATACAAGATGAGGAGCTCTACATTTCCTTTAATGCTGGTTGAGTCCACATTCTCGCTGGATTGCTGTGGCAGGTCCATTTGTAGTGCAAAAATGAAAAACCATCCAGTATCTGCAGGATTAGAAGTAACAAGATTAAAAGGCAGGAATTGCTATGTACCTACAAGCAAAGAGCTCTAGTTAATATAGCAGGTAAGCTTTGACCAGTTTCTCTGTGACCTGCCTGTACAGTTAGAGGTTTTAAGAAATTAGAAAAACCTCACCTCAAGTCTGAAAATATCTAGATGAAGAATTTTCTTACTGATATTCAGTAAAATCTGAATTTCTCACTATGGTCAGTGAAAGATTATAACAGACAAGTCAGTATATCTTCCTGCTCAAATTTGTAATCACCCATCAGCTGAGATACAGTAGCTCTCCAAAGATTAATGTCACTTAACCTCAGACAGTAGCACCTGAGCTAATCAGGTAGATGCTGTTTAGTCTCAGTGCAGCAGGACTCACACCCACAGTTTTGAACAGCTATCCCCAGATAAGACCAAGGGCATTCCAGATACACCTGCTTCTTTCCACTGACTTCAGTATGAACTTAGACAACCAGCTCAGGCATAGACCTTTCTGACAGAGAGAGCTAAATTTAGTGCAGTGAAACCCTCCTGATGTGCACTCCTAACCCACGGCACACTGGGAGTGATTTGATGTAATGAAAGAGAGTTAAATAACATTACTTGGTATTTTACATGTCAAACACATGAATGAACAATTGCCACAGCTCAGCTGACACACACTGACTATTTTACTTGCTGAGTTGTGGTAACTTCACTGTGAGAGTGAGCTGTTAATCGTACAATATCCTCCAGCCCCTTGGTTACACAGAAGGCCTAAGGGAGACAAAACTTTGAGGCTTGCATTTGGGTTTTGTGGGGTTTTTTTAGCATCCTGACATTGTCATAGATTTGGCAGGAGGAAATATGGTATACTGGTCATAAAATAAGCAACAGTTCACAACATCATATTATCTCTTCTTTCCCATCCCCCTCCCAACACATCTGAGCAACTCCAGCTATCCAAAGTCTCAGCACTTCTTAATTTCTCTCTTGTGGGTGCATGGGGAATCAAGATCAGGTAGCAGACTGATGTTGATTATGGCTGAGCACATGAGGTTTGGATTCCCAGCCAAGAGCAAGGTATCATATGTCTTGTCTGTTTTCATCTCTCCGTTTCTCTGTGGATTTTTCATATGGCATTTTGCAGCTGTCTCCTTGTATCAGCTTTTAAAGTATTCTGTTATTCATATTTCACCCTCGTATGGACTGTTGTCAAAGTGTTTTCTTGATATCAGTTTGTTCTGAGATACACAATGACAAATGGTATCCAGAGCCTTCCTTTACCTGGCATTCTAACAGCTGGATTTCGTGTTGTCTACAACCATCCTTCAGGGCACAGTAGAGAATGTTTTACTTATAAGTAAAAATACCGTGCAAAAGGCATGCACTTCCCAGTTTTAAAATCCATTCCTAAATAATTTCATTGGCTTTCCTTATGAATCCTCAGTTCTCCTTTTGATTATTTTTTACCCTTCTGTACTCATCTTTCTATTTAATTCAATCCAAAACCTACGTAACTAAGCAGATAAGGCTGAAGTGTCTTCATACATAGGCATACATTAGTCCTCTCTGTACCCAAGGGGATTTTTAATATGTCCTCAAGTGAAAGCACAAAAACGGCCAGTTTGGGTCTGAACACCAGTTGTTATAAATGAACAAGGGTACTGATAGCTTTTTCTTTATCAGCTTTTGCTGAACCAGAACTCCAGGTGGCAAAGACTGAAGCAGGCCTGGTATAAAATGATAAAATTGCTCTTATGTCATAAGAGCAATGTGAATTTAAGTCTGAAGTCTCCATAACTCTTTTTTCATCAGTACCTGAAGAGCCTTCAAGGGTTACTCATGCTAAGAGAGAGAAAGTCAAAACTTCCCATGAGTTATAAACCCAAAATGGGCTTGTTCATTCAAGATTCACAGCAAGCACTATCTCTAGAAACACTTAACCCTTCTGGAGCTCACCTGCTCACAGGATTTGCATGGAGGAAATGTGTTCACAGGCTGGTTAAATGGGCAGAGCCCTGCTGAGACCACTGGAGCTGTGTCCCCAGCGTGGGTCTGGAATCACTGCTGCAGGATTCCTGGTGCCAGTATGAAGGCACCCTAACCAGCTGCCGGGAGATTTTTACAGTGAACAAAGCCCACAGCCTGAGGTCTCTGCAGGAGCTCACTTTGCCCTGGCAGCCCGATAGAAAGAGCCTAAGGCATTCTCCTTGAGAAGGAGGGCACACCCCAGGCATGGATGTGGGCTGGGATAATGAGCCAGCACAGCTCAGCTGAGACGCTGTGCTCTTTAGCAGTCCCGAGCCAGGCTGCTATTCCCATCACTGCAAGTGCACCAAGCAGGGATGTGAGGGGGGCCATGAGCCGGTCCTCCTCAGTAAATCCACCCAAGGGAGGAACAAAGTGTGTTGGGCATCTTCAGAAAAGCCTGATTTAGTGAAAACACAAAGTTATTTAGCCCTGTTTCACATGGCAAGGGGGAAAAAAAAAAATCCCTCTCCATTTGTCGTAGTCAGCAGCTGTCTAAAGAGCCCCAGGGTAAATTTCCCTGAGTAGCCATTATGCGAAGTGCTCACTTCTGAGCATCAGAGGAAAAGTTCAGCAACTTTCATCCAAAAATGTGCTTCCCTAGGGCACATCCCACCTCTTCTGACACGCAAGCAAAATGGATTTCTTTTACCAGCTCTCTGTGCGTGTTCATCACTTTGTTCAGTTCTGCTGTCCTCCCACCACCCCTCATGCTCCCTCTCGGGGAAAGCTATCTGTCACAATAAAAGCACAAAAGGGATGTGGCAAAGCCACAATTTCCCAGGTTCATGAACCTAGTCTCCTGCTGCAGGACATATAAAAAGGAACAAAGTAATGTAACTGCCAAATCTTTAGGTACTGTAAATGAACAAGAATATGGATGTATTTACTTTGTCATTTTCACAGAGATGCCACTAGATGAGCCTTGATTCAGACTGAAGTAGGAAATTTTAAGGACTGAAACTCTATGAAAAAATAAACCAAATAATTTTGAGATACCAGATCCCAACTTAAATAGTTTCTCTCAAAGCCCATTTCTTTTATAACATCCTGGCACTGAAACATTAAAAGAAATGTACTTGAAAGGGACTCAAGGGCTGTACTAGACCATCCTTCTCTTGCTGAAATAGCCAGAAATAAAATTTCAAATGTCATGTGTCAGAAAAAGCATAGTTAACAGGGCAAAAGATGTAACTCGTTTTGAAACTTCTGCTGCTGAATTCAAAAATCCTCTGACCTGTGCTCAAAACTGTGTGCGATGCTTCAGCACAATACTGAGAGCTCCAGTACAACAGAGAGTTTTTAGAAAAACAGGAAGTTTTGAAAATGTTCCTCCTGGGGCTTCACAGAAATGAGCTTTTTTGTCCTGTACTTAGCTGTCAAGTCCAATTACAATGGAACAATTTCAGTTCTAATGGTACTCCTACTCCATGAATCTTGATTAAGAAGTCAGTGACCTGCCATTTGGGACTATCAGGAACTGTATATGAATTTTATTTTATAAAACTATTTTAAAGTATTGTAAGAATGTAAATTTTTTTTTTTTTTTTTTTTTTGCAGTCATGCATCACATGATTTGAAGCAGTGGGCAGATAATGATTCCTGAATTATAATCTCAGCACTTCAGTTTTACAGAAAGTGGCTGGTTAAGTATTTTAGTGTTATGGCTGAATGATGCCAGGTAGGGCTTATATTTCTATTTGAGTGACAGTCAAAGATATCAAGGCATATAGATACATAAGTAATACCTTGATAGCTTGAGTACTGCTACTTACTTTTTGATGCTCTTGGTCCACACATGAAAAGTGTTGTGGTGAACCCTTGGGTGAAATTCCTTTTCTCAGCCTTGATGCAGTTGCGGCAGAGGTGTGGCAAAAAAAGGTACATTATAGTGTGATTAAAATCATCCTAACTGGTGATATTTGATGGAAACTGGGAAATCTTTGCAACTATACTGGAAGCATTTAAATTCAAATATTAGGTAAATACTCACTGAGAACAAAACATAGCAATCAGCACAGACATTGTCCAGCTTAATAGTTTCTAAGAGGCCATCTTGTGCAATAAAATTGCTTTGTAGATTGAAAACCCACTACCTGTATGCTGTAGCCAAAAAAGAGCATCTGAGGGCAAGGACCTCATTATTGAGGTCCTGAGACAAGAGAAATCAATAAACAGTGCTATTATATTAAAAATAAGGTAATTCAATATCCAGAAAAAAATTACAAGGAGTGAATATGCTGCTTGCAGGAAAGGTAATAAATAAAATCACGATAAATAAAGCAACTTAACAGCCATATCTTTTCAACAAGTAACATGGAGAACACTCCACATTTGGAGGTAGCAAATAAGGGCAGTGGGAAATGTAGCTGGGGCAAACTTTTTTGAAATGACAAATAGCTTTAACACTAGAGAGCCATGCTAAAGCCATTTGAGACTTTCAAGTTTTATGTTTAGACAGATTGCTTTCAAAAAAAACCCCAGTGTTACTGCATTTTCAGCTTAGTAAAAGGCTTATGTAGATTTCCAGTCAGTTCCTGTAATTTACAAAACATTTCACAATAACACAGTCTTTCTATCCAGATTGTGCTGCAGCGGTGGAAAAGCAATTCTTCGTGCACGTTTTCTGTTTGATAGCACTTGTAGAGTCATAGGATCATTCAGGTTAGAAAAGATATTTAACTCCATCGAGTCCAGAAGTTAACCCAGCACTGCCAAGTCTACTGCTAAACCATGTCCCCAGCTGCCACATCTACATGTCCCTTAAATACCCCCATGGATGATGATCCCCCCTCACTTCCCTGGGCAGCCTTTTCCTGTGCTTGACTACCCTTTCAGTGAAGAAGTTTTCTAATATTCAGTTTAAACCCACCCTGATGCAAACTGACCTATTGCTTGTTACCTGGGAGAAGAGACCGACCCCCACGTGGGTACGCCCTCCTTCCAGGCAGTTGTAGAGCACGATAAAGTCACTCCTGAGCCTCCTTTTCTCCAGGCTAAACATCCCCAGCTCCCTCAGCTGCTCCTCATCAGTCTTGTGCCCCAGACCCTCCACCAGCTCCATTGCCCTTCTTCGGACTCACTCCAGCACCTCAATGTCTCTTTTACAGGGAGAGGCCCAAAACTGGACACCGGATTTGAGGCGTGGCCTCACCAGTGCCCAGTGCAGGGGGACAATCACTTCCCTAGTCCTGCTGGATAAGCTTCCAAAAATTTGTCATGTATTTAAAAACATTATTCTTGCATAATTTTTTCATATACAATAATTCCCTTGTTCATCACGTTTACAGAAGTTATGCAGGTAAAGCTGTTAATACACATTTCTACAACATGAAAATTTACTATCTATTGACTGACCTCTAGTGGAAATATGGCAAATTTTGAAATAATTTTTTAATTGTCATTGGATAGTATGATGATTATGGGATTTTGGGGTGCTAAAAGTTTATTTTATTTGTGTTATATGTTTGACTGTGTAAAATACAAAACTAGCCTGAAAACATGTGACTTTTCCTCTTAGTGTATACCCAAATACATTACTAGAATGGCAGGATGAAGGCTGCTGCACAGACACCAGGTCTTTCGTTTTATTTGAACTAGGTAATTCCAAAATGGCAATGTACGAAATGCACCAGCAACAGAGACTCTGGCAAACAGTGTTCTGTGACAGGGTACAGACCCTGCTACTTCCTCTGTGTTGATCAAAACCACTTGATCATTACAAATAACCACAAATTCTCACAACGACCTCATACATTTTCATGTTTATGCATCATTTTTTTCCATCCACAGATGCCACCTGGCTCCATTTCAATTCCATTCTTGGACAGATGTTGGTTTCTCCCAAAATCAGTATTGAGGCATCACCCAACTGCAGTGTTACGTGTTTTTGTTGCATTTTATTTTCTTCCCTAATTTCACCTCTCCTGTAAGAATTCCTGGCTGGTATTTAAAGAAATAAGGAGTGAATGTATACATGTACATGAGACAACAATTTAATTCCCCAATTTGTAGGATCTGCAACTATTTGAAAACTTGATCAATAGAGAGAATGCTGAGCATGTTTCTTTGTTACTTATTCATCATGCCTGTGTTTGTTTGCCTGATTACTAATGAAATTCTCTTTCCTCTCCCCTGACTCTGTTGAATTCCAGATACATCTTTGCAATTAAGCCTTTGGTTCTGTAGCATATGGCTGTTGATGCTTTTGTATGAGGAGAACACAGTAGCATCTGGAGGGCTCTGATTAAAAAATATATTAAATATAAAATAAGCCAAAACTCAGTCTTGTAAAGACACGTCTTTCAATCAAAAATCCCTGTTAGAGAAAATATTAATGCATTATGTGTAAGGCAGCAGCACCAGAAAATTTTGGGTGTGCTATCTGTTCAGCTCAGCCAGACTTGTTCCATTATTTGCCATTTTTTGAAGCTTGGGGAAGCAGCCTGGCATTGCCGTGTGATGGGATTAGAGGAAATGTGAGCAGTCTGTGTACTGGAAACATCTAGGAATAATAGAACAAGTCTGTGGGTAGTATGTAAGCATTTGACTTAAAAAATAAGGATATATTTTGAGTTCATACACACAGATTCCTCAAATATCATTACCCAATACCAACACCCTAAAATACATAACAGCTTTCAGTTCAGCTGTATTTCTTGCTCTGGGTTTGCCTTTCTAGGGAGTACTCTGAGCTATTCTCCATCTTTACACTCCCCATACACCCCTCAAACATCCTCCATCCTAAACTGAGCCAGCGTCTCTTCTCCTCCTATGGCTTTTGCTCGCTGGGGAGGCCCTCTCTGATTCCCATTAATCCAAGTCAGCCTCACCATCCCAACATCATAACTTGCATTCCCACTTCTGTCCCCCAGCTCACACTGATACATTTACACAATTAAACATTTCCTTGCTTAATGCAAAAGCAATAACAAACTCACTGTGGAAAGGAACACCGAACAAAAGTACTGATTGATTTTATTAGGCTTTAGAAATACATTCATTAAGAGTAGAAAACAAAGATCACTTCTACACTGAAGCTGGATGAGATTCCATATTACTCAGTCTATTTCACATATTTCTTTCCAACCTTTTTGGTTACATTTATATTCATAAGTGGAGTCTACAAAGTTGTTTTGATTGCTGTATGATAAGATAAGGAGGATAAACTGGCTTTGTTTTGTTGAGGTTATTAAAGATATTTTATACCATTCCTGGAGTTATGATCACATTTCTGATAGTTTCTTCATCTTTTTTAACACTGGGCACTCTTCCCATTAGCGATAGGGTGAAACTGTAAAAAGTAGAGCAACCCCATTTTCAGTAAAGGATTTAACAATTCATAGAGAGAGAGGAAGGAAAATACTGCTTTAACCCTGAATGGAGGACTGTTTTATACAGTGCAACTTCACACCAATTGTTATTCACAAAATATATAAAGACTGTGAATGAATATTCACTTAATTACTGTACCTTTTTAGTTCAGATTCAGAATTTTCCCAAAATTAGACCTGCCACAGAGTTTTATCTCAATATTTTGGCCTTTTTGCCCTGTTCTCATGATAGTTTTCCCATTCTCTATATCATAAGAGGTTAGATTTCAAGCTGCTCCACTTGACTTAAGTGAGATACACTCAGAATTTTCCACTGGGTCATTAGTGTCCTAATCTGGGTTTGCTCAAGATTTAAAAGTACATTTTTATTCTCTTTCACTCCTGGATAACAATTTTTACACTTTCACGGTATTGCTAAAAAACACATGGGCATTTTTGTTTCACTTCGGTGTTTGGGATTGAACATGGAAATAAGAAGATGCAGCCCAGTACAGTCTCCAGGTGGCTGTGCTGCTATCCTGGACTGGGTGTAATGAATCCATAAAATGGATAATCTCTCCTCTAGGATCCCAGTTGCCTGCAAACTGACATACAACCGAGGGGAGGGGAGGGGAGGGGAGGGGAGGACAGGTAAAAAAAGAAAAAAGAAAAAAAGAAAAAAAGAAAAAAGAAAAAAAGAAAAAAGAAAAAAGGAAAAAAGAAAAAAAGAAAAAAAGAAACCCCAAAAATTCTTCCATTGAAATGAGTAGTACTGCTTTTAGTGAAAGAGGAGATTTGTGAGATTTTAGTTTTCCACTAAAACCTTTTCATGTACACATTTTTTTTCAATTCCTAATCTGAGCTTTATATAGACAGTTTAATCATTCTTGATAGAAAACCTGGTCTCCAATCCTATTTGGCTGAAAACCCAAAGCATTACTTGCTGCAAGATTAGCTCCCTAGAGACCATCCTTTCTTATGCTTATATATCAGTCTTGAAAGCTGTTCAACAGATTGTAGGCAATTTTAAGTTGGAGATTAACTACATTTTTTAAAAAATGAAAATGTGTCGTGGTCTTTTTAGAATCATTCAGGTTTGGAAATGTGAACTCTGTTATTTTCTACAGACAGAAAGTATTAATCTATTCTGGAGCTAAATACAAAGAAGGTTTTGGGAGACAAAAACAGGGAGTTTCTCTTTCATCCTTTCAAATGTGCTTTACAAAATGTCTTTGATAAATAAACGTTTACCTCAGGAATGTTTTAAATGGTCATATCACAAATGCAGTGTGTTGCTTCATTTGTTTACTCCGCATTTGCTATTTGCATTGGTAACCATTAGATGGAAATTTAAAAAAAGAAGGGAGAGAACCAGGCAGAGTTTCAGATTTAACAGAAAATCTAAATTCCATGAAAATGAGAATTTACAAGTTTAAAAAACAGTAAAAGGGGCACCTACCATCCTTCCCCATTAAAGCATGCACACTTTGCACATGATTAAATTATAGACCTCATTGTTTCAGAATTTCCACATAAGTTCAAAGAAAATTGAACATTAAACTGGTAAGAAAAATATCAAGGGTTATAATGATAAAATGACGTTTTGAATTATATTAATGATAAAATGACATTATGAATTATATTAAATATCATGTATATTTAATGCAATATGAAAGGTATAATAAATGATAATGAGGGACTAAATAGAGGCTGTCTGCTATGCTGGGGTCCATTACAACCACAATGATTGCTGGATAGATCGCCCTTCTTCTGTCTTCTGCTGTGTTTATTTCACCTTCCTCACATGCTCAGAGCTAGCTCTGATGACAAGATGTTAAACAGACAAATTCCTAGCTGGAGCCAATCTGACCATCCCTCTTACAGGCTTCTCCCTGCAAACCTACACGCTGCCTCCAACAGCTCAACCATTTTATCACCCAAGTGGGAGATATTTCACCACCTGAGGTGTTCTCAGGGGACAAGAAGACACAAGAAACAGAAAGAGGGCCCCAGACAGCCTCTTGGATGGGATATAGCCCTGTTCAACCAAACCAACTGTTAAAATTGTGTTTACCTCCTGGACTGCTCATTGTACAACTTCCTTTGGACATCACCCACTTTTTTGTGCTCCTGTCCTTTCTGCTTGGTGGGTGGTGCCTTATCTTCCCTCTCATCTCATCTCATCCACAAACTCATGAGGAATGCAAGAGCCACCAATGTGTCCCAGGCAAGCTGGCTAGAACCTTTCTGCTGGTCACCATCTGCTGAGCTGGGTCATACTAAAGGTCCCTTACAACTCTGGATTTACATACATGCTGCTACAGTCACATGCATAAAAATTACATTGATTTTTTTAGCAGCCTTTTGAATAGCGGAGGAGGATTCAAGAGACTGTTTTAAAAAAAACCCCTTTTTCTGAGGTGCTTAAAAGATTCTGAACAGAAGTATGACAGAATAAAAGCATATATAAACACACATATATATATATACATAAATCTCATTGGATTTTACCTTTTATAGAGAATATTTTTGCCCTTTATGGCAAAAGGGAAATTTTTGGCAGCTGGTTCTTCCTGTGTCACATGTATACGTCTGGAACTGTTTCACTGTACATGAAGGGCTCATTACATTTCAAGGGCTGTGATTATGCTTTGTGTCTATCGTAGGCTGAGCTGTGCAGGAATCCAGTGGATTCAGACAGTCTCTTTGTCAAGAAGAATTAGGCACTCCCAGAGAGTGGAAAAACATTGTCACCTGGCTCCTGCTCACTTTGTTCATCCTCTGCATGTGTCCCAGCTGTTGATAGCAAGGTCTAGAAAAGAAAAGGAGGAAGAGAATTGATTTTCTTTTCTCTTGAAGTACAACACACAACTGCTACATGATCTATCTCAGATCTCGGGAAACACACCCACAGGACAGCAATTAATAAAGCAACTGGGTAGCTAAAGAGCAGCTCAAAACTGATTCACCAGCCACAAGGTCTGAATATTTCCAAATCCATCTTGAATAAATTCCAGACTTCTTTTTAGTGTGTGACAATTCAAATCTATATTTTCAAACAGAAGAGATTTTCATCTTCTGTTAAAAGCAAGTAATGAAAAACATGGACCAGCCGAAAACCACTTTGTTTGATTCAAAGTGTTACCCTGTGTTATGTAGCAGGAGTTTTTAAAAGAGCAGTGTTAATTCACGAGTAAGGCCAGGAAGAAAATGGACATAGTCCATTTGAATTAAATCTATTTATATTAGCCTATCACAGGAAGGGAAATTCTGATACTAATCTATAAGCTCCCACTAATCTACTTTTACATTAAGTATGATTAATTCAGTTATTTCTTCTTTAATAATTCATCCAACTACATTAATCAACTTTTTTTAATAGAAAAAGGTAATCGGGATTTTTTTTATCAAGGAGAAGGTCATCTAGACTAAAAGTGTAATTATGTTTACTAAGAAACTCTTTTGTTCGACAAAATATTTGGCTAGTTCAATCAAAATTCAAATTATACCATTATGGAGGAAAAAAAAGGCAGTACTTAACAGCTAAATGTTCCAGGATTGTACAGACCTTGCTGGTAACAATTTATTTTGGAAGATTCCATTCTCAAAGTTCATTCTCATACATCATGATTATATTGCTGTGTATTTTTCACAATGGCATCTTAAGTCTGTGAGCAAATCTTCCCAAAGATTCGGTGCTTGGCTTGCTGAATGCATGGTCCTCGTATTTTTCCTATACCCACTATATATACCTATATATCCTGTACCTACCAAACACTAATTCTCTTGGAATTTCTCTCTCTGGTCATGGCCACAGCACAGAAATACAGTATAAATGTTTAAATATTAGCAACCTCCTCACCCAGAAGCTACCAGGTGCTTTCCCACAGGGGGTGAATGTGGTGTGTACACTCACATTTCTTGGTGTTGCTGGAACACCACCTTACAGCTGCACCTCAGCTTTCTTCTTGTGTTATTCACTGCATGAGGCCTTGATTTTGTCTTCCAGTTGGTGTTTAATCTGCCCAGTGTAAGCAGGCTGTGGCCTTGATGGCAACTCAATCCTGTGTGTGTCAGAGCACCTCTCGTTTCTTGTCATGCAGGTTCCTGTACGTCAGCACATCACAGCAGCAGGACCTGGGCTTTTCTTGAGTTTCTGCAGCTATCTCATGGCCTCTCTGGCAGAAATCTGTTCCACATGATTAATCTCAACATAGTTGTCCCTTTTTCTGTATACTTCTTACCAAAATAAGTAAAGAGATCAGGGAAAAAATACATGTTTCCATGAAAGTTAGATAACCTTCTTTATTTTCTCTCCAAGCCCTTCAGGCATTCAAATGCTTAAAAGGTGAGGTTATGCTTGAGAGCAGAGCATGGCCTTCTGGATTCTGGGTTTTTTAATTTTAAAACAGAACTTTGGCATCTTAGAGCAGTATAGAAATTTTTTTCACAGTCTATATAACTCGTTCAAAAGAGAGGGACAAAATCAAAAGATTAGAAAGACAACTTGCCTGCCACATTTACAATAATAATTAAGCTAACTGCTGAGCCAAGAATCAGAGAGTAAAATTTCATTCCTTAAGCCCCATGTTCCTCTTCCCATGGCACTTGAAGAGCAAAACTAAGGAGAGAAAGGGAAAGGAAAGGATTTGCTTCTGGGCATCCACTAGCTGACAAGCCAGAGCAGCACAGCTTCCAGCTTGATCTCAAACCCTGCTGGGAACTATGAAATTCTTACTGCTCTGGCTCTTCTGTGAAGCCAGATCTGATGGGAATTCTCAAAACACATCTGCCAGGTTGGGCCCAGCAAGGAAGAGGAGCAGAGTAGTCTGTTTTTATAGGCTGGCTTCACTGCCAACTTCTACATCTGCTTGCCTCTCCATTTCTGTCCCTTCATCCTTGCCATCTCCTTTTCTCCCTCCTGATTTATCACTTCAAATATCAGCCCCAGCATGCCTGCGCTGAGCCACACCTGTAACTGCTTTACAACCTTTATTAGTCTCTTTGGAAACAGTTCAACTTCAACAGACTATTTAAATATGACTTTTGACAGAGCATGATCTTGGGCGTGATTAAAGAGTGAGAAAATTTTCCTTCAGCAGGAACCTGTCTCCCTGTAACCACTCCAGCACCTGTTTAGGTAGTTTGTTTAGCATTCATTGGAAAAGGAACTGAACTCCAGTCCTTCCCTCCACAGACCTGCAGTTACCAATCTGTAATGACTCCTCCTAAGCTGCCAGGGAGCCAGTCCATGCAGCAGGAACCACGAGTGGAGCTTGTTGAGCATCACCTCAAAAATACAAACAACCCAGTAGTTATTTCAGTCTGGACTGGGGATGTAAATCTGCCCAGGCACAGTTGGGAACTGCCAATTCATTGGGAAGTCAGTAGTGACCAATTTCTGTACTATGCAGTTGAGCAACACTTTACAATTAATTCAGCCTCCATTGAATTACATTATGACTCTGAAATCAGTAAATCTGGGACAGAGGGAGACAGAAATGCTGTTTTACGCAAAGAAATTTTAGTTTGTGTCAGGACTTTAGATGGTATAGGAACGTTGGCCTTTTTGTTCATCACGTTCTTGGGGCCATATATTTTCACTGATCACATACCAAATATCACCATGATCAGGAAAAAACTACCAGTGATATTCACACCTAAAACAGCAGTGTGGAAGAGAACATCACTGACATGAGGTGAGACTCAACAATTAGAGCCATCAAAACCAATGTCTGGAAGTCAGCTGATACACTGGATGGTGGCAGAAGACATGTAGACTAAGCCCAGTGCAGTCTGCAAATATTTAAGCATAGCTGGGGAATGAAAATGCAACCTATACTTAGATGTTCATGTAAAACCTATCCAAAAGATTTTACAATTTCGTGGCGTATAACATTCACGTTGGCAATTTAGCAAAACTGTTGGGTTTTTAGGGGTGAAGACAGATCTTTGCAATCAATACAGAATGCATTATCCTACCACACACCATTTTCTCCTCCTGATTTGCTGCTCTTTTACTAGAGCAAAACACCCATCTTTATCTTAGCTATTATTTATAGACCAGTAAGGGACAGGAGCTGACCTCTTCTATAAATATCCAATTACTAATAATTCTGGATTTAGTTTTAAGATTTGCTTCTCTGGCAGATATAGCTCAATTCAGTTGAAAAAATAGGGAAATTGAAAATCAGTCCTAAATAAGGAGTGACAGAGCAGAGTTGTAGGAAATATGGACTGAAAATGAACCTGGAAATGACACTGGCAAATGAACTGCATTTGCCAAGTCTCCTCACTGAAACACCATCTTTGTTAAGGATTATTTATGACAGATTTGTGTTTGCTGAAATTCTCCTTTGCAACATAAATCCGGGAAGGACAATTTAGTCAGACAAAGCAATTTGTAGTACATCCAATTCTGGTATGTTTTCTATATTCTGAATTTACTTTATTTTGCCATATGTAAATCTTGGCTCATCTAAATTAACAAACAGAACATTTTCCATTTGATTTATATGATAAACAGGTGATTTCTTATGCTAAACAGTTGTGGGTTTGGGGTTTTTTGCCATTTTTTGGTCTTTTTTTTTGGCCTTTTTTTAAGAAACAAACTCTACTTTTAAGTCTTTACACAACAAGAAGGGGATTTTTGAGAAATTTTGCTTGGGGATTACAAGGATCTAAGAAGATTTTTCTCTGTTCTGGGAAGAAGAGCTACATGTATCAGTCCTTCTTCCTTCTGTGGTTGGACGTAGGATAAAACAATATTTATCTTGCCTTTCGGACACAACTTTTTATCCCTTATTCCTGGTGCTTTACATCACCACACCTTCTTCAGTGCTGCTCCATCTCACTGGCCCAAGAGGAGATTAAGCAGGCTCCACCAGGGGTGAGAAGCAAAAGGAAGAAATCCATCCCAGATGATGTTAATGGCAAAATTCCTGCTGTCTCCCAGAGAGAGATCTCACTGGCATTATTTTGCCAAGCTCCCCTGAGTTGTCCAGTGGAATTCATCTGTTTTGAGTTGGTCTAAACCAACACACAGGCTGGTCTAAACTCTCCCAGTCCTGATGAAAACAAAGAGCTACCACCTCAAAGCATAACATTTGACCATAAATCAGGCCCCAACTTTCCTCTGATTTCTGCAAATTTAATTCAGATATAAAACCACAAGACTGCTGCTTGATCCCAAATATTAACTGTACTGGGAAGCCCAGCAATACTGGCCTGCTCTGCATGTGTGCTGATTGAACTAACATTGCATTTTACCACCTAGAAAAGCAGAAAGACTCAAAAGAAAAACATGTTGGCAATTCAAAGCAAACATTTACAAAGTGCACCAGGATTTCCAGCAAGACAGATTAATAATTCTTCTTCCACCATGAGAGGTTAGTAATTGGAAGAACTTTTAAGTTAAAAAAGATTTTTATATTTTGTTTAGGGTCTGGTAACAGGCAAAGTGCTGTTGTACCTCAGAGCCGTGAATCCATATAAAATTGTTAATATGAAACAGCCTTTATCTTCCTTTGAAAAATTGCAGGTGATACTGTGGTCTTTCCTGATTTCAAGTCACAGGAAATTCAGGGTTATTTTTTATTTTAAATTGACACTGTTACCTAAAATGTGCCACCAGTTATCTCAGGAACTCTGTACTGATGGCAGAAACAGGTCAGATTATCTTTTGGCAGTAATGTTCATTGAGTTCTATCTCCCTATAATCCAGGCTTTCAGCAACTTTGGTTTGTGCATATCTGATTGTTTTATGTAACACTTGGCAACCCTAATTTAAAACCACAGACTTCTTGTAAACCCAGTATTTTTCAGACATCACTGAGTAACTAAATGACCAAGTCTTGTATTTAATACTGTATTCTGAGGCCTGAAAGAATGTTATTGTAAAAATCAGATGAAAAATATCTGTAATTTCTTTTGCATTAAAAATGCAAACGCTAATGCTGCAATGCTGCCACCCTTTCTCATAGTAGTTGCATCTATAAATTGCACTTGTGTTTTTTTCTATGTGGCTCTCTGGATAAACCACAGCACAGCTTATGCTGTTTAAACATTGGTTTTACTCTTGTAGATGGACTTAAGTCTTTGTAACTTCTGGACCAAGTGAATGCTTGGAGATAATAATGCCCACCTTCACCTCTCAGTCTCACCGTAGTTTGGGCAAAATCATTTGGGTAACCCTCCTTTAACACACCCATGATGGAGAAAGAAAAACAAAGAAGAGATCCTTCCAGTAATTCAAGTTCAGAGGGTAAAAAACCACCACGACTTCCTAGATTAAATGTGTTTTTAGTGTTGCATTGTCTGTGCACTCTGTAGCATCCCAAGATTCAGAACGGATGCTCGTCAGGCATTTCAAGGACAGCCAAAGGGCCACTGCCTGGGCAGTTAGAAATCAAGGTTTTCATTCCAACTTAATTTAGCAGGCTTGTGGTCACTCAAATTACTTTTTTTCCTGATTTTTACTAAGAATTTTATATTAATTATATGTAAGTGTACATTCTATACTTTTATGTTAATTGTGAAATAGCTGCAGGAATACTAAGACTTCATTCATGTCACTGTTCTGAGGACAAAGGTAGGCACTCTACAATCTTAGAACATCTATGTTTATGTAGATTATAATCTAGCTGTTCTTTTTCCCTTCAAATTTTGCAAAGATATAACCTGTTGAAAGCAATTTTCTACTGCTAGACTGTTCTGAATTAAAGTTCCACCCAAGACTTAACAGCTTCTTTTCATATTGCTTTCACACTTCTGATTAATTAAAATACAAATTCAGCCCTCAAAATGCAAACTTGAGCTTTCCAAAGAAAATGTGTGAAGAGCCTTAAATGAAGAATGTAAAAAACTTATGCATGGTGCCACTGGTGTGCTTAATTTTCTGTTCCTAAATGTTTTTTGTAATCCAGAACTTCTCAGTTGAGAAAGTTCTGTTTGTATGAAACAAAAATCTCTCCAGAATCGTGTATTCCACGACTAAAACTATGAAACATCCTATTTATGGAGATCACAGGTCAAAATACACATCTTTGTTTACTCAGTGTAACTTCTTCAATATTTAGATGAAAATGGGAAACAGAAATGGATGTGGCCCATCCCTGTGACCTGCTGGGAGGTTTCAGACCACACCTGGGCAGTGCATGATGACCGGGTCGGTGCCCCAGGCTCACTCACAGCATCCTGAGAGGGTTCCTGCACAGACATTCCTCCTCCACACAGCACAGCTGCAAACTGCTCCAACACACAGAGAACAAGTTGTGGTCTGCTCCAGACAAAGCCTAAGTCTCGTGTCCTTGCCCTTGTTTACTTTCCTAAAGAACACCAGAAGTAATAATAAAACACCATTTATCCTGAACATTGCAAACATATGAAGTCATCAGTTTTGAAGAGTGAAAATCTCTTTTTTAAAATAAAGGTATTTCTTTTACTTTGTTTTAGGCAGCCTTGCAGAAACCAGCATAAAAAGAAAACACACACAGAATGCAGCTATTCTCTGAGAACCCAGTTAAGTGCAAATAAATTCCCTTCATGTTTGTGTGTGTGTTTACAAACACTGAGAGCCAACTTTTCAGTATGAACTTCCAGTTCTGTCTGTTTTATATTAAAAGATGAACAAAACCTTCCAGCCATATTTTATAATCTGTAGTACTAATGTCAATAGCAAATAGTTAAGAATAAGCTCAACTAACTGAATCTATCTCAACATCAAACTGAGTTTTACAATTCAGTGAAAAAGAAAAAACCCAGACTGCCACAATAATAAATTCTTCTTATAACCCTTATTATCTTCCTGTGGATCCATAACATTTTCCTACACATACTTTACTGCAGTAGCTAGTAGTCCACTTTACCATGTAAATCTTGACTTACAACAGGCGTTAAGGCTTTTTTCCAGGAGGCTGATGCATTGTTTCCTTCCAGGGTCAGTACTGCCCCAGAGCTGTTGCTGAATTAACTTGTCCTCTGGAGATGCTGCTTCGTGCTCTGAGCTGAGCCACAGATCCGCTGGCGCTGCTGTTACCAAATCTGAAACAGGAATTCGGTGGGAGAGAGAGAAAGGTATCATGTATTGGCCAAGAGCTTTGGCAGGCAGGTTTTGAGCCCAGCCACACACGTGACAACCAGGATGCTGCACCTCACAGTCACAAAGCACAAACCATGGAGCGGTTTCCTAAAGCACAACCAGTGCTGGAGGTAGCAGCTCCCAGACAATTCCTGGGAAGGGGTTTGTGATGCGAGATGGGCATTACCACACCACTTTTGGTCTGGCACACTCATCACAGGGTGGGGAGGGAGGGACCTCAGCGGGTTCAATGGAAGGTTGGAGGCAGCTCTCACAGGCTGACGTGATGATTAATGCCTGTGCTGGCCACAGTAGATTCACACTTAACTTACACCTGTGTAAACAGCTGGAGACACAGCCCGAAGGATCTGATCCTACTGGAGCACAACCTTGGCAGGTTTGTACTGACGGCAGTGGGAGCAGGCAGCAGTCAGATCCTGCCTGTTTTAATTAGAGTGTCTCTAAGCCCCTGGAAAGTTTGCTTTAAAAANTTAAAAAAAAAAAAAAAAAAAAAAAAGCAGCAAGCTGTCTATCGTTTATTGACACTGTGAGATTCTTTCAGCCACCCACACAGAGGCTAAGCTATATTTCAGCTTGGAGAGAAAATTATGTGCTTTTCCAAAATTTTTGCGTTTTTATTCAGCACACTATAAATAGATAATCTACAGCAGTCTGTGGTAATCTCGCTTTGTTTTTAGAACAAATCCAAGCACCCAAATTTCTGCATGTGTCTTGATTTACGCACCCTCCAAGGTATCTGATAACCCACGATTCAGACCCCTTTTCTTGGTCTCTCTGGACAATTTGAGCTGAGCTCTCAGCCCTGCCCCCTCCTCCTGGCTGAATTCACACCTATCATCCATCTTCAGCCTCTCACCACCAGCAATGGCAAAACAACTGGAAAACTTTGTGCCTCTGACTTTCAAATATTCGCCTTTGTGTTTTTCCTTGAAGCCATGGTATCGCTTTTGTGCAGCTTCTTCCTTGGCCCTCATCTGTCAGATCAATGCATTCATTAAGGAAAGCTTCACTGCCCAGGTGATGAACAGACGTCATAAAATTGTTATATTTGACAATTCCTATTACAGGTTTTATATGGTGGCTACATTTCTGCCACAAAAAAGACTCAGAAGACTTTTCCTGATGTACAACCTTTCCAACAAGAGGAGGAATGTAATTAAAGTCTATTTTCTAGAAGTCTCTGCTTTGTTCAAAGACGAATCCAGACTTCATTCCTCACATTCCCTTAGTTTTATGGTAATTGTGAATAAAGTGAAGTGAGCTGCAAATATCTTTACAATTGTTTTATATTACTTGGATAGATAATTATCTGGTTGTGCCAACACATGCATACTTAACCTTCAACCAGTGAAAGAAATTATATGCATTTCTAGACATAATTGTGCGCAGATGAAAGAGCAAGAATAAATTTTGAGAGCCAAACTAAGATCCCTTTGAAAAATCAAGGACTTAACTCTTCTCACACCCCAAAATTAAGATTAAATTTTAGGACCAAAAGCTTTAGATGTTCATTTTCAGTGTGATTCAAGAAAATTTTGAGGCTGAGAATGCTGCAGTTAGCAGGGAGGAAAATATTTCCCCTTTCTGGTGAACAACACTCAGGACTACAGCTTAGACCCTTGGAAACACCATAGTTTGCTCTTGGCATAGTACAAAGAATATTGCTCTTCTCCACAAGAACAGGTGGGATAGTTTCTGTCTATCTCCCAGTAATCACTGAGGTATGTTGGAATGAGAATTCAGCACACAGTAAAATCCAATTATTCTCATCTTAGTCTTCCGTCCTTTCCAATACTCATCTCTCAGGAATTCAGGGGAGGGTGAAAGAGGTAAAAAACCCACAGTCTCTGATGCATGAAATGCCACCATATAGTTAAAGTATTTCCCCAGGTGCTCCTAGTTTACAGATTTTGAAATATCCCATATGGACACCACAGTGGCACTGCAACAGGACAGTTCTCAACGCTGTTCATCACTGACTCAGGGTATCACTGAATTATATCTCCCTGCTTTACCTGTGAAACACTGCTACTCCAAGTATAAGGGACTTAGAACCACAATTCTGTCACTAAAAAATACATGACACAGATATCACTCTCATTGCAGCAAAATGCACTAAACGTCTTGAAATGTCAATGAGCAAGGGCACGCGCTCTTTTTTCTGTTTGAATAATAATGATCACATCCTCATCCTCATCTATGGTATTAATAATCAATAAAAGGCATCTTTTTAGGGAGTTTCTTACAAAATGTTTTCGTATCTTATTTCTCAAGAGAGAGAAAATCATCTCCTGCACTGTCTTGACACATCCTTGTTCTGGTAAGACAAATAAGTGAAACAACAGAAAATAAAACTTATCTTAAATATTTTCAGCCACCAAATCAAACCCTAGGTGAAAAATTCTTCTGTGTAGCAGCATATGGATTTTCCCTCAAGTGGATATGATATTTCAGTGTGCTAGGTGCTATATGAATAGACAAGCTCATATTAAAACCTTATTTCTTGACCTGTTGCCCAAAGAAAAAAGGTGTCATGCAAAACTTTCATTACACTCAAAATGCAGTCACCTAGATGGAGAGAAGGATGCAAAAAATTCCAGCCCATGGCTTGTTTATGACAGTCACTGAGCAGTGCTGGGTAATGAATTATTCTGTGTGACTCAGCAGGGTGAGAAAA
Source organism: Platysteira castanea (assembly GCA_013397175.1). Taxonomy (NCBI): domain Eukaryota; kingdom Metazoa; phylum Chordata; class Aves; order Passeriformes; genus Platysteira; species Platysteira castanea. The sequence goes on along the minus strand of VYXC01004914.1, from coordinate 1,896,362 downwards.
GCCAGGGCTCACTGCGAGGCAGGGCTGCTGAATTATCTCCTCTCACCTGTCACAGTCACAACCAGGAGATGTGACATCCCCAAACTCATTTGCACACAATCCTCTCCCATGGCCCCTTCTAGCAGCCATGAAGCACCTGTTTCCCTGCCACCTCGGGTAAAGTGCAGATTTTCTGTGTCATTTAGTCACTTCTTCTCCCCTAAGGCCGGTGGTACACATGTTTTGAAGAGAAGCATTCCTGCTAGATACAGCGAGGATTTCTGACAAAAATTGGGTTGCTGTGCTCCCAAGCAGGGAAAACAACCCATCTAACCTAGGGAGCAGCAGAGATGGGTTCTAGGCAGTAGAAGAGAGATAAGATTTACATGTGGGAGCACCTTTTCCAGTTTATTAAGGTCTTGCAGGATCTCTTCCCATCTTTATATTTAACACGGAAGTTATCACATACCTGTTGTTAATCTGAAGTAAAATCACTTAACGCATCATTTAAGGATATCTAATTCAACCTAACTGTTGTGGAGTGGGGTTTTTGTGCAATGAACATCCGAAAATCATGATCATCCAAATAGGAGGTTTCTTGCCCGTCGCTGTCTGCATTCAGTCTAAACACGACGAGATTACAGAAAATCACCAGATATTGCTCAGTCCAGACAGTTCTGCTTATTACCAGGAGTTTCATAGTGTGCTATGGCTGCAAACTGGCACGTGTGTACATCCTCCACATGCCTCCAGGCACACCAGTGGATTTATAGCAAGGATGAATTTAGGCTGATATATCTAACGCAAGAGAAAGTCCAAAGTACTGGAAAAAATGAAGGATGTCCATTTTAGGGACAGTATTGTTTTACTTATTAAATTATCTCTGTTAAAGCAATATCACTGACATAGTAAAAGTTAGAGTTCAGGAGCCTTGTGAGATTTTCTAATTCCTAATCATTGCCCTCAGCAACTGTGTATAATATATCAATTTTATCCCATGTGGAGAATCATTACCCTTTGACTCTGAATTTGCAGAAGAGAATTTAAGAGCTGTAGTCTGTTTCTCACATGATAGAAGACTAAATATTTCCATTAAGATTGCCTAGTCTGAGTGATATTTTTTGTCACTGCATTATAAAAATATTAAAATATTGGGAACTTTTAATGTTCCACAGCACTGAAACCATGCATTCTGGATTTAGTGAGGCATCCCAGAACCTTTCATAGTCTTCCAGTCACACAACACAGAATAGCTGGTCTTCCTGTGCGTATCTTAAAACACTATTCACAGCTGTGTTTGGACACACATTTTAAGACTGCTATAGACGGGGCTGGCTGTAGCTGCCTGTGGCTGCGATGTGGGTGGGAGACCGTGCAGAGACATTTATCATGAGAGGAAATTCTCCCCCTTTCTTCTCGTTCCACTATTTTTCCTTAGATGTATACAGGATGCATGAAAGGTGCTGTAGTTAAAGCATGTTTAGTGCTCACCATCCCAGCAGTACCAAGCATGTGCCCACCTGACAGGCTCAGAAGCACAGCCCCAGCTCCCATGCTCAGGCCTTGTTGTGCAGCACAGCCTGCAATAGCAGTTTGCTTGTCCCCATGTCCCTGGCCTTGGGGCCCCAGAGACCCCCATAAATACTCGGGAAATATAAAAATATCAAGAGTAACAAACCGCAAAAGGTCTAATAGTAAACTAGTTTACTACTAGACCTCTGTACTGCTACTTTTTGAAGACTTCATGTGGTCAGTACCAAAACTTTGGAGGCTGTTCTATACACCCTCTGGGAGACCCCTATGACAAAATCTGTGTAGCATCCTGTACCTTTTATAAAGCAATTAATCCATAACCTAAGCTAGAATCCACTTCAAGAGAACAATTTCAAGACATCAGTCATGGCACCTTATCAAGTCCTATAAAGTTCTCCTGAGGTTCACACAATAGTGAATTGCCACAACGATTATTCAGCATTTGTTCACACTGGCCATAGTTTCCTGATAGTTGTAACTCGGTTGCTGGAAGCAAACAGCTGCGTTTTTTGGACATCTTTTACAAGCACACTAAAATCATCCTTCCCTCAAGGGACATCTTAGGCCATAGGTACACACTTGATGGCTAAATGGGAAATTCCATGTGTAACATCCAAAAATGTAATTATCACACCACTTGTAACAATGGCTGAAAAAACCCCAGCAAATCACATACCTGCAAAGAGCAGTTTTTTGTCATACACACATTATTAGAAAACAAACTATGGAGGCTATTTGATGTCAGTTATGGCTGGCCAAGCAGATATATTTCTACCACATCAAATTTCTTGCCTGTTTTGCTTCCACGGACGCAACTGGGAAAGAACATACTGAGGTCCTGGGAAATAGCTCCAGACAGCTCTATTTATACATTTCCACCTTGCTCTACAGAGAAAAAGAGCACCTGAAAATTAAAATGTTAACCAGACATTCACTGTTAAGACCTTTTCTCTATTTTTTGTTAAATAGCTCTGGAAAGCCCAAGCAAAGGCAGAGGAAGCAGCCCTTTCTCTCTCTTTCTGCCTGCCCAGCAGCAAGTCCTTGGGGCTCTGCACCAGAAAGATGTCCCCAGCAGCAGTGTGGTTGCTCCTGGATCCTCCTGACACCCCCAGTCTCCCGCAGCCTGTTTGCTTTTAAATACCTAGAGAAGTGATCCATATGTATGACAAACCTCCCTTCTCCATTAGGAAAAGCTGTGAGGTGTAAAATGACCTGGAACTTGCCTGACGAAACCGAATCAGTGGCTAATTGTGCTTGCACTGAAAAGGAAGCAATTAATCAATTCCAGCATACACATTTATTTACAGAAGTAGATGACGAAGGCAAAGCAATCTGTTAGGCTGTGCTTTCTGACAGTCTGTTGGGATTTGCCTTCAGACTTACCTGTGTGTGTTTCAAAACGTTGCAGCTGTGATAATGAAAATAGCAAGTAAGCAACGAGAGAAAATGGTGTCACAGGAGCATTCTTTGTGCAGGAAGCACACGGATGAGTTACAGTTTATCCAGCACCTGGCACGTGAGCCTTTTGTGCAAGAGTTCTTCCTCTCACATTACTTTCAGCCTCCCTTCAACCCAGCACATCCTCAGGAGCAGGACCTGAGCCAAAGTAGAGGCTCGGCTCCCTGCAGAGACCCTGGGGTCCCCAGCTCCTCCCTCACTGAGGTGCATGAGACAGTGTGAAGGGGTTTAGAGCCTAGGGCAGATGTGCTTTTCCACAGTAAGGCATAACCTTGTCGAGAAAGTATTTGTTGGTTTTGCATAAATGCAGGCTGGTGACAACATTTCAATTAAATGAAAGGTTCTGAAGTTCACATCATTTTTGTGAGTGACTTTTGTGAGTCATTGCTATCAAGTAAGCACAAAGTATTCAGTGTCTGTCCAACTAACTTTCAATAGCTATTGAAAACTGTTTATCACAATTAAGGTTATCTGTGAGCTTCTTCATTCCGACAGAAGTAAACCCTGCCGAGTTCAGACTTCCCAGAATTCAACCTCAGCACAGAAGCTCCTTGCCAAATCCACATCTGAGACAATGAAAGATGATCTGTTCCAAAGCATCCAGCTATGGCTGTGTGAAAATGCAAGATACAATACAATATGAAGGCATTTTTTGGTATAAAGACAAAAATGTGGGCTATGCACAATTCTAACCACTCTTTACATTGATTTTATGCTCTTGTAACTTCTCTCTTTCAAAGGGTAAATGTTTTTAAAATACAAAACACGTACTTGTAAGAACAATGGTTTTTTTAAAGGGTAACACGACATTAACCTAATCTTTCCTGTTTAATCAGCAGACAGAGCAAATGGGATATAACATGACTGTCCACATCCTCTGTGGCTTGAGCTCAGAGAGAAACTGATATGGAACATGTTGGTGGAGGGGGAAAAAAGGGAAACAGGACTTTCTATGCATAAAGCACAGCTCTGTTATCAGGATGACTAAAGCCATTTACAGTAAAATAACAGCCTTCCAGATCCTCCCAACATCCTGAACTCATTCTGCTGTTCTGGTGTAATTAGATGGATTTCAAATGTTTAAAATATAAGCCTGTTTATGGAAAAATGTTCTGCTAATCAAGATGTCTTGGTATATTTGGTACAAGATTTCATTTCTATTCTTTCTAACATCTGTAATATAAAAGAGCCAATGGAGTTTTGCAAAAACATAACAAAAGTCTCTGCAACTCCAACTTGCTACAGCTTAAACCAAAACATCAAAGAAGTGAAAATTCTATAAGAAGCATGTAAAGATAGAGTGCCTGTCAGGGATGCAAGGAAAATGAGAGTTTTGTTTGAATTCTCATTTTAGAGAGTGGGAATATGCCTCCGTGTGTATGTGCACACATCTGGGATCAGGTCTTCTAGGACAGGTTTGAAGAGTGAGCACAAATCTCCTGTAGCCCTGAAAAGAGTTCTGACATTTTAAAACAAAGTTTTAAAAAGAGGAGATAGCAAAGCTTCCAGCAGCACTGTTTTTAGATCTCTCCATTTCTTTGTTTTCCTTACAAGTCAGAGCTTCCAAGCAAAATTTTCTGGTGGCTATCCAGTTTCTCTTAGCAATTTTTTTTCTGTGTTTTCTCTGTCCTTCAAGGCACCAAATTGGCCAATGGCTATTGGTTACAGTCTCATTTTGCCTATTCCATCACTCATTTCACTGTCCCAAACCTCTTTGCAAATGCAATCTGTGGCTTCCTGTAGCATGGTAAGGAGACGAGACCTCCCCTTCGCAGCCCCTGCTCGCCAGCTCTTCCTGGTGAGCTGTGCTCACACACCTCATGGCAGGGTCATGGCATCACCCTGGCTGTGTTTAAAAGTCCCTTTCCCAGGCCACTGACTCCTGCTCAGGAGTTCTGGTCAGCAGCTCAGAATCACATCTTGAGGCTCTGCAACATCAGACCCATTTCAGCTCAGCTCGGGGCTGTCAGTCCCCGCTCTGGTGGCACTGCAGCAGTGCCAGCCTCCAGCCCGGCCTCTGGGCCTGCCTCAACCCTACACAGTGGGCAGCCTGCCTCCAGGATGAGCTCCCTGGATGTCCCCCATAGCCATGCCTCCTGCCCTGTCTCCTGTTGCTGCTGTCTGGGTTCCCTGTGGGGACATCAGATCCAGTTCGTCCCCTCACAGTGCCAGGGGCTGCTGATGGACCCAGTTAGAGCAACACCCACTGCACCTGAGCTGACTGCACAAGGTGGAACTGCAGTGCCCGGGTGTTGGTCACCCTTAGCCCCCGCCCCCCCCAGGCACTCTGGCTACACACAAGCTGCAAGGGGAAAAAAGACCTGAGGGTGTCTTGGTATATAGAGGTGAATCACAGAAATAGTTCACCAGTGGAGAAGATTTAGGAACTAGAATATATCTTTTGAAGCAGGCAAGACTTGATTAGCAGGGCTTACAGGCAGAAACTTTGCCAGAGGGATTGTAACAGCACAGTACAGACACATACATCTGTGTACACAGGTTTCAAGGAAGCGTGGATTTCTCTAAACCCAGTTAAGGGATCAATCTTTTCTCTGGTAATTACATAGTATTTTCTGCAACTCAGTAGCATGATATAACCCGCCAGGATTAAGTGGCAGCCACCTGCTCCCTCACCAAGCCTGGGTGTAGTCGGCCTCCAGGCAAAATTGAATTACTTGAATCACTAGAGCCCAATGAAACTCAAACTCAGTGCCTGCAGCAAACTAAACAGTGCAGGCAGCTCGAGCCGGGTCACCTCATAAGATCTCTCTCCACACCCAGCCACTGACTGATAAGGGGAGCATCCCATCACAGGCAGCTCAAGGAAGGCAGCTGCCCAAATGCCACTGGAAGCTTTGAGTCCAGTTAAACTGGAAATTTTATGAGTGGACACAATAGCTCAAATACTCACACTTCATCCTAGGGCTTAAAAAGTAGAATTGTTCACTCTATTTCTCTCCAGACTGAGCAAACAACAGCTGCACTGTTGTAATTCCTGCCTCTTCAGAATGCTTCTAATCATTAAAATGACACAAGGGAAAAAATGGATGCAGAAGCAGCAAGAGACTAATCAACCAACATTTTTCACTTTCTAAATCAGACATTCTGATAGAAGATGTTCTACATTTAGTAAATTTGGATCACAGTCTCAAGTTTCTGATTTACATAGAATTTGGTTTCAAAGCAGATTCAGTCCATGTTAATAATTGACATTAATCTTGTAGGGGCTGCAGTGCCTTTTCCTGCCATTATAAAGGTGAATCCTGATTGCCTCTGAACATCAAAGTTGTTTGGAAAAGGTATGTCAACCCTTTGCTGTTTTCTTTTGGTAATGCTGAAAATACTGTTTCTCATTAAAAAAAATGAGTCAAATTCTGCAAAATTCCAGTTTTGGTACATCTACTAGGGACTAACATGAACATAAAATCCTTGTTTGCTATAATTGCAGGAAGTTACCAGCCAGATTTTCAAGGCTGAAGGCTTGGTATGGTTATCACTCTCTGCCTCCCTTGTTCTTATACCTTTCCCTAAGCATTAGTTGCCATTTGCATCAAAGGCACACTACGGGGTAGATGGACCTTGGCATGACACATCTGCTCTAAGGTCTGAGTAATTCAGGGAAACCTGAAATGGGTTCATTATTCATTCAAAAGCACATAGTTTTAAACACAATTTCTGTTCAAGTGGAAAGCTCACTTTTTCTCTTGTCTTTCATTCAGAAGATTACTTACCTTGATGCTTTGACTAGAACAAATATTTTGAATGTTTCAGCACTGATTCTTGTAAAACTTTGAACTGAGACTGCCAAATAACTTACTTTAGACTAAGTTTGAATATATTTATCAATATGTTAAAAGCAGGAATCTTAATAGTCCTATATCTGAGATGGAATGAACTGGGCCAGAGAAGAAAATCATAGAGAGATGTAACAAATTTTTTCCAAAAGGAAAAAAAGAAGAATGGGAGAACTGAGGTACAGCATCATATTTTGGTGTCAACAATACTGATATTGGCAACAATTTCCCTATGTGTTCCACTGCGGGGGGGAAATGTCATGGGCTGAACTAATTCACAAATGGTTCCTGTTGCTTTAGACAGAGAGGTTTGTTAGACTCTTGGCAAAGCAAGAATAATTTACACTAGTATTTGGTCATTAACAGAAGTTCAGTGGATGCACAGTTTGGAGTTTCAGCAGGTACACACAGGTGGTATTTCACTGAGAGGGAATTCAAACACAAGGAACAGTCGGACTTGTAGGGATAGTGATACAGTGAGAGAGCTTGCAGCAATGCTTTCTGAATTTTCGATGCCAAGACACTCTCTCTGCAACTTTACTATGGCTTATACGGATAATTTCCTCTTTGAAATCAAAATCCATTCAAAGCAAAGAGCAGCAGCCAAATCCAGGTAACATACAGTAGATCTGTACCAAGAGCATCAATAAATCCATGCCATTTATAAGTGACACAAATTACCCTATCTTGTTTATACAAGAAGAATCTGTCAGTTAAAAAAACCCACACCTATATATATTTAAATGAAATTACTTCTTCCTTATCTAAAATGTTTACAAGAGACGAGCAGGGATCAGAATACTTTCTGTCTGTATGGGAATCGTGAAAATTCCCCACTGTTTTGTAGATGCTCTGGTGACACCAAATGGTTAATGGAAAAGACATTATGTTACTTTGACCTTTTGTCAGACTGCTTTGGAACATCCATAAGTCATTTTATTTGATTAGAAAGTTACCTTCTTTTTCTCTTTTATCTGGTACATTGTGCTGGAACGAGGAGCATAACAGCCTTTTATTTGTTCTATCACATATCTCAGCTCTCTGTTCTTGTATTACTTTAATTCACCCATCAGTACAAAATGTTTGATTAAAATAGACACAGGTGGGTGTGTGGCATAAATTGCACTTAAAACAGCAATCTGAAATGGGGTTAAGAAAAATTATGTCCTTATGATTAATTGCAGTACTTTTTTATTTGATGTGAGGTACATGCTAATGACTGTTTTTAACATATTCCTGTTGCTGCTTCTTTCTTTATCTGTCCACAAAGGCATTTGATTAACTGCTGTGAGTGGGGGTTTATATAAACATGCTTTACAAAACAGAGGAATAGGATTACAATAAGTTTCTTAAAGTGGCAGATTCTGGCATTGTCAGTCCAGCAAAAGCATGAAATTGAGTACACCAGCCTTTAATTGTTCTGCCCTTTCACTCAGCTGATAGAGGCACAGAAGCTCCATTCTGCAGATAGTGGGAGTTTAAATTGTGGGAGGAGAGGTTTCAATCCATACTGTACATGAAAATGTTCAAGCAAGCCATTAATGAGATCTTCCAACACCTCTTTCCATCCCCTGACACTTTAAACTCTTTTGTCCTCTGACTGAAGGCACCATTCCCATCAATGCAAGGGCTGTCACAAGCTACCAGGGATGCCAGGAGTGTCTGTCATTGGAAGCAAAGTTCACCTACCCTCCATTACTCCCACATGCACAAAGTAGACAAAACATAACAAATACAATATATTTTGATCCTTAAGAATAACAAAAGTCATATGAATAGTGTGTCGGCAAACGAAGTTGACCCAAGTGGTTCATATGAGTAAGTCTGCAGGCTCCTTGAGCTCGGTTCAGTTCAATATCATATGGCTGTATTATGAAGATTCTGTTATTATTTGCCCTTCTGAGCAACATCATTGTTTTCAGGGCCTCCTTTGTTCAGCATCTCCTACTACACAGAAATCAAACACTTCACAAACTTTCTTGTAAGCATCTCATGGAGAGAAGTACAAGGACCTGAATCCATAGTTTTAAAATAAATAAAAGCACTTGACCATAATCAAATATATCATGGTGTGTGTCTCCTCTTGTTCAATGACTCTTTGTATTTTGAGCCAGAAATACATTTACCACTCCTTAGTTTGCAAGAAAATTTCTTTAGTAGCAATTTACCATTGTAATCCTCAGCTCTTGTGATCTCCAGTCAGTTGCAGTCATTTGCTAAGATCTGCCCTTTGCCAGCATTTTAAGCCACATCCTTCTGTTCATTATAAAATCACTCTAAAAAATACCACCAGCAAAAATTAATCTTTAGGAAACAAGAAATAGCTGCAAGACTCCATTTGTTATCACTCTTAATTTTATTCGCTCCCAGTCTCCTAATCCTCCTCCCATTTGTTCCAGTAGTTTACTTATCAGCTCCCTGAGAGTACCTCAGACAAGTCACTTCTTATCTCTTTACCACAAACGTGACATTACTTAAAGCACAAGTTGAACATGGTATCAGTCACTGTGTTCTCCTCTCCCTTTCTTTGCTGAAGCACAGGGCTAATCCAGGCCACTCTCTTGCACTTGATATTCACAGAAATAAACACTTAACAAATACAAGCTGTTTTCTGTTTTTTTAATAACCATAAGTATCTCTCAGTATGAATTTGAAAATCATTTGAATGAGTTTGAAATCATTTGACTATGCAAGAAAAGTTAATTTAAGTATTTGTTTAGCATTTTTCGTGGTGAAAATGGCATTTTACCAGTAAGCTTGAGAGCAAAGGATGACAGCTGGGCTGATGGTGGAGTAACCTCTTATCCTATGGGATTATTGCCAAGGCTGCTGACAAAAGTCAAGTTAGAAAACACTCCCATGCTGAATATTTATCCCAGAATTCTAAATCAGAATACTTACTCCTGAAGATAATGCTTTCTGCTAAGATTAGACAAGATTAATTCAAATTGCAGGGTCAACTTTGTAAGGCATAATCAGCAAAGGACTACAGCACCATGACTTCAAGGATGAGATGGCAAACTAGAGAAAAATATGGAATACCAGGATTATTCAACATCAAAAATTATGCTCAAACATTTATATAATACAAGCCTTTTGAAAAAACATTTATTCTACAGCTGGCAAGTAAAAGGAGAGGGTGGCTCACTAAGAACGGTTGTGAACGAAGAGCGAGCTGAGCCAAAGCCACACACCAGAGATGACACTGGAAAAGATGAGGTTGTCCAAGAGAAAGAGATGAAGAATGTACAATGGCTGAGAGAAAAACTGGAGAGGAACAGGAAGGAATTTAGGAAAGCTTGGATCTTGATGGAGACAGGAGAAGTGGAACAGGAAAGTACTGATATGGCCAAGCTGCAGGGTTGGATATTGGTTTTACCAGCAGAACACAGTTAGACTCCAGTTATCAGTGTAATGCACCCAAATGGAACAGCACAGTGCAGGTGGTTTGTTGGCGGGTTACCCCTCTACCCCCATAAAATGTCTTTCAGAAAATCCATAGTAATAAAAACTTAAACATCTTTCTCATCCTTTGCCAGCAGCTGTCTTTGCAAGTCTCATGTGATTTCGTGGCCAGTCGCTAGGAAAATTAATTTCTATTTGCCACCAGTTCAATACTCAGCTGCTTTCTCTGCAGTTCCCTGGAAATTTTGATTTGCCCAAAGTACTTTGAGTCATATGCTGAGAAGGCAAGTATAAGCAGTTAATTCTTTATAAATTATATCTTTTCTACCTGTGACTTCACCAATGTTTGCAGAGCACTTGCAGAAAAATAACTACATTCCTTCAGCACTCCTCGTGAAGCAAGTCCCATGTCTCTGGGAGACAGGTCTTAGTTTAAGTGCACTCATTAAAGTGCAAAGACTGGAAAAAGACTGGAAAACACATGGAAATAAAGACTTAGCAATTCTGTTTGCACAAGAGCACATCACAGTGTTTACTGAGAACAGCAAATTTTATGTTGACACTCTGGATACCGAGCTTCATGCACCAGGGACAGCACCTCCTCTCTCTGTGGGTGTAGCAATCAACGAGCAAGGTAGCTGCCATCTCAGTTGGCTTTGAGAGCACTAACGTAAGTAAATATTCCCTATTATTGAGAAGCCTGGAAAATACAGATACAAAATAATAAAATGCAATTACTGGGAGAACAAGGGAGAAATTGCCTGCCTACAATCACTTATATTACACTTCAGAAATGCTCTAATTTATATTCCATTTTTGAATGCCACTTGAAAACAACAATTTGTCAACTCAGACAAAGGCTCCAGCGTGTCCTGGTGGTCCTTGTCCAAGGCTGGTGACCCCAGGGGGGCTGGCTGCACCCTGTCCCTACAAAGCACACAGGCAAAGACAGAGGTGAGCCCAATGGTGAAAATGAAGGCCAGTGACAAACCTGGGGAGGTTCTAAAATTTAGAACTCCGTGAGCTGCCTAAATTGGTCTAGGAACTCTTCCAGCTTTGAATACAACTACAAATTAGGATATAAAACACATGGGCTGTGTTTTCCAGCATATACCTGCGGGAGGCTGAGTGCAGTATTTGACCCTGGATTTACTATCTGAATGCCCTTTTTCACATTTCCCTGAGTGCCACCAGAGATTCGTGTTCCCTGTCAGTGCCACACGCCTCCTTACAGCACGCACTGTTTCTGACAGCTTGGTTTATGATCTGGAATGATTTCATTCCCACTGTGGAAAACAAGAGAAGGTCTTCTCTGGCTCAGTGTGTCCTGTGTGCATGTCTCTCAAACCATGATTAGCTGTTCCAGCTCTTACTGAGACACTTTCTGCCAAATCTGTACTCTAGATACTCAGTTCGTGCCACAAAGTCCCTCCAGCCAAATGAATTCTGTATTTTAGTCTAACACTTAAGATATATTATATAGGCTATTAAAAAAAAAAAAAAAGAAATTAAGTCTGTTTTGTGAATTTATGGAGTAATATTTTTTGTTTTCTTTTAATACCAATACTAATAATTGTTAAATACAATTTTAATGTGGAGTTTACTTTTAAAGTTACACACTAAATATTAAATTGAAATATTTCAAAGTATTATTTTTAACTCTGAGGGAGTTTAGAATGATGCAAATTACTGGCAGCTTACTGATGTAGTACAAGTAACCACCTAAGTTTGCTGTTTCAATTTAGTCACTAGGATTAGAACTGGCTAGACTAAGCCCTCGCTACAATTCTCATGCGATCAAGGGAGGCACGCATGTCACTCAGTTTAGTGAGCTGCCTACACTTAAACCTGATTGAAGCTTAAGGAGATCAGAAAGATGGCCAGCCTGTGACATATCCTCAAATGCCAAATCTCCACAGGAGAAAGAGAAGCCCTCAGATTTTAATAATTTATTTTTAAATTACTTGGTTAGCCAGTCCAAATCAAAGAAAGAATATGTCCTAACTAAGCAATCAAAAAATGCTTTCATATCTATCATCTGGTAACTTGGATAAAATTACATCCTTATGTTTCTTTAGGATGGTTTAATGCCTTTAATCCTTGATTATATAACAGTGCTTTAATCTAAGATAAATTGCAAAAGAGCAATGAGGGCCTCAAGAATTTTGATTTTCAGATTCCGTTTGGCCTAAAGGCACCTTATGCTCTTAGAATACCCCAGCAGAAAGCTTTAGATCCCAGCAGAAGCCATGGTTGTTTTGGGATTGTTTCAGGTCCAGAAGAGATACTGGGTTTTAACTTTTATGCTCTGCACAGTCATAAAATTTAATCAGCCTTTGGTGTGCATGCGTGAGCACAGTTCTATGTCTTTTTGTTCATCAGTGGGACAATTTTTAATCCTCTTCTGTGTCTGTGGTGTCTGTTGTCTCTTCAAAATAGAGTCCTTCTACTCTAGGTACACAGCCAAACAAAGCAGCTTTTGTCAGTCCATTGTTATTTATCCATACTGCAAATACCAAATATCCCAGTTGTAGTTACTCTAACTCCTACAGTTGACATAAATAATACTGAACAAACACTTAAAACCCCAAAATCCATATCTCTAGAGAAAGATAGAAAATATAGCTGCAGAATAGACTCAGTGCTTCTTTTGAAAAGTCAGATAGATAAGGATAATTGCTGTCATGTCACAGATATAAAGACAATGATACAATTAAGACATATTTCATTTCCTTGGTAATTGTTATGGCAGAGGGGAGCAATGACTTAGTAAAATTCACAAAATTAACAATATTTGCTAAGGTTAGTGCTCTACTTAGCAGTGAGGTTTAGGCTCAAAAAAATCAAAAGTTTAAAAGCCAAAGACCACAGGTACCTAGGAGACATCAGAAATGCAAGGTTTGGTTTTGGTTGGGGGATGTCCCAGATTTGATGCACTTCCCTCAAACTGGGCGTGAAAGGCAACCTCAGAAATAAAGAAAATAATTCCTTGCAATTCAGTTTGTCTCAGCTGAGAGTGCAGAAAAAAATGACAAGAAAGTGTCACACAGAGCAGTGTTTTTTGTCATTGCTCCTGTTCAGAATAAAATGGGAGCCATCAAACCACTGCTTTGTAATGAGACCTCCAATCAATCATTATTATGATGACAAATGTAAGGCACTATTCACCTGAGCGGAACGTAAATTAGAGACTGCACTATAATAAATCCTGGCTAAAATATTAAACTCAATGAAATTACATTCATTAATTCAAAAAATAAATTATCCCCTGACATGTGAAAAGCTCTATACTGTTATGTGAGAGCAACTGAAGTCTTTGGGGATGTTTAAAGGAGAACAATAGAATTTCTTCGTGGAAAGAAGTGTGGAAAGTCTGCCAAATATTTTAAAGAACATTCTTCTCTTGACACGCTTAAAATATGAATAAAAACATTTTTATTCATAATTTACTGGAAGGTCTTAAATAAAAATAGATTTTGTGAAGTTCTACCTCCTCATAAAGAGGGGAGAGGCATTTATTGGAAAAGCATGTTGACTCCCAGGGGATATTAATGTTGCTCCCAATAAAGACCACAACACACTGCGAGTGTATCTTTAGCACGGGCTCTTCTACACAATCTGCTCCCATCTGAGGAGGGGGAAGGAGATTTCCTCCTGCTTCCTGTCAACTTTTGGCCTTGCAACAACTCAAGAAACATCACGCTAGATGTGAAACTGGTAAGGAATTACCCCCTCCTTTACTTAGTCTCCAGTTCCTCCCCTGCAGCCCCCTGACATTCTTGTGTCAGCCAGGTGTGCCAGCATATTATTTCAATAAAATTCTGGAGGCTACAGCCCTACTTGAGGAAAAGCACCCCCTTTCCAGCTGCTGAGGTTACTCATGGTGGGGTATCCAGCTTTGATTTCCACTCCTGAAACTCATCTGTGTTTTCATAAGGAGGCACGGACCCAGCATACGTGGATGGGAATCCACGGTTTACTGCTCCTGAGCGAAAGCCACTGGGCTGCTGAGTCACGTTCAAACTTACAACCTTGAATTCCTCACCAGCCACTTCTGTGCTTGAAAAGGAGACGTAGAGGATGTGTCTTCCACCTACCTTACTCTGACCAGTAGGATTTTCTACAATCTGAAGAAAAAAATGGAAAAAAATAGATGTGTGTATTCATTCCAGCCTTAATTTTTGGTGTGTGAGAACATTGCCCACACGCCATTACTTATCAAAATTCTTTGGACATGCTTGTCCCACTGACCTGACCATCTGAGCTGATTGCAGACAGCCAAGAAGAACTGTGGTAAAATACAAGAAAACAGAAGAGCAGCATGACCAGCTGATAAAAGTGAAGGTAGAGGCAATAGTGACATTTGTCATTAGTTGCCATTTAGAAGGCTGTTATGAAAAGAGATATAAGTGCTTTGTTCTCTAGTAAAAACAAAAGCTTGTCAGAGAAATAGAAAATTGAAAATTAGGAAATAATTTTGATAACACAGGTGGAGAAACACAGGCACAAGTTACCAAAATGGCATTTGCCCTGGAGGTACCGCTGAGCACAGAGCAGAAAAAGAGAGGGTGGCTGTAACAATCACATGCTTCCAATCTTATTTTTTCATAAAAAGGTACAGTCAGGCAGCTGAATGTAACATAGGTATTAAAAACATTAAAAATTAAGGTCACTTCACTCAGTTTGGCAGGTTTTAAGTACTGCATGTCCAATATTTCCTGCAGAGAGTGGAGCCTCTAAACAACTCCGTGCTGCCCCCTTAAAGCTCCACCACAAAACCTTCTCTTCCCTGCGGTCCTGCACATCTCCAGAGCTCAGGAAGGTCTGTCCACCAGCAGCACAGCTCCCAGGTGCCTCACCACAGCAACCTGTAGTACACACCTCATGGAACAGCTTATTTACCAGAAATCCAGAGCTGTGGGTTTCTGTGGATTTTCATTTCCTGTTTCATAATGCTGCTAGTTTTCCACACTGGCATGCATGATGAATACATCTATACAAGCCTAGTGGAAAAAACATACTGGGCATTATCCATTTTATATTTTTCTAAGGCTCAGAAAGTTGGCCAAATCAAAACCAATTTCCACTGAAACTCTCCAAAGTCTTTCCCAATGCAAGCTATAACCCTCCTCAAATGTCAGTTCTCAAATGAGCTATTGAAATATTAATTTTCAAGTGTTTTCGCAAAGGGTAATTTTTTTTTTTTTTACATTTACAAACAGAACACAGGCATCTCATCAACATTTATTAAACAATGAAAAAGGGCTGCCTTTCCCAAGCGACATTTTAACCTCATAAGAGAAAGATTCCACCAGACTGAAAAGAGGTAATTTTGATGGCTACCTCCATCATGCAGTCTCTGTTTTTGCTAGATCACTGCCGTAAGCTCATAACCAACAATATTAATATTGATTCCTTGCCAGAATGAGGAGACATGGCCATATCATACCCTGACCAGGGCATCTCCCTGGGTGGGGGAAGCAGCAGCGCTGACATCCCTCACGCTCACCCCACATCTGTCCTCACACCTACTGAGCTCAAAAGGTCTTATAACTTAAAGCAATAAACTGCCAAATCACATTAAAAAATTATTGTTAAATCATTCAGAAAAGAAAGAAAACCAGCAAACACATCGTGACTCATGCTCATTTATATGTTTGTTTTTGCAGACTCCCAAAAGCCTACCAATAGTTTGCTGCTTATAGGGTTATAATAAACTACCCTCAAAAGGTATGCTCAAATCAAAATACAAATAACATTTTTCACTGGTATGCTGGCAAAACCAGGCAGCAAAATGAACTTTTCATTTCATCATTTCATTTTAAAAAATGACAGCATTTGGTATGTTTATGTTGACTTTGTGCAGTGAGGTGCAAGTGCTGTGTTATCCATTTTAGCTAAGCTCAGGCTTTAGATCAAAAGAGAAAATACAGCTGACTCAATCCTACTTAGTAAAACTTTATGACTATCTCAGAGTACATTTTCTCTAATATTCTGGTTCATCTCTAGCTTTCACCTGTTGTTTGAAGCATCTCATATCATTAGCCTGTGGGAGGAACAAGATTAACATCTGATATTCCGGGGGAGGAAAGGGAAAATGATCATAATTTTGTACCTTCTTTAAAAATTTCCTGTTATTATTTTCTATTTTTACAGGCTTCATTAGAACATACAATGAGGGAACTTCCAATCTAACTTGCTCGATGGTTTAGTGTTTTATGCACAAGAGCAAACCCAATAGACAGAGAGAGGTGCAGGAGCAGAGATCTTGGAGTCCCCCCTTCCTTGGTGACAAAGCTCCCAACTGACCTGCTGCATGGCTGGGAGCAGCTGATGCCCTGGGATGCTGGTATCTCCAGGAGCCAGAGGCACACCATAACCCTGGCCTTGCCAGCCCTCTTCTCAGCCTGGAATACCATGGCCTGGAGAGTGAGTCTTCAGCCTTAGAAAGCAGTCTGGAGAAGATGAAAACACCATGCAAGCAAGTATAGACAATGCTAATCTCAATCCCTCCAGCCTTTCCTAATTTTTTTCACATTATCAGTAGGCAATATATTAGTGGTCACACTCCATTGTCATCTTGTGACTGAGTTTGAAATGTCCCTGACAAAAGCCCTTGTTTCTGTATTTTATTTGGTTTCCACACTGACATGACATCTCCAACTTTGTCAGTTCTAAAATCCAGGGAAAATATGCTCTATCTCAACTACAACTATAGTCAGGAAAGTCCAGCACAGCCAGCTACTTAATTATGGGATCATGGCCAATCCTTGAAATATATTTATGTAGCTTGGGCTGGAAAGGATTTGAGCTGGCATCTGACACAGTTCACAGGAGGTGCTCTCCAAACCTGCCACTGCACTGTTATCCCAGTTGGTCCACGGTCTCTAAAAGAACTGACAGACTTGCTGGGGACAGAAGCAGCAGCTGTTGAAAGGTACCTTATAGGAAATGGATTTTATTAATTAATAGCTTGACTACTTGCAACAAAAGCTAGGGAAGCTAGGAAATAATGTCTATACCTAACTAAACTTCCTACCAGGAGAAAGTGCCCCTTGAAGAAAACACGTCCTCCTCAAATGCCTTAATACCATCCCCTTCCCTGATTCCACTCAGCAATCTGACATCCTGGGTATGAAATCCTTCGAGTGTGGACAGACAGTTCTCCTTACCTGAGCCTACAACACCCTGCAGTACATATTTCCAGCATATTAGAAATACCTCTAGCCTAGAAATTGTTGGACTAACTAGTGCTCAGTGCAGAGTTTTAAAGTAGTCTGCACTGTAAAACAACAGTTGATCCTCATTGCTCCTCTCCCAAAACCTCAGTAGATTCAGTTGTCATCCTGTTTCAAGGTATTGTTCTCTATCATTTTCCCAGCAGACCAAACTCCAAGAGTACACACTGGCCACAAAAAGCAGAGTTTAGGACTGAATTACCATCTCATAATAAAGATTCCTCTTTTGAATAAATGGTCTCTGCTGTTTACTGAGGCATCTGACAAAATTCAGTCCCGCATCAAGAATATTTTTGGCTGCCACAGAAAGCTTCTAAATAAATCCAGAATACATTTTAATGCTAATTTATTTCAATTAATTGGATAGACATGCATATTAATTGTATTTTCATTTTTCTTTCAGATATTTATGGGCAATGGTTAAAGTGGGAGGGAAAACATCTGTTCCAGGTGAATGACATACATAAAAGCCATCAACTGGAATATGATACCAAGGGTGGATGAGCCACTAACATTTCACTACAAATGATGTCTTCAGCATCTCAATAGTCTGAGCCTAAAAATCATAAGAGAACCTTTGTTTCTGAGCAGTTATGTTAATCAGGGTTAAATATACATAATTAGATATGGAAGATAGACTGAGCTAACTGAAAACCAAATGGATTAAAGATTTGAATTTCTAATATTGTCCTTAAAAAACAAAGGTCAAGTTCATCTTCCAGCTCTGCTGGTGCACTTGTTTCAGTGGTATTACTCCAGATTTACATAGCAAAGACCTGAGCCTCAACATAGGCTGAGAATTAAATGATACCCCAGCAAAAAATAGCGTGTTGCATCTGTATGTTACTTTTATGAATCCTACCATGTTTTTCCTCACCAGGTCTAGAATTATTACAGTCCTGTCAAAAACTTGATGTAAATCATAAGATAATTAAACACAAAGTCAATGAATATTTTTCAGAAGCATATATGATAGAAAGCAAAAGGAAGAAAGGCAAGTAAATTACTTGAAAAGCAGCTACTTTTGAAAACTGTTCTAGTTAGCCAGGATGACAAGATAGTTAAATGACTTATTAAATTAAAAATTTTTGTTACCCACGTAAAGATTCATTCAACCCACTCACAAGTGACATGTTCACCATCATGCTTACAATATTAAAGGATGCCCAAGGATGTCTTGCCCACTGGAAATCACATGATCCTTTCAAAGGGATGCTTTATACTTGCAGAGCTTTCCTGGGAGTGAAATCTTGGTAAAAGGAGAGTGTGCACAGTAAACACTTAAAGACTTATCAGCAAGCAAAGCACTTCTTTTGATTTTTTTCCATAAAGCTTTGCTCTCTATTCCAGCTTTCACTGTTTCTATTAGGTCAGATCTAAGGGCCCATGATAGATAGAGGAATATATGTGGAGTTAATTACAGGCCCTGGAGAGCAGCCAAGAAGATACACGGCTATGAAACATTTACTCACATTCCATAGGTCATATGAACAACGCTAATGGGATTCCCAGCTTCAACACTGCATGGAAATGAAAGTGGGGAACCTCCCACAGGAATAGAAAAATGTAAGCTGAAAATGGAAATTCAGACAGTAGGGAAGGCAGCTTTAGGACTTCTAATACAAGAAGCTGTGCTGTGATGAAGTGAACACACAGGTTTTTTTAATGATATGAAAAGGCAGATTTTTAAGATCCTGCATGGAAGTTTTCAGCATTAAAATATAAGGACTGACATGCTGCCAGCAGGTGAGTCTTCCCTCTCCAGCTTCCAGGCTTTCAGAGGAATGCTTGTGCAGTAAATAACAAACATGAGGCGGATTTGTTCCGATCTCCCTTTCTGACTCCCTTTGTGTTGATTTGATACTTAAAACCAAGCAGCTAAGACCCAGAAGCTCTTGCTTTGGATTCCCTGGGATGGAATCGTACTTCCATACAATCAAGCTACAGGAGCAGACGTGCTCGGCTATGCTTCCCAAAGCCTCCAGCAGGACAGACTGACAGGAGCAGACATGAGGAGACACAGTTCCCCCAACAGTGGGAGAAAGGATAAATTCTGCGATCTGGATTGACTCTGTGCTCATTTGAGATGTCTCTGGGAAGCAAACCAAAATGCAGTGAGTGGGGTCAACCAGGAGATTTTCTTTAGCATTGTGCTCCTGACCCAGAGGGCACAATTAATTCCTTGGGTGTTAAATTCAACGGGATGATGTGCTCCAGGAGTGCACACATTGTGCTAGTGGGCAGCAAGTCAACAGGATCAGATTAGAGCTATGCAAAAGTAAATTTCCCCTTGGCATATGCTGCAGACATCAGACTCCCCAGAACTGTTTTGCCTTACAGATCTCCCTATGCAGTGCAGGTTTTTTTAACATCAGCATTAGAGGAATAATTAGCTCATCCATATCAATCTGAAAAGGAATTAAGTGAGACCTGAAAAGATGTATTCTACCTTGTGTTATCTATTTGTGGACACCTGTTCATTCCTAATTCACCTTCTTCTGACTGCTTTTCCACGTGCAACATCCCACCTACAAATATGCCTCTCTTGAAATAAACCTCCTTTGCACCTGCCAATATCTGCTGTAGTCACAGCGAGCCCCATGGCTGCTGTTAGAAGAGGTGGTTCTGTCAGTCTCTGCAGGTGTGCAAAATTCATCTCAGGAAATCCTTTCTAACACATGTCCTCGTAAAGATGCTGTCAAAGGCATGGGTGTGCTGCAGAATTCCCTACCAAGGCTCCTAAAGATGAAATCACCTACCTACAGGTTCACACACCTTCTTATGCTCAGAGACTGTTTTACCAAAAACAATCAGCATATATCCAATACTGACAACTCGAAGGCTTGTCAGCAGTCTGAAAACATGCAGGCTTGTCGAGACAACCACAACTCACATTCCTCACAGCAATAGAGAAATTGTACATCAAAAGGAGAAGTCACATCCACAGCACCGACCAGCGTATGATTCCTTAATTCTTCATGGAGGTGTTGGAAAAATGTTTAAGTACCACAAAATATTAAGTTACTATCAAAGTTCCCATTTGAAGAGTGTGCTTGGATCCACATCTCCTAACTCAAGCACACTCACACTGAAGAACATTCTCTAATCCTTCAGAGAAGAAGGAGGTACAGTGCAGTGATGCACTACCTACACAGCAGGTAGAATATGCCTTCCTCTGCTCAGCAAAGTTCTGATGCACAGGATCACAGTTTAAACATTCCCTTTCCCAGGTGTTTTTGCTTTATCAGTGTTTTCCAGGAAATTGTTATTTCTGCTCAGGTGTGATTGACTCTCTGCTCATTTTTGCTCATGCTTTAGCTTATACACAATAATTTTTAAAAAATTATAAAAATAAGATCTTTTATTTTTATCTCTTCTTGAAGTTCACTCAATAGCCTCGACCAATAGGATATTGGTGTTTTCTTTGTTGGTATTTTCCTGAAGCCTCTTTAGGAATCAGCAGCTTCTGGAAAGATTCTCTCTTTCATCTCTTGGTTACATTTTTGCTTGTCTTTTAAAATAAGCTTTGAGTCCTAGTAGCCATTACTGTGCAATGCAAGAGCATAATTTCTTTTTATGAGCCAGAAAAAAAAAAAAAAACCAAGCAAAAATATTTAATATGAAAATAAATTCCTCTTACTGCAGTTTAACTGGGGAAGGGAGGCAGGGAGAGAAGAGACTAAGCTGTGAATGCTGGTGGCTGACAACCCTTTCATCCATCCCACATGCCGACACAGCCCCGTTACAGTATTTGCAAACATCTGATGCAGTGTGAGACCTGCACTTTGTACATGCAAACCACAGAGCTCTCTCTAACTGTGCATAACTCTGAAGGTGACCAGGCATCTTTTCAACAACCCCAAAAACATGACTGGAGGTGTATGGAAGCCTCCTCCCTTTTCCAACACCACAGACAGCAGAGCAACAACGCATTTCTCCTCAACTGCTGCGGGAGGTCTGGATAAGATGAATTCTCCTGTGTGAAACGTAAGAGCAGCTGACAAATGCCTCCTTAGGAAGTTCACAGCTCCATGCACCAAATATCAAAGTGGCATAAAAGCACGGATGTGCTTTGGTACAAATTATGAATAATGCACAATCTGTTCACGTGCATTAGA
The DNA here is from genome assembly GCA_013397175.1 of Platysteira castanea. Lineage (NCBI taxonomy): Eukaryota > Metazoa > Chordata > Aves > Passeriformes > Platysteira > Platysteira castanea. The sequence continues at coordinate 1,874,837 of VYXC01004914.1, read as the reverse complement.
GAACAGTAACACCACTGCCTTCGGCAAGGCTGCTGCTGCATTTCACATGAACAATCTGAATCTGGCCTCTGATCTTGAAAGGTCTGCATACTTCTTCTGTCATTCCTCCAGCAGTACTTTAAATCCATCTTGCTGACATCCCGTAGCCACAATGCACATCCATGCCATATTGTGCTTTCCAATCAGACTTGTGCATGCGTGGGAGGCAACTACATCCCCAATGCAGGCCTCCAGGAGAAACGCAGACTATTAAAAGCATTCCTTCCAATGTTAAACAAGATTCTGCCAAAATACTTAAATATAGCTGGTCAGCAGCCTGCACAGTGATTCCTGCACTGAAGTGAGACACCAGCTTAAGCTCTGTCTGCACCACGAACGTCACCAAGCTGGTAGCTGGTTAGAGGTACAGCCTGTTGATCTGGGCTCATCTCTTGGTACGAGACAAACTCAGTCATATTTGCTGCCATTGACAGAGTATCCAAACACGTCTGTGGCTCTAGGAAGGCATTTGGTGGGTGTGCACTATTCAGCTTCAGGAACAAAAGAGAAAAAATTGTCTGGGGTTGCTCATCCTCTAATTTAAGGACAAGGTTTTAAAGGTGAAAAAATGAAAAGCTGCCTTCCAGCATGACTTTTCAAACTGAGATGAGGTGAGTTTTTCTTCAAAGAGTTGGATGGTTTGCTTTCCAACCCCTGGATACTGCCCTCTCCTTTTCCTCGCAATGCTGACACAAAAATATCACTAAAACAACACAAGGGCCAAACAATAATTAAAACTTTCCATCACATTTCACTGACATTATCAGGCCGTGGGTGGATTCACTGACACAGTAGTGGAAGTAAGAATTCAGCATTGGTTCCATTCTTTAGAGATGCAGTGCTGCTGGCTCCCATACAAAAACGCCTACAAGTCTTGAGAGAATATGATAGTTGACCTAAAATATTTGTATACACTAGGTTATTCAAACAGTTTTCAAAATATTTCTCAGAGTGAGCCTTATTTCAGTTTGATCTCTGACTCCGTGCTCAAGAAACATCTTGCACTTAATTGAGAATTTGCTGGGAATCTAGATTTTATCCCAGCACTGAATGCTTGTCCAAGGGGATCTAGGGTCTCTGCCAGCAGAAACATACGCTGCAGGACAGGCTACCTAGTGTGTTTTACCAGTGCTCCACCACATGTTGGACTGATTTGAAACCACCAACTGTAGTTGTATTCCTCCACAAAAAAGAACCAGTTAAATGGGGCACATTTCAGCATGAACCGCCTCAGAAGGATCTGAATTTATATGGAAAATTTTGTCATGTAATCTTTACAGAGAGGGAAGCAATAGCTCCCAAAAAGACTGGAGAAAAACCTCCAGCCTGTACACAAGTGTGTATGGATAGCCATTTGCTCTCATTTGGCTTTATCTTTCATTGCGCACATGCCTCCAGATGGAAACACAAAAGTCTTGAGCTTTCTTATCCCTCAGAAAAGAAGAAACCTACAAAATATGTCCCTTTTTGCCATTACAATAACCAAAGATGTGCTGTGAAACAAAAACGTACGTTAATTATTTGTAAACATTTGAAGAGGAGTAAATAATAAAGGCATTCCAAAATATCAAAGCTGCCTTACAGCAAAAAACAAGGGCTGGGCTCAAATTCAGGGGAAAAAAACCAATCCAGTAAACAGACTGTTGGAAGAAAACTGTTAAACAGATGATATGCCCAGAAAGCCAAGGAAAATGGCATCAGTCACTTGGGGTGATAGGAACTGGTCTACACAGAGCACAAGAAAAGGTTTTTGGGGAGGCGGCCTGAAATGTTAGGGACAGAACCCAAACCACAAAGGTCACAGATCAGCACTAAAACGTCATCGCTCACCGGCAAGAAACGCACAGACACACGCAGAGGCACACTCACACTTCATGTGAAACACACCTGCTGTTTTGCAAAGCCTGGCTTTAGAGGCACCCGAAGCCCAGTCCTCCCTCCCAAGCAAGTGCCCGGAGCGTGGCGCTGAGCCAGGCACTCCCCCTTTTCACTCGACCTTCCTGCTGCCCTGAACTCTGCAGGAGGTGGAAGCCCCGCAGCTCTCTCCTGACAAACAGTGAGTCCCCACATGCACCCCCACATGCCAAGGAGGAAAGACAGCCCGGGGTCCCCAAGATACCGGGTAAAAATATCTAATACTTAAACTAGTTCAGAAAAACCAGTGCCCTTCTCCTCCTCTGCCAACCTCATTTTCTAGGACAACAGTGAGTTCGGGTCAGCTTTCCCAGAAAATGCCTTCAGCTGCTTCCTTGCTGGGATGTCCTCAGTCTCTGGCTCCCACGGGGACAGGTGCCTGCAGCAGCCTCAGACATCCTTCTAAGCTCTGCTGAGCACACAAAATTTCCCCACACACCTCAGCTTTACCAACAGCTCTCTCTCTTCTCTGGTCAGCAGCAGAGATGCTTAATTCTCATCACGCACCAGCTGCAGAGTCTCAGGTCCCCAGCTCTGTGAGCTGGAGGATGAATGAGGCTGTAGCAGATGAGCCTTTGACTGAATCCAGCCCTTACATTCACGGCCACATACGAAGTCTGGATGGTCAGACTTGGATCACCAGAGCAGTAATCCCAGGGCTGGGTCTGTGTCCCAAGCCCTTCAGAGGAAGGTCGTCCTTCCTCTGAAGCAGCCCAGAAACAGCATTTACATTAGATCAGCGGCTGACAGTCATTTTCCAAGTCATATATTTTTCTTACCAGCATTGACAGCCTGAGTTTTTCTAAGACTACCCATTTCTTCTGGATAAGGAAAAATCATCACATAAATACACACATTCATACAAATTCATCCACACACAAGTTCAATACTTACACATACAAATATACATAGTCATCCAATATACAGCTTGGGTGAGCTGCAATGCAACTCCAAGGTTTCTGGTTATTGTTTACTGCGAGAAACTGGGTTCCGGTGCTCCAGCCCCACATCCCACAGTTGCATTTCCTCCCCTAAGGATTTGCTCTGCAAATGTGCCCACATCATTACCCAGCATCAGGACCCTATCCTCCCCTCAGACCAACAGTTGGTCCTACACCCACTCAAGCAATATTTGACCCGGAAAACCACCTCTCTATAAAATCTTCATACGGCCACATAAATTCAGTCCATTAAAATAAATAAAGAAAATATTAGCAATGCTAACCCATGAAAATTATGAAGAGTGCAGCTTCCCCTCTCCTGGCCTCCATGACAGAAAATGTACCAAGAACAAATGGGGCAGAGCAGTTGTTCTTTTAGGAGGTGTTCCACAACCCCCACTCTATTCTCTACTGACAGGGCCTTGAATCATGTACCTCCATACCACTTCCCCAGAGAGCACCACACTATTAACCCCACAAAACACCATATTGGTTTCTCAATAGCAAGTGCAGTGACTGGCACTGTTAGAAGAAGAAATGGATCTCATTTCCTCCCTGCCCTCTCACACAGTGAACATTAGGGAGGCTCTGACAGCTTTACAGTCTAGTTGAAATTCCCCTCGTTTCCCAACACCGGTGCCTATCCTGGCAACTTGCTGATGAATTTAATCTCTTTTTGTTGTTTCCATTGCTAAAATGTTTACCAAACTTCAAAACTAAAGCAAACTAATTTAGATTATAGCAGACTGCCACCTAGTGCTAAGCAGGTTTGATTTCAAAAAGGCATGCTCTTATCTATAAGAAAATATTGACTGGAAATTCATTCTTCAGTTGTACTGGCAGTGTAAGACACCCTCTCTTAGATCATAATGAATTATAAAATTAGTCTGTACTAATTATGTTCTTTGTAAAGTTGACAAGGCTCTGCCACTAGCGACACTCTGCAGTTCTAGGTGCATTTTCCCAGTTACAAGTGCTCTGGATTGATTTATTTTTTGTCCCACCAAGAGAAAATCTCAACCCCTTGGCTGAAGTGAGCACATCACACATGCCAGGAATATATTCAGTATTACAGATGAAAGGCATTTACTGACCCCAGCAAACATCAACCAAAATATTTATATGTCCCACAGCTCCCTGAAGTGATATGAGGTGAAAACTCTGCTTGTAGGCCCTGAAAATGGTAAAGGACATGAACAGAGATGAGGGAGACAAGGGTTTTTGCTCCTGAAATGTGTTTACTGGTGTTCCAAAGGGAGATATTAGGCTGGCAGAGTGTGGGAGCAGGAAGAAGTTCCCTGATACCTCCAAAAGAGATTAAGCATTTCCTACTGTTAAGCTAGAGAAAGCATTTCCCTGGCTAGGATGATCTTCCCATGCGGTAGATTTTCTTCTCCAAGACCAACAAAGGAAAACTTTACTGTCCTTTTTTAAAATTTCCTAAACCTTCAACACACCCAACAACAGGTGTTTTGTAAAATGAGATTTCCCAGAAGATGATAGCCAGAGTACAGAAACTTCAGTCCCTTCTCTGGTAAATGCTACATGTGGTAATGAACAACTGGCTCAGACAGACTGTTGGGGTGGAGCACAGATATCCCCAGGAAAATACAGTCTGAGGTAAAGCCTGTTTGCTGCTCAGTTCTGTCTTCTTCCTTGGGTGTGTTTGAGAAAAAGTTGAGATTAACTGACATTTATTACCAAAACCACAGCCTATATTTAGGCTAAAAGAAACGGGCAGAATGGACCAAGAAATAATTCAGTGAGTTATTCTGAATTACAGTTCCATGTCCTGTCTCATCCTGTTCAGTGCTTTCCGACTGCAGCAAAGTCACGAAACACCACTGTCACTGTTGGCCTTTGGAGTCTGTTATAATTTACAAGTATGAACCGTGGCATAAAAGTTATCAAATCCTTCTGTTTTACAGGACAAAAAAGACTTCATGGCTGCTTAGTAAATATTTTTAAATATTAAAAATACACTTTGCAGATGATTTGATGAGTTGCCTTTTTGTTGTTGTTAAAACCAGTTGAGTTTGAGAGGGATGAAACACAGCAGCGTAGCCACTTGAACCCTTTGTCTGCTGTGCAAATACTGAAGGAACAAACAACTACTTTCCTTGTGTGGCAACCAAAAGCCATCTGCTCTGACCCAAAAGCCTCAAAAGATGAGAGAGATGCCACTGTGCTGAGAAAATGCCCATTTTTAAGCTGTGGAAGGACTTGGTGCAAGACATCCCAGCAGGACATTATCAGGGTGTGGGGATGCCGTGAGGCCGCTGGCCATGGGAAGACTTGCTCATAAGCTCACTTTTGTAGCAGTGAGCTGGTCCCACCACGCACTTTTCCACCACACAAAGCTTGGGACAGGTGGCTCCAGCCAGCAAAATTTTTGTGCACTTGCATACTGCTTCATACTGCACTCTGTGTGACACATCTCCTACTCTGTGGATAAATGAAACCTCCCCGTCTTCTAAGTCTTAAAAATCAGAAGTCCCGTCACTCAAAACCTAAAACAATAATCAATACAAAAAGAAATGAACTGTGGCTGATTCTAATTATTAAAATAAAAAATAGAAAAGGCAAGGATGCACTCCCCCCACCTTTTTAGGATTACCACAGCATCCCCAGAGAGCCTGTATGTTTCCCTAACCTCAGCAGTCCACCATCTCCAGCACGCTGCAAGAAATGAAACCTCCACAGCTGGTTCAGCTCTCTGGTCCTGCAAACCTTGCTTGAGGCAGAGAGAGGATTAACTCCACCCTGGTTAGAGTAACAGGCAAAAAGCTCCCTTTCCTCTAACAGGATGCCCAGATGGAAACAAAGTGAAGTGCTGCTGTTCCCACACTCCCCATTTTACTGGGAATGAGCCCACATCAGCCCAAGTGCAACAGGTGCCACCTGCTCTTTTACCATGTGAGATTCTGTCCCATATGCTGGTGTGCCATGGAGAAATGTGCACCTTTGCAAGTACATATCATCATCACCACAAAACCCATTTTTATATGTTTTAAAACATATTAAGTAACATTCACCTTTATATATATATATATCTGGCAAGGCAGCACACCTCAGTTTTACAGAAGTGAGATGCCCTCAGGCTACACACAGGGAAACACACGTGGGTGAAGCTCTTTGGGGGAAGATTCCCCACTGAGCTGGGAGCAGCACCGATGTCTCCAGCCTCCATCCAAGGTGCCTCGCCCCACGGGTGCTCCTGAGGTGCCCTTTGCCACCTTGCTTGAGCTGTGGCTCCAGTTTAACACAAGCTCAGCTGCCTGCCCAGGGCTCTGGTTTCAGAAACCAGTCCCCAAAGAGAAGCTTCTGTTCTAAGCAAGGATCTTTAAAACCAATCCAGCAATCAACAAAGAGTCCCAAATTACAAAACTGCACAGACAAAACAAAGGGACCAAGCCCAAATTCCCTGCCTGATACCCGCCAGTGGAATCCTCCTTCTTGGGATATTACATTTGAACTGCTCCGAGCAAAACGCAATGCTCAGCTGTAAAATATTTTCTTTTTGGCAGCTCACAATCTTGTTCCAAAGGCACATGTGAAACACATTCCTGGGTAATCTTGGAATGAAGTGGGCCAGATGGTAGCAGTCAGATGTGACCCAATTCTTCTTAAGCTCTCATATTTTCATAAATGTGTGCTTACAAGCCTCGTGCTTCTCTCCCACAACATATATGTATTTCAAACCTTTCTTGAGGCAGCTGCAGGCGTATACAGAGCTGTCACCTTCTGGCAGCCCGTGCCTTGGGGGTGAAGGAGCTGTGCACATCTGTAACAGAACAAACCATCCCATGGCAGTTTTCATCCCGTTTCCCATGGATCAAGGGGATATTAGGCAGCCTCCTGGTTTAAGGAGGGTGAGGGAGCGGAAATATTTTCTTCGACTTTACTGAAAGGAAACAGATAAAAGAGGGATGGGGGTGGAAACTGGTTCCATTTGTTATATCAGCTGGAGGGGAGGGGAATGGCTGTAGAGCATTTTAGGTTAAGTCTTAGGCTTGTTTTTCTCAAAAAGACTTTAAAATGCCTGATTTTTGTCCAATTAAACATGCATGCAGGCCCTCCCCTCTTTCCGGAGGGTTTCCTTTTGGTTCTTACTTTATTTTCGCTTATCTAGCCCAGGCATCTGAGTCATATCCCTGGTGTCTAAATGTTTCAACATTGACTGCAGTGTGGCAGAGCTCGGGGTGAGCCCATGTGGCTCTCACTAAAACCCATGGCCACAAAAGGATCACCTCCAAGGGCAGGACAAGGAAAAGCCCTGCCAGCCCAGATGGCAGCTGTCAAAGCAGGGCTAGGATGGTCCTGGCCCTGCTGTGTGCAGGACTCCTCCCCCACCTCACAGCAGTTTTAGGACACTAGCTCTGATTTCACATGTCCATGCACACAGATGCCCCCATAAGCCTTTTCTTCATCAAACTACACTTTTTCAGTGTTGTCCTCTCCTACAAGAAACTTATTAGTACTCAGTCATTACTGCTTCACATAATCATGGTTCCTACAGAAAAATAAACCAGTTAATTCAGTAACAAGTCTGTCTTTCCCAGCTGAGGAGAAGTAGAGTGAGAGTTGTCTGTTAAAATGGCTTTTCTGCCCATCAGAAGAGTTCAGCGAAGGAATTAATACAAACCTCCCTCCAAGGGCCTTGGCTAAAAATTTTATAGGTGCAGTATATCAAGAAGAAAACAAACTATGTTCAGCAGTATCTACAGCCTTCCCTGGCAAGCAGGCCCGTTGGAAGGTCTGTGTCTGGATTTTGCATTTGATAGGAAATGGGATGTCAGCAAACAGAGCCCATACACACCCCGTCCTGTGCCCTGCAGCCTCTCTCCTGGGACACCCCTGCACAGCCAGCAGTGCCAGCCTGGTTGGACAGCCACAGCCACGCATGGACATGTGGACATCTCACTCAATTTGGAAGGCCTAGCCTTCCTCCCTCAGTGCGAAAGCTGAATGGAAGCAGCTTCCTCAGTCGAAGCATATTGCATAAAGAAAATTCCAAACCGGCACAAACATTTTGCCCCGTGTGGTGGATGATCAGTCTGAGCAGCTGAGTTTAACTCCCACGGCAGAATTCAGCTTCCCTGGCAGTGGCTGGGAGCAGCTGCTCGCTGTGGAAGGGCTCACACTGCACACACAGAAGCCAACTTTGGCAGTGAGAAGTACGACCTGAGGATCCCACACCTGCATCTCACCAGTGTAATGGTTTCTCATTGTCTGCAAGGAAGAGGCAACTGGAGTTGTTTAGCATGGAGAAAAGAAAGTTCAGTGGGGACCTTATCACTCTCTATAACTGCCCAAAAGGAGGTTGAAGTGAGGTGGGGCTCAAAAGGTGGTTGAAATGAAGTGAAGTTGGACTCTTCTGCCAGGTAACAAGTGACAGGACAAGGCCTTGGGCTGTGCCAGGGATGGTTTAGATTGGATATTAGGAAAACTTCCTTCACTGAAAGAACTGTCAGGGAAGTGGTGGAGTCACCATCCCTACAGGCATTTAAAAGATGTGTAGATGAGGCACTCAGGGACATGGTTTAGTGGTGGACTTGCAGTGCTGGGTTAAGGGTTGGACTCAACAGTCTTAGAGGTCTTCTCCAACATAAATAATTCCATAGTTCTAGGATTAGACACGTTGCTGAAGGCATTTTTTGAAATTTCTCTTGCCCTTCACAGTTTCTTGGCAAAGCTGGTTGCAATGCAGAGATTGGGCTGGAGAGAAGTGTTTGCTCTCAAGCCAGTGTGTCACCAAAACATTGTCAGTGCTAGCAGGATACCCATGGCATTCCTTCCCAGATAATGAGCAGCCTAAATTTGAGAGACCAGCTACATCAAAACACAACTTGCTAATTAAAAAAAAAATCCAAAACCAACAAAAGCCCAAGCCAGCACCACCACCACAAACAGCACTGCCAAAACCTCATCTCTAAATGTTCTTGAGAGGCAAAATCCTATTTCCACACATTCAGTTTAGTCTGGCAAAAAAGAGAAAGAAACACCTTTTTGGCTACTGCCCAACGTAGAGATCCTGATAACTGATACCATTCACCATGGGGTCAAAGTCTGAGTAGAGAGATTATATAATCAATTTCTACCTGCAGCAAATTAAAATACCAGATGTTCTGCAAGTGAATGAGAAATAAAAAATACGAAAAATACATGCAGAACACTATATATTTTTTGAAAATATTTCCCAAGTTAAAATGTAACTGTGCAGCACTTCTTAGTTCCAGTGTTACTACAAGCCTACAGAGGCAACTTAGGTAATCACAGCTGTAACAAAGGTACTGTAAATTAATCCAAGTATTTCACCAAGAATGGGGAAAATCCAATTTAAAAAAATTCTGAAATGTCTTTGTATAAATTTCTGCAAAGCTGTAGGGTTTTCCAGTGAGGAAGAAAATAGTCTTCTTGCATACACTCCTGTTGTCAGTGGGTACAGGCGCTTCCCAGGTCTAAGCTGGGAGGTGTGAGCATCTTTCCACCCAGGCAGGTTTCCACCTTCTGGTAAGACAAACAGCAACACAGCCAGTCGTCAACCCAGCTCCAATTTGTGCCGAGCTGATGGTCAGAGATGAATTAGGGACACTGTAACACAGCTGGAAAAACAGGAGTGGCCACTGCTATAGAATGTCCAGGATCTCAGAGTGAAGGTAACCTGCATAGCCCGTACCACAGACAGGATGTTCAGGGGAACACTGGATGTACAAGTTGAAAGGCTTGAATATGTGTTTCCTTTAAGGGCAGTGGTCAAATTAACCATTATTATTTTCTCTGTGTTAAGGAAAGTGCTATTGCAGAGTCACAGAATACCTGAGGGAGGGAAGATATTTGAAACCTGCTTGCACAGAAAAGGAAAATAATGAAATTCAAGTCTCCCACAGGGTGCAGGGAAGGGCGAGGGTAGGATTTCTGAGGAACAGAGGGCTTGTATCCACAGACTGACCCCACGAGCTCTTTTTTAAGAGAATGTATTCCTGGATAGATGTAAGGAAAATCCTTTAGGAAAGTCTGCCTTTTAACAGGTTTTGACAAAACATTGCCCAACATTCTTCCTATTGCCTCCTCTCTGCTAGAAAAGACCCTTTTAAAAGGTCAGATTCTTGTAATTTAGAGAATGAGAATCACAAAGCCACCATCTGGCCTGCAATGCACCGTACTGGTGAGCACACTCCTTTGCTAAGAGAAGTGGGATGACCCACCATGCAAACCCCTTCCCTTTTACAGCTTTCTCCCGCCTTTTCAGATTTCAAATTACTCAGGAATCATAAAATTATTTCCTAGAACATATTCACCGTTGAACCAACCCAACTCCCTATGCCAGTGTTTGGAAACCACCTTGCTGTTATGGTTAAGAAAATCCAGTGGTGCAATCCCCTCTTTTTTTGTGTCAGTCCTCTGAGATCACATAGTTCCTTCCTGTAATCAACTCTCGGAGTCACCTTTCCGCTTCAACCTTAAGTCTGTACCCATGACTATTCATTAGAATTTGCCTGATGCAAAATTTCCATATTCATGATAAGAAAGGGAGGATCTTTTTCCAAATGAATGTCAACAAAAAACTGCAAGTTCCTATGCAGCACAGGTCAGGGGGCAAGAACTGTAAATATATTAATTTATATATATATATTTTTTTTTTTTTATATATATATATATTTTATATATATATATATACATGGACAGTGGTTGGTGTGTATGAGTCAAAGAGAAACAAGCACCAACATTACTCAGCCAAAGCAAGTACTAAAGGCACAGGAGTGTAATCATCACACCTAAATACCTGCAGCAGAAATGGTGTGCCTGTAGTGCCCCGGGATTTTAGTTGGCACCACCATTTTGATGGGCTTTTTCTCACAACCATACCCAGTAACTGTGGAACCTCACTCCTGTAATGTTTTATCAAACCATCACCTGTAGCTGGAGTGATCCTGGATCACAGGACAAAACAGTGGTGTGTGTTTTACTGCTGTTTAAACGGGGCTCTGCCCTGAAAACCACTCTGAACTGAAACTCCTTGAGAGCTACCAAGAACAAATCTCATGAAGGGCCCTTGAAAATGTGAAGGAGCAAGGCAAAACAAACAAATCAGGATAAGGGTGACAAAAGGGTCGCACATTGGGCTGATCAAAACCTTGTTCATTCCTTTGCACGCATGACACTCATTCCCTGTGTTCCACGCACATTCCGTTCAATGCACATTGCACAGCGACGTGGCACATCAGATGTGCAGCAAGACCACGTGCACAGAGCACAGCACCCCCAGGCCAAGCTCTCTGCACACACAGCTCCATGCAGATGCATCCAGCTTGAAACTCATAAGCTGATTCCCGTAATTTCCAGCGAGAGAAGTTTTCAATTCAGCAAAAAGCTGGACTGTCAGCTAAGCCATTTATGGCAGCTCTCCCCATCTGCAGCCCTTCCCCCGTGCACAAACCCTCTTTCTGCGCTTTGCTGCAGAGTTATGATCAGTTCCCACAGGGTGATTCTGGGGAGACTGGGCTTGCAGCAGGAGATATTATAACTGGCAATAATTCAGGACCCAAAAATGGGATGCAGGCCATAGTTCCCCTTGGTCTTCTCTTACAGCACAGCTAAGCCAGAATTTCTATCACGCTATCTGTGACATTAAAATCTGTGATGTTGGTCAGGCTCCAAAGAGGGGGGGGGAACTTTAGAATAAACTTTCCAGTCAAACCTGCATCAGTCTTTGTGTCAATGTGTTCCTTCACTCATTTCCAGTCAAACAGACTTAAATCTGTGAAAGAATGAAAGAAAAAAGTACAATCAAAGCAGTAAATGAGAAGGCTGCATACCAAATCCTCTCCTTTCTGAGAAATTTATGGGTTGTAATAGCCTGTGTGCTGCTGCTAAACTGCAAATTCTCCAGGAGAAAGTAACCCAAGGAAGTGAAACTGCTGTAGGAACACCAGTTGTGTGAGCCTCCGTAAGGGTACACAGCAGCCTATGGACACAGCCACCCACGCAGCCTCCAACTGAGCATCAGCACAGAAACATCACCTGGACAGCTGAAACCTTGCTCAAAAGCTTCAGAGACACGAGTCCTAGGCAAGCTGAAGTTGTTCCCCTCTTTGCTTTTAGGAAGAACGACTCTGATTTAAATGCCGGAAATAACCTGGAAGGTTGTCCTGTTCTTAAGAGAGAAAAAACATTCTGAAACATTATGTGCAATTGAATGAAAATCTATCAGAGCAAGAGGTCTACCCAGGGAAAGATGTTCCAGAGGTACAACCCTAGGAAGGCCACAGAGAGAGCAATTTGGAAGATTATTATTCAAGCAGTTTGTGTGGTTTTGTTTTTGTCTTTTTCCCTAGAGAATTATTGAGTCTAATACAAAATACTCCAACATAAGCAGAACTTCTATGAACACCCCCACAAAATACAACGTAAGCAGATCCATATGGTCCTGGCAAAGGGTGGAATGGACATCTGTCCTGAAAAATCCCTCATAGGTATGCTTTTTTGAAAGTTTAAAATGCTTCACATCTGTTTCCTTCCCAGCTGGCAAAAACCCCATGGAACTGCAGATCTCCTGATTTGTGAATCAATCTAAAAATGCATTACAACTTTTGACATAAGAAACCCAGCTTTACACGCTCAATTGACATTTCATTTTCCCTTTGCCAAAGCTGGGGCAAATGGGATCTTTTCAGGAGCCCTGTTTATACAACGGCCATTTCACATTAGACAGTCATGAAAATCTCTGGTTAGCATTAGCAACGGAGGACACCTGTGGCTGGACAAGATGTTGACTCTCCCCCTGCTCTCAATTCTGTGTCATCTGGTTCCTCAAGTAAAAATTCTAACCAACACAATGCTGAAAACAAGGTTTTCCACAGCAATTCTGCCCAGGGTGGAGTCGGTAGCATCACTAGGAGAGAGAGTGTCCTCCCATGGAGGGGTGCTGCTCGTCCCCACCTCTGGACCAGAGGAAATGTAGCACGAGCAGCTTTGGCATGAAGTGGGCTACTCTGTGCACACACTCCATAGCTCTGCTCCCTCTGCTTTTGCTGTCAGATGGAAAACTTTTTGCCTGCTTTGCAAAAGCTGAAAGCTTTGGCAGTAATTTTGTTTGTGGGGTTTTTTGGCTTGTTTCCCTGAGCTATGAGGTGAGCCCCCAGGCCCCCTGATGTGGCAACAACACCAGGTTTGTTCCAAGTCCTTTTACTTAAGACATACATAGTTTTGGAAGTTCTCAATTCTATTGTCAATGTCCCCCCAACACCAGAGACACTTATTGAGAGAGTACAAAATGCCAGGGATTTTTATACTTACATCCTAGGTAGGGTTTGAAGCTCTATCCATTGTCTGATTCACACAGCCTATGACTTTCCTCTTCTATGATTTTCCTGTATGCAGTTATAGGTGCATAGGAGGGTGTGAACAGACTTAAAAAGGAAAAAATTATTGCCAGTGCAAGGACTGATCTCTGATGGAGCTGTGGGAGGGGGAAAAAAGGGGGGACACAGACAGAGATGATAAGTGGATTGACAAGAGTGTATTTAAAGGAAGCTGAGATAATTCTAAAGCAGCACTAAAAGCAGATGTCACCTCTTGCTTGCAGCCTGGGAGGGCAGTGACGAAGGCAGGGTGAAGAGCTTTGTGCTGTGTGACAAAAAGGGATTCAGAGCGAGGTCAACTGGCAACACAAGCAATGCACGACAGAAACATGGCACTGCTGAAACATCTGCAGAGGGGAACAGAGCAGATCAAAAGCTCTCTGGGGCACTTGTTTGGCCTACCAGACAAACACATGTTCCAGAAACAGTAACCTAAAGGTACTTATCAAAAAATTAAGCTGGGACGAGGTAACTGACTATGACTCAGGCAGCCTCCAAGAACTTAGGAGAAAGTTGGTTTTTTTCTTTTACAAGGAACCAACAAGCGTGGTGGTTATCTGAGAGCAAAAATAATGTGACCCACACAGAGCTACACAGTAGGGGCTGCTAACAAGGCATGGACCCTGCTGGCCCTGCTGAAGATCACTTGGTTGGTGAGAGCTGGGAAGGGTCCAGAGATGCCCTTCTGATATTTGGCTGCAAAAATCACAAGGACATACATATCCCTTAAAGATGTAGGCTGTGTGTAGATTTTGGTTCCTTAGAAGAACTTTTCGGAAGAAACCTGTTTTCGAGAATTGTTTGGTAAAAGTAAAATCCAGCCAAAATCTCCATAACCTTCCTTTCTCAAAACCACCTAGTACATCCAACAGAAGTGAAAGCTTTTATAGGCTTTAGCACACAGACAAAATCTAGTAGAGGGAAATTTGGGGTGTGTGGTGGGGAACCAGTGTAGGAAACAGCTCTGGTAAAACCAGTTCCACCACTGCCCCTCCTCTCCCAATCCTCTTGCCTTGCCATTCTGTTGGGAACACTTTTTATGCCGTGCTCCTAAACCTTCTTAATTAACTATGAAGTCATCCACATCTCTCTTTCAAACCACAAAAAAAGAAAAAGGCCTAGAGCAGCCACATCCATTTGATGCCTGCATCCATGTATGTGCACACAAAGCTGCCCCATGCACGTTAAAGACATTAGAATGTGTACACTGGCCGGGGTTCTAAATGGTATAATCCTACTGTAAGCAGTTTCTCATTCTCAGTTGATTAAAGTATTAGTACATAAAACATCTGTCAGAAATAAAGATTAGGCAATGGGCTTGGACTTGTTCAGGAGGAAAGCAAACATGCAGCACAAATACCACTCAAGTGAAATCCACCTCATGTAATATTAACCCTTTCATTGCCAGAAGCCTACATTTCATTGGCATGAGGCTGTGGAAATGAGAACTTTTTGCTTGGCTGGTTTGGCCAAGCCTAAATTTCACAAAGACATTTTACTGACTTCATCCTGATTCAACTGAAATGCTGCACCGAACTGAAGGAAAGATAAGGGGGTATGATACATCTTATGGGGTGAAGCACAAAGTAGAAAATACAACATACTGCTCAGTGCAGACTGTAATAAATATAACAATCAAAATATAAATTTTGCCTCATTTTCATAGACAAAAATCAGAACCTGCTTTCTAGGGATGATTAAAAAAAGTAAGAGGCTAGAATGTAACACACATCACATGCAAAAACTAGTACTTGTTATTTATAATGAGAATTCCAGCAAGTTCAAACCTAAGAAACTCATTGTTCATCGCTACCCATCCACATCCCCAGTCTGTTCCTCACCTATCCTGAAACGATCTACGGGAAAAAAACCCCATATGGATATGTGGTCATACCCATAAAACAAAGTATCACTTTACATGAGTCACCCCATATGGACGCAGACTGCAAGAATCCATAAGCATGGCACTCCATAACTTTCCAGTATTTTACTATGAATCCATACAAACATTTCAATGCAGCTTTGAATTAAAGTTTTCCATTGTGTAAAATGGGATGCTGTTTTAGTTTTACACCTTCAGTGGTGCTTCCACCTTGACCTTCATCTCCACACAACAAATACCATCACTGCAGCGTCCTGAACTGACAGCAGCTGCTGCTGTCCCAGGTGACCAGAGCGGGCGCTTGGAGGCCCTGTCCTGCCTGCATCACACGAGGACTCAAAGACCAGCTTACACCTACTCTTCAGGAACACTCCTGCCTTACTGAGAACCCCAGGAGAAGAGGCAGCAAAAGCCTCGAGCTGGAGAGAAAGGGAGCAGAGCGTACAAAAGCACAGCACTGCACAGCTGCAGGTGTGCTGGGAACAGCACAGCAAGACCTTAGGATATCTGCTTGTGGCTCATGGTAGAACATTCTCCTGGTGTCAGCATTCTCCTGACAATTTGGTGGAAAAGAAGAGCCAAGGTTTCCAGTCAAACTCAGGGTGGCAATGATGGTTTTTGTTTGCTTTTCCTTTATGTGAGGATAAACATGAGGTATCGGTCTATCTTGCGGGTTTCTTCCGTCTGTACCTCACCCTCCCCTTTTATGAAGGACAGAAACCAGATGCAAGAAATGCAAATGATCCAAAGCTTTTGAAAAGACAGACTCTCTCACAAGGAATATATTCAGCATATTGTGACCTTCTGCATCTGCAGCTGGACAGAGACTATGAGGAATGGGGAAACATTGTGGTAGTTAATACATTATAGCCAAAATAAGCTTGTACTTCTCTCATGACTTCCAGAAGAAAGCTTCAGGGCAGAACCCTGGAAGGCAGACTGCACTTTGCAGCAGAACAAAAACCTATTTGCAACACTCTGCCACTTATCAATTAGCTACAGAAGTGCCAGAAAGCTGTTCATGTAAAACGGAAAAGGGAAATGTCATAGAACTTTTGAGACACAAACGAGCAATATTTAGGTCTGCCAACGCTATTCATGATGCCGAGTTTAAGTTAATTTTAGAAAGCCTGGGAGGTTATCAAAAAAGCACACGTTGAGAAAGCTCTTTCAAAATCACAGACCGACACTGCAACTGTGATGACAGCGTCCACTTTATGTGCAGAAGGAACCAGAACAGATATGGAGAAAGACACTGCAATATTTTATTTTGATTTTATTTTTTTAAATCTTCAAAGTTTTCTGCCTCGAGACAGGAATGCATGATAGATAGAAATGGCTCAAACATCTTCACATGAAACACTCTTAATCATAATTCATTCACAATTATTTTTCTAAAACATCTACAGTTACATAATCCCACCCATTTCCATCCATTATCACAGATTTAATTATTTGTTAAACAGTAGTTGCCAGCAATTGAAAGCTGTAAGGCTTTTGCATACTAGTAGAGTCTTCTGAACTACACAAGAATATCACAACTCTAACTCTCACTTACATGGCAACCCCAGGTGACAGATGTTCCTAAGAGAAATGTGTTGCTTATGTGGAGTTCATAAAAATGACAAAGAGCTCTCTGTGCCTCGTTAGCTCTACTATCCTTTCTCCTTTACTAAGATTATTTTCTAAACCTACAGCATATTCCTCATTTGTAACCAAGAACTTTGATGAGCTGATGAACTTTATCTTCCACTGCTGCTATTTGGCAAATTTGCAAGTCAGGCATACTAGAGCTCTCCAGTAAAACTCTATGTACAGAGCACAGTTTAAACAGATGGGTTGCTTGGAATCCATATCTCCCTCCATCTGAAGGGAACTACTTTGAGGTTCTCTGGAACTGTTGTAAACAAGAGGATATTTTTTTTCTCTCTCTATATATGTGTGTATATATATATTTATATATTTTATATATAAATGTTCTAAATGTCCTTTGGGAGTCCATTTGTTTTTATCTTTCCAAATGATGACTAAATACCTGATCTGTAGCATTTCTCCTGAGAAGATACTAGTAAGGGAATGACAGTTTTGATGCACTTTGGAATGGCACAATCACGTAAACGCTTGCACAATTAAGACTTATGAACTCATCCAAAGTTTCTAAACATGATATTCTAACTAAGAACTAAAATACCAGCACAATGCAGCAAGTTAAAAAAGAAAATTCTATGTAATCAAAATATAAACAAGTACATAGGAAATGGATATCTGCCAGTAAATCTATATCTTTTTTAAAGTAGGAAATGTATGCACTTAAGAAAAAAATGTAGCTATCTGACAAACTTCGTAAAAAAAGTACTTTCCAAATGCATAACAAATGCCAAGATATCCCGTAACTGGCCAGGTATAGCCACATGAGAGCTGCATGGCTTAGAGCAACCCAGGGAGGGGTGGGGTGGAAATAAACTCACAAAAACAATAGATAGCAAGTCTAGGGAAAACAAAAAAAAAAAAATCACATCATCATCATCATCTAAATTACTGTATGCTTATATCACAACTGCTAAAGGAGCCAGGGGAAAAAAACAGAAAGTAGAGATTGCAGTTTAATGATTCTTAAGATTTATCTCTAAAAATTCAGAAGAAAAAATTATCAACTTACTAATTCTAAGCACCAATTTAATAATTTAAGTTAACTGTATTTATATTTTTCATACTAGGGATGGAGCAAGTTCTGCTTGAAGGCTTAAAGTTTAACTCTGGAGCCCATCTGACTTCTGTGTTCTCGTCATGCTTCCTCTGCTGTTCACATCAAAGTCACTGTAAAGATTCTCTCAAGTTTCCAACTCTCTAGGCAAGTAATTCTTTGAAGAGACAACTATGTTCTATAGTTTAAGTCAACTTTCAGGTCATGAAAAGTGAAACACGCCGTATTTGGTTAGTCTGCTACTAAAGAGTTTCTGAAAATGGAACAGTCGACACCATTCCTTGACAGGATTTACCTTAGAACTAGCAGCACCCAGGGCAGACCAACTTTGAACACATCCAGACTCCACGAGGAATTAGTAGTGTTAGAAAATTGCATATGTCTTAGATCAAGAAGGCATCGCCATACATGTGGCATTGTTACATTATTTTTCCTCTATTTTTCTCAAGAAAAAACAAAGGAAAACAGCCCTACTAAGAGCTTTTTGGTTGGTTTTTTCATTCTATTTGTCTTTGCACCTGGAAAAAGCAGCACAGTGCTTCCCAGCTGGAACAGCTCAGCGCTTCCCATCAGTTCAGTTCTTCTAGAAAGCACTTTCACATAGTTAAGGTGGTCTACTTCAGCTAATTCTCAGAGCTAACCTTTATTCCAGTATATATTTCATGCCACTTTCCTGACAGCAATTTCGGAACTGAAATGGATCTATGGTAATGTCCACTACTAACTGTGACCAGATCTTGCTACAGACCATCAAGCCAGACCCTTGGGATGGTTCCACACATTGAACTGAAGCTCAGACTAAAAATCTCACTGAAACTCAAAATCTGGAGTGGTCATGAATCTCAGCTACTCTTCCCTATTTGAACCCTCACCCTTGTAATGAAAGCACGCACACCAAGGGAAAATAACAGCTGCCTGAGCTGGGAGCATTAAGACACCGGTGAGTTATCCTGCTGCTCTTCCGTGACCGTGGACTCGCTGTGCTCCTCGCTCAGCTCGTTGGAGGGCTCCTCATAGCTCGGCTCGGCAGGATCCAGGCTGCTTCCCTCGCTTTGCTCCTCGCTGTGCTCCTCGCTGGCCTCTGCAGACTGCTCCAAGTTGCTCTCCAAGGACACTGGAGAGCTGCCAGTTACACTTTCATTTTGGTTCATTTCGTTAAAAGGCTGTGGGAGATGTGCAGGAGGCTGCACAGCGTTTTCACTGGCAGGGATGGGCACTTTGGTGGCACCAATATCCAGGACAATGTCATTTGGTGGCAGAGTTACCTTCTCCACAAGTTTCCACTGAATAATACTCATGTCTTTCCCTCCAGTTGAAATCAAGTGACCATCGCTATGAGTGAAGCTGACATTTGTCACATGACTACTGTGAGCACTGTATTTGTGACTTGGGGCCTATTGAAAACAAGCAGAAAGATTAATCACATGTTGACTGTAGGAGCACGTGACACGGAAATTTAAAACTACTACTGCTTTTGCTTAGCCCTTCAAGAGAGATCTTAGTTCACAAAAGAGTAAAGAATTATATTTATATTACATTTTCCACTGCAATACTTCCTCTCTTCTTTGCAATTTGGAACAGATTTAGATCTTCACAGAAAAAGTAATGAACCTAACACTAAGGCCAGTAAAGCATCAAGCCTCATCTCCAGAATTTAAGGATAACTATTGACGCTTCACTTTTAGGTATATTGTTTTATATTTATATTGTTTTACACTTTGTTTTATATGTAAAATTAATGGGGGTTCTTGGATATAAAAGAAGTGTTTGCTGCCAGGCTCCAAAACAGCTATGCTGGAAGCAAGGAAAGCTTCAGGCAACATAAACAAGCACACGGACTAGACTGATCTAGACTTACCTTTGGCTTGGAACAGGGATACTGAAAGAGATGGACCTTACAAAAATCATCAGCAACTGCTATCACTTTTCGGTTATGGGCTCTGACGAGGGCATTTATGTCTGTCCCATCGGATCCTTCAGGCCAAACTCCTACAAAAGAGTACAGCAAATATTCAGTAATGGTGGTTCTGGAAACAAATCAACAGATAATTCATGAACAAAAATTAAATCTATAAAGCTGTGAGAAAAGGCAAGATGAACAAAAGATAAGACAGAAATTCAGCTGTAAAATGGAATTTGCATTGCATTAAATGTCATTAATATTTTGCTAGTCTAATGCTGCTCCCCCCACCCTGTTCTCCCAAATCCTGAGTTTAAGCCAGGATAATATCTTGGGCTCAACATACGTTTCCTGTTCAAAACCTCAGTCTTGTTTAAACCTTTAGATTAAGTTTGCTGGTAAAACTGATAACTCTTAATACTGTCATTCATGCACAGACATTTTAAAAGCAAGAGTGATGCTGAAGCATGGGACAAACCCAGGTACTGTGCATTATGGTTTTACTGGTTTCTTCTCTGGTTTAATTCATTTGACTTCTTGTATTTTAAATCTTAGTATTTGTGTAGCTCAGAAAAGACAACTGATTGATGATACTCTGCAAAGAAACCCAGCCCGTGCAAGTTTCATAGCCATAAGTGCTGTCAAGTGCTTAAGTACAATTCAGTATGGTTTTAAATCAAAAGAATGACACAGATACGTCTAGACAAAAGAATAACAATTTTTCCTTGATGAAAAACACTGATCAAATTTGGGATATGGGAGACTCTAAAAAAACTGTTTTAATAAAACATAAAGACCTTAGAGATTCCTGTAACAAAACAGACGATTCACATCTGGAAGGAAAGCTGAGCAAAAGGTAAGCAAGGGATTATAAGACAGTAATTTATGCCAAAGGTACCATGTTTTTAAGATCAGACTTGGGTTTCTGATTAGGTCTAGGAGTTAGGAGGAGCTTTCCCCCCTCAAATTTCACCCCCACCCTTAAAAACTGGGTGTCCAATTGACCAAGAGGGATGTTGATTATCAGATATGAAAATATCTTCTTCCTCCATTACAGCCACTGACTTCAGTAAAATAAAAACCATGTGCTGTCTACTGTTTTATACAGCACAAAAAGCCAAGTCAGAATTGCCTTATCTTCTTGCTTTTAAGCAAAATGGCAAAGAGCATTTAACTTTAAAGCTGTTTTTTCCCATTCTTCAGTGGGTGGAGTAAGAACTTTATTTTCTCTGAAGAATAACAAAGGCAAAATTGTTGTTAAACTTGTTACAATGCCAATAAGTTACACTGTAGGTAATTTACTAAATAAAGACTTGAAGTGCTAAGGAAAGTATTCAGAAACATTTTAGTGTTCTCACATAAATGAAATCAAAGTGAAAAATAGATACTATTTAAGAATTTTCAAGTAGTTTAACATGAATGAATTTCACCTTTCCTCATTCATTCTATATATGAAATACTGTCACCATGTGGGAGTAATAAATGCCTGAAGTCTCAGCTACCACCTTAGGCAGACTTTGACAAAGGACTATGCAATTTCCTCTTCTTTTTAATTTCCTCTTCTTTTTAATTTAAGATTAAAAGGACTAATATTCAAGATTGAAGCTTTTATTAAACATCTTTTATGTTAACAAAGTCCTTTAGCAGCTCCAAAGGTGAGGCAATCCTTTGTCATAAGACAGGAGGATTTGCTTTCAATGTATCAGGCAAACAAGAAAACATCCAAGACATTAATATGACTGAGTCTTGAGTTCTTAATATACCTGCAAGAATTCTTAATAACTGTAAAAATAACAAAACCCCCAAAATAACAGGACTTTATTATTTAGGCACAAAAGCAGCACTTCAATTTTAATAAATTCTGCTAGACAGCAATAAGTCTCTCAAAAGAATCTGCTCAGACAACACTGTGGGAAATGTGCAGCAAACCAGAGAGTGACTTCAAGTGTTCGGGGTGCAGAGTGATGATACTGCTGAGCCAGTAGTAATAGCAACTGCCAAAAGGAGTGATGCTATTCTCATCCAAACCACACATTTCCATCCTTTTCCTTCTGCTGACAACAGTGTGATGCCTGGTCCTATGGCACACTACCCACAGAGCTGAATTGTAAAACACATACTCCCAAAAGCCCAAATCCCACAAACTTAACCCTCTCTCCTGAACATCAGTGAGCAGACCCTGGCTTGCTTGAATCCCTGAGCCAGCTGATCCTTGGGTCAAAGCCAGACTAGCAAATATCTGATAGGTTGGCTTAGCTGCACTGTCTGATTTAATGGGAAAATACTTGCCTTTGTCTGAGGCAAAACCATAATTTTAAGATTCTGCAAAGGGTGTCAGACTAGCAGACAGTATAAAATTAGAGCGTGATGAATCTTGGCTAGGAAGTTTAAATATATTCTGTTCTGCCCAGAATACCATCACATTATCAGCTTTATCTACTTCATTCCCAGGTTCTCTGGCACACTGAAGATTTGGAAAGCAGTTGAGACTAATTAAAAACTTAATTCAGAGTGGTTAAAGTTTGTATAAATCCAAAAGACAATGCAGGGGAATTCAAAAGAGATTCCAAGAGAACGACAGGATCAGGAGACTTATCCACTTTCTAAAACCAAAAAGTAAAATGGTTTCTCAAAACAGCAGTTATGGGAGCTGTTCATGTCCAGCCTGGCCCCAGTCACTAATAGCAGCTTCTATCTAACAGCTGTTAAAAAGACAAAGCCAGTGGTCTGGATGTGAAGCCAAACTCTTTCTGCACTCCCACACCTCACCTCCTTAGGTCAGGAGTAAAGGACACTTCTGGGAAAGCCCTGGAATTCAGAGCTGCTCCCCTTATTCTGTCTGCTCTACCACCAAATGTAGTGGTATAAATTCAGTTGTAACAGAGTCTGCTACCTCCATGTTTCTGGTAGATTTAAGTACTCTGCAAAAAAATGTAATATATTTCAGCTCCAAGCTTATTCCAGAAGGAATATGCAGTCCTTACAAAGTGTTTTCCTTGCCCCTGGAGAAGTACATCATATTAGCATCAGAGTTTTGCTTTTCACTTTCTGTGGCATCTCCTGAATCTTCTGATACTCCATTTTAAAAAAGGCTTTTGTGCTGCACTATTATTTCAGTCACAGCAGCAAAGTCAGTGAGGAAATGACTGCTGTGGTCCAATTCCTTGTTAGCCGAGGCTTACATGAACAGAGCCTCAGGAGGGTACACCCACCCACCTTCTCCTTCACCCAGGCACACTGAATAAAAACACCCAGAAATACACAGTCTGGTTCACAGTTCTCAGGCTAATGGAAGTCAATATTTTCATCAAACTAGCAATGAGCAACAGTATCCAGCTCCAGAAAGAGCATGCTCCTGTTTATTTCTGCTACCTACTAAGCTCCAAACAACTCAGAAATACTTATGCAGTCTATCAGCTGGTCACCTTCCTTCTCTGATCCCTTTATTTTTCCTATTCTCTCTCAGATCTTTGGTATGCAAAAGGAAATCAGGCCTGGTTATGAAGCACCAAATGCCCTCGACTCAACCACTATGCCACACAAGTGTGTCAGTGTTAGCCCTCTCACCAACTTCAATTCTGGCCCTTAAATACGCACGAGAGGCATCAGAAGCTACAGAAAGGACTCACACTTCACTAATTTTCTCCTACCCTGCATGTAAACTGGTATTCAAAGTTAAACTCCTCGCAGCTGTGAAGAGAAGATTTGTAGACCTAATCCTCACCTCTAAAGAATTTGCTAGTTTACTTGCTTTTGGTATTTCCACCAACATGACAAACAGAGGCAGCTGCCTGATCTCAGTGGTGGAAGAGGGATGTTCAACACTCTGCTCACACAACTTCACTGGGAGGCTGAACCTCACTTTTAAACCCCTCACAGAGGGGGTCCTCATTTATGGCCAACAGAGCTGCCTTCAGCAAAAGCAATTTGAACTGTTTCGTCACAGTCTAAAAGAGTACTATTAAAAGCAGATCTGCCAGCTTTGTAAATTGTGTTTGTACATTTTAAAAATAAACTACTAGGTAAAAATCTGTTTAAAGCATTTTTACTCTTTACAAACAGAATATATTACTCATCTTTGACTACAGGTATCAAAGTGCTGTCAGGATGTTAAGTTATGAACTATAACGTACAGTCATACACTCTCATTCCTGTCCCAAAACAAGGTAAGCAAAGGAGAATGCACATGTGCCATATAAGCTTTTTGCTTCAGTGCCTCCAACGTTGGTAGCCTAAAATGACTGAGGGAGAGTCAACCCTCAGACTTCAAGAACTAAATAGAAATCAATTGTATATTGTCTATAGAACACTTGGTGCACTTCATCACAGACAAAGATTGCGGTCAATCACTTTGGTCTGTGATCTCAGCACTATCCCTTAATAACCATTAAGGGTGTACTTCTAATGACAAATTGAAGCAAACAAAACGACAAAAGCACAGTGTTAGTATCTTAAAAGCAAGTTAAACCGTGCTTACCAAACACCTGGAAGCCTAGCACACAAGTGTACGTTGTCCAATCTATATCCTTACAGTCAGAACGATTCCTGATTAGCTTACAGCCACTTGGAATGTCCCCTGTAAAAAAAAAGTGAATGATAAAAAGTGAATGATAAGTTATGCAATGCAAACTTATACTTACATATGTGCTCTTTGAAGAGATGCTAATGCAGTAAATAAATGCATCTTAAATCCAATCTGGAATTACACTGTAGGGGGGTGAAGACAGACCAGCACTTTTATCAAACTCCAGATACTTGAAGCTTTACTTGGTTTTTATGAGTCATATTTACTTCTCATTTCCTTCTTCTGATAGCATAACCTCAAAAACACTTCCCTGCAATTCAAGTACCCAGCTACTAACTCTACAAAATGCTTTAATAGAGTCTTCAATATAATAATTTCTTCTTCCTACCAGCTCCACTGATGTGCTAAAATCTAATAAATCATTCAGGAAGCTGTGCTTTTAAACCAGTGAGCAACTACTGCCAGAGAAGCCTTAGATTGCTTTTCAAGTTTTAACTAGGAAAGGAAAGGTTGTCTTGCAATACACCAAGCCAGTAATAATGGGTCACTGTTCTTTTCTTCCCTATACATGAAATTATAAGACCAACACTTCCTTTTGATAGACTGCATTATCTAGATTTGAAACGTAAGTTCTTACAGGCAGAAAAAACATGTTAGGGTGACAGACATTTAAGCTGCTGGCTATTCTTGCCTGTACAGGGAAAAAACTACAATCTTTTCAGATCTAGTTAAAGCCATAGGAAGACAAGAATAAAAAAGCCAATTTAAAAACAGACTGATATGCACTACCCATGTTGAACTTCTGGCATAACCACTATGTGTTATATTCATGTTTTCACATATTAAAAAAACAAACACAAAACCATTATTACCACTAACTCATTAAACTCATTACTGCTTTTCTTAGTTTTCACCATCACCAGCCAAGACAAAGTTTCAAACAAGAAAACCCAGAAGAGAACTATGGCACAGGCCCACTGATTTTATTCCCCCAAAATAACTGGTATTGTTGACACTAATTAGACAACCACATATATTATTTTCAATCTACAGAACTTTTGGCCAACATCAAGACGTAGAGGCACTTGTTCTGTAAATTCTACGCTGTTGAACAGATTTATGACCTTGTAAAGAAGTAAGCTATATTTGGCACTGCCATTAGGTAATACACAGCTCTGAATAACATCAAGATATCAAGTTACACAAGTTCAAATCAGTCCCTTTGTCAGTAAGCATTTTGTACAGTCCTGATCAAACACACTTTTCTCAATATACAATTCTGTTTCCAGTGTATTTCATTTCATACTTACAGTATAGTATTTCATAGTCTCCTGAGTTTGACATTATATACTTGTTGTCCGGGGACCAGTCAAGGTGTGTAATATAGCTGGAATGTCCCTGAAGAAGAATGCAGTAACACCAGTGTGAAACACTTGATTTTAATTTAAAGTGAAGCAGAAGTTGCACCCACAGACAGGACAGCTAACAGCAAAAAAATCACCTTCCCAGTCGCTCCAGGTCTGCTGCAGTTCACTTATGCTCCTTTAAAGGCTCCTTACCCACAGTGCCACACTGGCTAGCAGCTAAACAAATGCAGGCTGGGCATCGTGCCTTTCCCACCCTCCCTTGTAAATTCCGGCCCTCCTGGACTCCAGAATGATTTACTCCTAGAAGGCATGATGCTAAAATATGGAAGAACTCCAATCTATATTGGAATTCGCAAAATACACATTGCTACTAATTGAGAAAAGCAAGTAACTTGCACAGGATCAGTTTTAGATCCTAACAAAAAAGTGACAGATAGGAATTTTTATTTCTCTATCCATTTAAAATAACTTCCATTAAATGCACACTCAGGCAAATAAGCCTTGCTCATCCTAAAAACTTAGGATACCTTGGTTAACAACCACCATGCAGAAGTACAAGATCATGGACAAGTGTTACAAGAATACACTTCTAAGCTTGGTGAAAGTTTCTGCTGTGCTTTGTGCACTGCACCATG
This sequence comes from Platysteira castanea, assembly GCA_013397175.1. NCBI lineage: Eukaryota > Metazoa > Chordata > Aves > Passeriformes > Platysteira > Platysteira castanea. The sequence continues at coordinate 1,848,566 of VYXC01004914.1, read as the reverse complement.
TAAGCACCAGCTTTGAAAGGTCATCTATAGGCACTGGGTCACTTATACTAAGAATCAAAACCCTTTGGTCTACTTGTTTGGTTATCACCATCAAGAGCACTCTGAGGGTTAAACACCCGGCTTTGGTTTTGAGGAAGACGATAAATGCAGCTGGACAGAGCATTTTTTCTGTGCACAAACTCCTTTTGAGGGAAGTAAGAGTAATAACAACAGTAATAATAAAGCTATGAAAGGCTCCAGAGAAGCCACATATTGATATAAGGTAGGGATCAGGGGTAGTAAATTAATAAGTGACATCCATATCACTCTTCCTCTTCTACCCTTACATTTCTTCTCACTGCTCCTTTTCCCCTTTTAAGACCATCTATTTACTCCCCTTCAGTCATTCTGCCAGGCAACAAACTGCCACATTCTTGACTGACAGATGTCAATCCATGTCCCTCCCAGTGGGCATTATGAACAAGGTGTCCTTCAGCCCCTGCAGGGTCTCTTGGCCCAGCCTGCAGCAGCCATGCCAGGGCCATGCTGAAGCTCTGCCCCGGCTGCTGTACCACCCACCACGCTAACTTCTTCCACAGAGAACTCCAAGAGATCCTAGTTGCTTCCAGAATCACATGTAGAAATACACCCGTGTCCCATCTCCCCGTTCCCAGGTCCTCTCTGAGAGACTGCAAAAACATTTAAGAGAAAAGCTGGCCTTTATGATTTGTTTACTTATGAGGTAGTCTCTGCCTCAAGCAGAGGAATTGTGTATTGACATAACTGCTTTGCAGTCAAGGGTGAGACATATGATACTGACATGCAAACCTGGTATTAAAAAAAAAAAAAAAAAAGAAGTGCACAATTGGCTATGATTTTTTTTCTCCCTCCCTTATTTTCCAAGTCTTCCAATTTGCAGTCGAACTCCAACATGGAAAAGAATTGGTCAGACATTTACTAAATCCTGCCAGACATTTGGCAGCTGTTAAAATTCCTGGGGGTGTGTGCAGGGTGGGGGAGGAACAAAGCAATTGGCCAGGGGGTTCCAGGCTGCAAAATCCCTTCAGGCAAGCGATCACCAAATGATGAACTGGAACACAACATTGTAATCATATTTGCAATAGAAGGATCCCGTTTTCTATTCAAATCTTTCTTTGGTAGCTGCCCACCGATAAGGCAACATTTTACTCTCTCCTTTTCTGTACCTTTATATACAATGAATGCAATTATTCATATCATCACCAGCTAAGAAAACTATCTGACTAAATGGAAACTCTTTCCTCTACTGGCAATGTTTATCTGTTTCAGACTGCAGTGCTGCAAAGTCCAAAATGCCCACAGGCTCTAGAACTGGCACAGTGATCATTTCAGGTTAAGTCCAGTGTACCAAATACTTCAGAGTGGCTGCCCGTGTGCTTTCCACCCCACAGCCCCCTGAGTAAATGCACAGCACTTACTCCTCTTTTGCTAAGATATCTCTGATGCAAGGAGATAGTACCAGCTACAGGGAACTGCTGCCATGCTGGAAGCTCAGCCCCAGCCCATACCGTCACATTGCTGATTGCATACCTGGAGCCCTCAAAAAACAGCTGCACTAGTCAAAATGGTTGTTTTGGCTCATCTAAAGTTCTGATCACAGCCAAAACTGCCCCTTGCTGCAGAAACAGGCCCACAAGTCACAGACTTGCCTTTCTAGCAGCAGCAGAATGCCTGGTTGTGACAGAGAGGGGATTTAAACATAACAGTGGCCATACAGCCCTTACGCACCAGCTAATGCTGGTTCAGTAGATAAAATCCTTCTGAAAGAATTCAAATAATGTATTCAATCTGGAAGAAACAACCAGAAGTTGACTACCAGGAGAACTGAGTCATATTATCTGGAGGTCACCCGTGAGGCTACTGAATGACAGAATGCCAGAAGGATGCAGTGCCAGGAGAATGCTCCAGGTCCTGAGCATGCCTGCGTGTCTCCCTGCTTAGCATCAAGCTGGTGTGGACCAGCCAGGGTGCTGGCAGGGAGCACAGGGGAGGTGCAGGGCAAGCAGTGGGATCGGCAGTCTCGCAGTGAGCTCCGGGCAGCTCCACGCGGCTGCCTTCTGCACCAGCTGGGAGGGGCAAGGAGCTCAGCCCCAACACAAACCATGCTGCTGACTCTGTATCCTACATGCAGTCACTCACACTGATAGGAAAAGGATAACAGAAATCTGCTCTGAAGCCTTGACACTTCTGCCTGGGTATAACAATGCTCAATTCTACCACACCAATTTTTACAAATCGCTTTCCTGCCAAGGCAGCGGGATAGAGAGACATCCAGATGTTGGTTTAAATTGCAATATGCTGTCTCCCAACACATAATACATAAAAATAAATGATCTCATAAATCTTCAAAGAGCTCACAGAGACCTTGAAATACATAGCAATACATAACATACATAACATACATAAATATTATGTATGTTAGGATTAGCCATCTCCGAGTGATTTTATATTCTGTGGTTAAAAAAATAAGTGATGAGGTGAAATGCTGTACCGAGGTGCAGAGATCCACTGCCATCCCCACCAGCCCCACTGAGGCTGTGGTCTGAGCTCCCTGTGGGCTCTGCCCTTTCCCCACTGCGTGAGCTCAGGCAGGGATGGGGCAAACCCAGTGCTGCTGTCTGCCCTGGCAGCCCTGTGCCCCCTACAACAGCTGCACACAGGCTGATCTGATCCCAGTGCTCTAGCAACATGCATCACATTCCAAAGCTGAACCTATTCTTATGATATAATTTGCAAATTCCATTAAGTTTCACTTTTTCTTTATGTAAATATTTCCACTAACCTGAAGAGATAGCTGAATTTAAGGCCAGAATGTTAGATTGCTAAACACTTACGGAAAAAATATTCTGTCTTTTTAGCACTGGGACAGCCTCACTGAAGTGTAACAGTAATAACAAACTCCACTACCTGTGCTACACTTAGATCTATTTACCCTGGGCCACATCCCTCAAGTTCAAATTTTGTAGTAAAAATTACAACTGAAAACAGTGTATATTTGTAGCCTCCAAGACTACACATTCTAATGTAACTACACCACCCTAATATTATGTTGGTTCAAGAAGTACTTTACCAATAGGAGGAAAATACCCCCAAACAAATGTAATATTTTCTTTGAACAAGTTTCAGCATATAGGTACAAGGCATTTCTCCATCTTACTGCTAATTTCCCATTTCAGAGAAAAAGGCAATAGTCTGATAAATTAGTCATATCTGATGCAAAAGTGGTCACTGCACACTAAGAGCTGCAGAACCCACCAGAGACTGAAGTTAAAAATCAATCAAATGCTGAAAAAACCCTATAAAACATATAACCAAAAGGAAAAAACATCAGTCTGGAGAGCATTTCACTGCTTAACATCTAAATGTATGTATAACATCAAAATGCATGTACATGATGTAATGATCATGTAAATGATTATACATGTTCCAAAACTTACAGTGCATTTTCCATATCTGCTATACTTTCTTCCATTTTCTGTTACTACGTAGAGGTAAATAAAGTTGTCGTGGGATCCAACTGCAAGTAAGGTGCCATCTACAACACAGAATGTTTGATATAAATCAATAGAATGCTTGTTTTGTGCATTTTAATTATTTCAGGTTTATCGCTAAGACAATAGTCTCAGTTAAACTACTCCCTATGAGTTGTACTGACGGATTCATAACTGTTTACATTATGCTGCTTTTCAGCTGTATCTGTTTACTTTGTGGGTATGTGTTTTGGACAAGTTCTTTCACTTACGCTTTTTTTAGAGTAAGTGTTCAATGAACAGGATATAAACCCTCAGACTGCACCAGATTTCTGAAAGCTGTTGACAGAAGGCAGACTTGAGTTTTATGCATCATAAAAATGCAGAAGAGCATTTACTCCATGGATAGCTTAACTTTGGAGGTGTGGACTGCATATAAATCAGAACTAAATGTCTAAAGATGTGGAACATTCAAACATTTTAAGCATTTTTCTACTCTACATTGTCTCCTTTTAAAAAATATATGTGGACAAGAGCTGCCATGAATCCCAATCAAACACCTCTAGTGTCAATGAACATCAGTGATTTAAAATAAATTACTGTGCTTGGCACATGTGGCACCAGCAGAGGAACATTTTCCTCACTGACACAGCATGTGAGCCAAAAGCAAACACAAAAACATTTACAAGGGTGTTCTTCCATCCTGTTTTAACAGAGAGGAGTCAGCCTCTGACAATTTGTCATGTCACGTCTGAAGAAGAGACTCAGCAGTGGTTTGGACTTCATGTAATCCCAGAGCAAACACTTGACAAAGAGCTCTGACTTCCAGACAGACACGAGCTTAGTTTTATGGGTTTGCATTAATAAACTTGAAAACTAACTGAGAAGGATATTAAAATATCACTGAAATACATAGCTTTTTAGAGACTTTTCTGTTAACCTGTCAACTATTTAGCTGAGAACTCTTTTTTTGGGGGAGCAAAGCTAACACTTATTATAACAGCAGAGTTTAACATGAAGGAAAGGCTGAGAAAGGTGATGGTGATGTTTGCAGTTACAAAATTCCAGGATTTAGCCCACACAAACAAATCTGCAAGCAAATCCTCAGTTACATATTCAGCATCTGAAACCATTTTTTCAAAGCTGTGCCTTTTCTAATGCCTGGGGACTAGTTTGACACCACTTAACAGAACATCCATCTGGTTTATCAGAATTACTCTGACTGTACAAGTCTGCCTACCTACTGAGTAGCGCATCACTGAAAGCTGTTCGTTGCCATCAGTGTGTATTGAAACCAGATCCCTCGTTTCTGCATCCAAAACAAACCACCTAGAGAGAGGAGAATTCCAGTAAGTATCACTTCCACTAAACAAAACAAACCAAGCAAAAGAGCCATAATCACTGCCTGCCTTCATCTTTTTATGGTAGCCCCTCAAGGGCAGCATAGAGAACATCTGTTTTTAATGGAACACTTTTCTGGTTCACAAAGCAATACAAGTTTCAGTGAACAATATATAAAAGATTCTAAATACCATTCAATTTTTATCCCTTCCCTGAACACTCTAATAATCACCAAAATGTCTACTGGACGATAAACACGCCACCAAACAAATAATATGACTGCATCTTATCATCTTTCAGCCTACAGCTGAATTTCATTCTACTTCTTCCCTATTGTGAAGATAAGTTTTGATATAAAAACTATCTTTCAATTTTCATAAAGCAAAGTTAAAAAAAAATAGAAGTAGTAGAGAGAAGTGGAAAACATTTCCAGACTCATTGTAAACACAAATTATATTCCAGTTTGATATTTTTCTCTTAATCTTTTTAATTTCTATAAATAATTTTATTATAGTAAGAAGGAATAACCAACCATTCACTAGAATCTGATGGTTCATAAACTAGCATTTTATTTTATATTTCTTGCTTGGATGATTTATAACTAAGGTAATTAATTACATTTTTTATTACTGAACTTTTAACCTGCAGTTTATTATTTATGAGGCATATGTGAGATGCTTAGAAAAACTCACTGGCACATAGATCCAAATGGCCACTGACAGCAAGATGTGCAAGATCAGATGAACCTGAGCATTTTGCAATGGGTCTGATGCCCACCTAACTCCTAAATATAGTGAACATTAGCAGCACAGAGACAATGACAATTTAATAAAAATATGTGTTCATACATGCAGCTCATGAAACCAGGTGTCAATATGGCTGAACACATTGAAGCTCTACTCAGAATTTAACTTCTTTGCTCCAAATCTCTGGTCTCATGGCCATGTACGTATGCCACAGGCAGGTTTCTATCCCTAATGGCAAATGGCAACTTCACACGCAGTGGAAACGAGCAAGGGAATTCCATCCTCTGTCTCACAGAGAACTCAGTGGAACATTGCTAAACCTAGGACCATTTATTCCATAACAAAGCTGTAAAATGAACTCCGGGAACAACATCACGCATTGCTTTCTATGGGTGGGGATGAGATTCCAGCTCGTGCTCCTCCAGTGTCCAACAGCTAGGCATCTGGAAAGCAGCCTGGTCCCAATGGCTTAAAACCAGCTTGTGGTTAGAGAACCACATGAAAGAAATTAAACAGAATACACATAAAAAACCCCAATCCCACACGCCACGGACTGCTGAATAACCAGTGTGCAAGGCAGACAGAACCAGTGGAAAACAGGTAATGTGTAGCTCTGTTGCCTGGTTTACTTCCTTGTGGCCCTTACACTAACCTTGCCCTTCAGCCTTCAGTTTTCTTACCAATGTTAGCACTTTTGTTAGAATCTGGTTAGTCTTTTTTTCCACAGTACCTTTGAATACTCATATACTTAGTACTCAAGATATTCTATACGATTACTCACAGAAAGGTCTACTTCCCTGCAAACAGTGCCACTGGAAGCATGGCAAAAGGATCTGAAAAGTGCCTTGAAAAACCTTTTTTAGATTTCCAGCTGTGCCTTTTAAGAAGCAGCAGGATCCACAAAAAGAATTAGTACTCCCAAACAACTGATGATCAGGCCCACAGCAGGTATTTAAAGAAGTGGTAACAAGACCTGCAGTAGACCCTCTGCAGACAGCCCAAAAGGGGAAATGATACTGAAATATTTATCACAGGAAGTGATACGTGAAAAACCCACCAAAAACATGATGCTTGACCTGATAAAAAACACACCACTGTGAAACAACAGACAAGAGTGGGAAAAAAGGTAGAAAATTCACTTTTCTTTTGATGTAACTTTCCTAGTGCTCCATTCCTTGCTTGTCTTACTGACCTCTGTACTGAAAGCTGAGCAGCAGTAGAATGGTAACAGACACATGCAAGGTTTGGGTTTACTGAGTTCTAAACAGATTAGACTCATTTAGTATTTGCTTTAAGACTTTTAGGCTATTAATGGAATTATTAAAAGATTTGTTATGGGTTTGAGACTATTTTTTCCTGTGTTAATCGAGATATATCATGCAGCCCTCATTCCTTGGGAAATAACTCCCTTGGACCAGATTTTCTGGCACAGAAAGCACTGCATGATGCTGCTGGGTAGGCAGTAATTTTAAAACCATTTTGTTTATCTTGACTCAACTCCATTTATTTCTTATCCACTTATACAAATGAAACTGAATTGAAATGAGACCTGGTAAGTGTATATCTCGAACCTATCATTGAATCATACAATTTCAGAACATACTAAAATATAATGGTGAAAATATAACTGCTTAAAAACCCTTTTTTACTGAGGGTAAAGAAAACCCCAAAAAACCCCAAGGCCATCATCATAAACTTCTTGAACACAGTATACACTGGTTGCCTCAAGTAAATTAAAAATAAGAATTTAAACTGAATGTGCCAAACTTAAAATGTAACACTAAATGCTCCAGGAGAGGGAAAAAAAAAGCCAATCAAAAGCAAGCAACAGACTGAATGTTTTGGCCATGCAATGTGCCTTGACTGTGCTTTAATATAAGTTCAAAAATGTCTAAAAACTCTGAAGAAACATAGCCTGACCTTCTTTTCCCTTTTCCCTGTTTCAAGTACTCTTAGGCCTGTATCTTCTGCTCTGTTAATGAAGATAGAAAAACTTCCTCAATTTAATGTTTATAATTGTAAGATGGAAAGGTTCAACGTGGTAATCAAATATACAAGAGCTCAGCAAGGTTTTTACTACAAGGGAAACTTGCTTTTGTAGCCTGATATTATACCTAAAGAACTTAGTGCAGACTGAATCTTCATCTTGGAGAAGAAAACTCCCTAAAAATATTTAACATTTCATTATTCCAGGAAATTTTAAGGGTGTTGCACATACTCAGCAGTTTCTAAAAAATAAACTTCAAATGGCTTTTAGGCATAAGGTTAGGTATAAAAAAAATTTCTAGTTGGCTAATTAAACACACCAAAAAAATTGCCAATTTTCTTACGTGCACTAGGCATTATTTTATCATCAAGTTATCAACCATGAGGTATAACTTAAAAACAGAACAAAAATGCTAGTAGATTTAATATGTGCTCCTCTCACCTTTCTAATGCTATGAACATCCTGTTTTTTCTTTTAATTGGTACATTGGTACTCCCTTTTTGGGAGATGATACCAAGGCAGAGTTTGACTATGAAATAAAATCACTTTTCTCCCACACTGTAAGAAGCCCGAGTTAAAAAGATTCAGTTTGTGCTTTGACAGCTTTCAAAAGCACAATGACTTCAGGAAGAATAGGAACAGTTCAGTATCAGTTCAGTATCACTTCAGTGCAGCAATATGCCATGCTGAACTCTGTCTTACACAAAAATCAAAATACCAGTCTGTTCACTTGCCTCTCCACCTCAGTTTAAAAGGTTCCAAGTGTGTTTGATTTGGGAAAGACAAAGATTTGTACTGTACCTGTCTTACAAAGAAATGTAACATGCACATAACATTAAAATATAGGATACTTGGAAAAGACAATAAGGGGTGCTTATGGAAACCCCTGCAAAAAAAAATGGTTCAAAAAAAAAAATCAAGATCTGGGCTTTCATTTAAAAAACCAAACCAGCCTAACAACAATCAAACAATTCTTCTGTCTTCATCTAACATATATAAGATGCTCTGCCCACTTCAGCCATACTTTTTAGGCTCCACAACCTCAAGCGAAAAGAAAAAAAATGAAATCAATTCCAGTTATAAGGTGCACTGTATTAAACTGTCTCCTTTATGGTTTCCACGATCACAGCTCAGCTGGAAGGCGCTCACCTGCCCGAGTGCGTTCCTATGGCGACCACTGCTCCGCTGGGATGGAAATCCGCACAGTGCCCCGGTTCCTGAACGGAGAGGCACACACTCGTTACTCCCCCAGCCGCGGCCTGAGGGCCACGCACCGCTCCTTACACCACAGCTATCCTAAAAGTCTCAGCTGAGCTGACACGGGAAAACCAATCACTTAGCAGCACGCTAATCCTCAGACAGCTCTTCTCTCAGTGTATCAGTGACATGCACCACAAGGCCTCCTTGTGAGTGAAAGGTCTACATTTCCGTGTAAAAAATAATTTTGCTTGGATATTAGCAGAGAATTAGCCAAACTACAAAATGAGTGACAGTAAGGAAAGGACATCTAAAGCCAAATCTATTATATCCTCCCTCTTCAGATTGTTTGAATAAAGGGGAAAAAAACCATTAAGTTAAGTTTACCAAAGCTTCCAGATAGCTGTTTTTAAAAGCATAACTATAGGATTTTTGCTTGCAATCAGGCAGGACAAGAGTGTTTCAAAAATTGAGTGCTTTTTCCTATTTTCTAGCTTTATATTTAAATAAAGGGTTGACATACATCTAGCAGCCTGGTCCATTCCAGTGTGTGGTCCACAGAGTTCCACATACAAACTTGCCTATCTTGGGCACAGGTTAAAAATAAGTCTTTAAAAGGATGAGATGCCAGTCCCCAGAGTTCATCTGTATGCCCCTAGAAGGAAACCACATGTGATTTAACAATTAATAAAATGAAGAGTCTCAAAATAACACACCAGCAGAGAAAACCTTTACGTTTTCGGGTTATAGTTTTAAAAAACAAGTTATGCTCACCTGTACCTCTACTACGAAACCATCATTAAATGTTCCCCTCAAAACAAAGTTTCGCGAAGTACCCACTAAAAATTGATCAGCTTTTCCTTCTGCTACTGCTCTGATCGTTCCATACTGGTCAGGAACCTGGGAAAAGAAACATTGTTCAAACCACATCAGGCATCTTGATAGGTGCCTAATTTTGGAGGCCACAAAGAGTGTACAGCAACAGTACCAGAACTGGAGTTCTCCCAGTAAAAAGGAACAATCCAATCCTGTATAACATCGATCAGGGCTTGACCTGAAACCTCCCTCATCTATTTGTTCAGTACAGGCATACAAGAAGATCTTATTCCAAGACAATCACAGTTATGTCATTTTAATAACCTCAGTAGAAAAAATTACAAATTAAATTACATTGCTTTTAAGTGTCAAATTCACTAAACAAATGCTGTCCACAGCCTCACAACTCATCTTACAAGGAAAGGAATAATACAGAGTTACTATTTACTTTCCAAAACACATTTTGAAAACCAAGAAAAATCTTGTAGTACACAGTAAATGCTTCCTGATTTTTTCTTAATGTTTCCTGATTAGCCTTAAGTAAATGTTCACATGCCTTATGTCAGCAATGAGTCTGAATTTTAATGACTTTGTTTATTGCAGGCTTGAATTCTAATACACTGCTTTACTTTACAGCGTGCAATTGTTTGTTTTCTAAATGATTTATCTGAGAAAATACACTAATATTAGCCACATAAGATAGAAAAATCAATCTCTCAGGGTTCTGGTAGCACAAAACTTAGCTTTAACATAACATTATTAACAAAAGGGAAACAGGGACACTGATATGAACAGAGTGTGTTACTTAAGCCTAAGAAGTGTATATGATAGTCAACGCTAACTTTCTCAGCCATGTTTACTAAATGTCAGCATTAGATTCAAGTCAGTAACAAATTCTAGATTGAATTCATAAAAGTGTTAAGAAAAAAATGCTGCCGTAGATGGACAAAAGGTAAGTGGAGTAAGCCAGTGTTTAAAGAACTGTTTCAGGAGAACACATTATTTCAAGAAAAGGGAAAAAGTTTTTTAAAATCCAAAATACGCAACTTTTTCCAGTTCACCCCCACTGACCTAGCACTGCCATATAACCAAATTACAAAGAAGAGACACATTCACTGAACACCTGGTTTAGGATATAAATTTATAAGGAGTTCCTCATCATAGCTTACTAATCATTAATTATTACAGAATTCCAATATGTATCCTACCACTTGTTCACCTTATGTCAAACATTCTACTAAAACCCTCAAATGCTGGTGACATTGTCTTTGTCCAGAGAGGAAAACTTAAAAAACCACAGGCAATACTAAAGAATATCCTCAAACATCCCCTCAAACAGGATGAATTAATTAAAAAAAAAAAAAAAAAAACTAAGGAAGAGTTTTGAAGAAATAAAAGCCTTATAATTTCTGTTCCATTTAAACACAGGAGAATTGAAGCCTCATATAGGCTCATTTATAGGGTAAAATTTAAACACTTTTATAATAAAACATTATAATCCACTTAGAAAACAGAAACCCGAAGGTAGTCTCTCATCCTAACTACTAACGGTGGGGAAGGCTCTGTCTTGCTAGCCAATACCTTGTTCAAGGCAATTTCCTTGTCACTCTTGCTTTCTTACCTCAATTTCCCTCTCAGGATTCAAATCATGATCCCACAGGATGATCTTTCGGTCCTTCCCACCTCCAGTTAGCAGCATTCCATTCCTCATTTGACAGAGTGTGAACACACTGCCATCATGAGCTTTGATTTGCCTGCTTATCTGATATACTCCTATATGCACAAAAAGAAAATAAGAAAGAACACTACTCATTTTTTCACATAGGGTTTATGAGAAGTTTTGCCTTTAGGCAGAAGAATATATAAGTGTATAAAAGTAATTGTATAAAAAATAATTACATTTGGGCTGTCAGGCTCGTAGTATTGCAAACACAAGGTGGTAGTGTTTTCTTACAGGATAAAAAGATAAAACAAAGGGCCCGCCTTTCTGAAGAAAAACTTTTTTGAGACTGATTGTCCTACAAAATGTGAAGGCAAAACCAACAATTGGTAAAATGTTTTCATTTCTCTGCTTTCCAAAGGAACACAGTTTTTCCAGATGCAAGAGAAACTGTCTTTCAGAGTCAAAAAATATTTAGCAAGTCATTATTAGAAAAGAAGCAATGCTATTTTATTAAAAGAAACTAAAAGACTTGTTGTCTATAGTCTTTTGGGAATAAAAAGTTAATTATTTATAGCCAAGTTTCCAGGATGCATGAACCTAATATCTAATGCTGGATGTTGCCACACATAAAAATAGCACAAACAGCATTTGGCATCTATCAAGACAGCAGTCTACCCAGAGGAAAATACTTGGAAGAATGAAGGAGATGAGAAAATTTAACAACAAGGGTAGCAAAAGAAGCCTTTTGCATCCTAATTGGATCCTCACATCAAAAGAACTGCTGTTGGAAAGTAATTTTTAAAACTCCCCAAAAAACAAGATTCTGGTGCTGCATAGTTTCAAACAGCAATCACAGAAAAATCCTAAAACACCACCCAGCTAAATATGAGCTTAACTTTGCTGACTCTGCCTATGGCTCAAGTCAGTTCAAATCAGTGTGCTCTCACACTGTGAAAGAGAGTATGAGATCAAATCCTGTGACCAATCTGATGTGATAAACCAACTAAAAATCCCACATTCAGTTAAGCCAATGTAAATAAATACTCTTATTTGATAACGCTTAGGATTATACTGGAAAAAGGTTATTTTTGCACAAGAAATTAAAAATTAAACATCAGATAATTTGTTGAATTACTTTTCCATTGCAGTTAGCTTGAAAGATGAGAAAAAGATTTACCTACAAAATCAGACTTACTGTTAAAAATGTACTTTTTACATGAATGTTTTCCTGGTATACCAATTTAAACCAGAGTATTTGAAATAGCTGCCAAGTAAAATGAATTATCATTGAATTTATGAGTTACCTTAGGGCTCAACTGTGCCAGGTCTGCTTATGTTGGGTAACAAATCATTTTCCTTTCTTTTTTAAAAAAGCTTTGCTCTAAAGAGTTAGTTTCATTTCAAATTTCAATTTTTTTTGAAGTATATCAAGACTTGAGCGTCTGCTAAACCAGGAACTGTTATTCATGTAACTGATACAACTAAGCATAGTAATTGTATTTCACATACAAGTCCTATTAATGTCAGCTTCCCCACTTAATGGTATTCCTCTGAGACTAAGTATGGTGCAGTGTAAGCCTTAAGAGACAAAGGCAGCCTGCAGAATCCCCAAACCGATCCCACAGCCTTTTTCAAATCACCAGATCAAAGGAAAGCTGATTATCACATTTTTTTAAAAATGCAAAACATTTAGATAAAGTCGTTTTCATTTACTTCATGTACAGTCTCATTAATTATTAAGAAACCCCAGACTGCTCGTAAGTCAGAAAATTAATAGGACTTTCAGGACTTTTACCACCTGTTATTGATAGGAAGCGTATGCTTTGAGTCAGGCCTGTTTCTCTATTCCTTCCCTAAAGCCATCCTTTATTTCTGTCTTCTACAGACTATGTAAAATCTGTTATTAACTCCAAACATATCCTACCTTTAGCTCCTTTTCCTGGAGTAGCTTCTACAGTAGTTTTGCCCCATATAAGTATTATCCCACCTGAGTCTCCAGTGAGCACATCACCATTTCCCAAGAAAGCCAAACACTGAACAAATTTGGGTTTCTCATATTTCTGAAACAAAATAAGCAAGAGAAAGGGATAATTGCTTGTACTCGTTACGCAATTAGAATAATGCATGCACACCTTTACACCCTGCATACACATAAGCAGAGTTTAGCTTTATTTTTATATGTTTACCTCTCTGATCAGACAGTACATGGTAACAACGAAGCAAATGTACAGAAAATGTGATTTCCATTGATTTAAAACTGTCCTGGTATCAAGACATTATTACCCCAAATATCCCTTGCTTCCTTGATAATGAATTGCCGCTCCAGGTCCAGAAAAATATATGAGATTTGCCACATGTTATTATGGTATTTGCATCAGTGGGATGGAATTCTACAGCAAGAACAACTTCATTTGTAGTCTGAAATAATAACAGAAATAATATTTATTCAGAGAGGACATTAACTACTAGGAACACGTGTAAACCCCCAAGGTTTAGAACAGAGATAGGTGAAACTAGACAGCTCATCGCATGCTTGGAAGGATTCCTAAGTGTTCTGTGCTAAGTCACCTGTCTGAATGACTGCACATATAATTTTATATATATTGATTTTTCACATTCGTAAGAGATCTTTATTAAACTTCAGTACACAAGTTAGGGTTTTCCTTTTAAATCACAAAAGCTTCTGCTCTCTCGAATAGCTAAGACTTTTGCCAAAGAAAATGAATAATGTATAAAAGACACTTTTTTGGATTGAAAACCCTGCTTAGTTTTAACAAAGACTGGTTTGCTATTCTGGATTACAAAGTTGTGACAGAGGCAAGTAAGACAATGATAATATTCTAGGATTATATCCATCATTCTCTTTCTGAAATTCTATAAAAATTCTTTTGGGTTCTTTGTTTTCCTTTCCTCCTCATGAAGAAGAAAAAAAAGAGAAGCCTGCATAACTCAAAACCTTGAAACATAGGGTCCCACCTTTGTATTTTTACTGGCTGCATATATGGTTACTGAATTACCAACATCTTAAAGTATTTCATCCTTTACCAATAGATTTTACAAACATGACAAACTGACTGGTCATTTACTTAACTTCTAATGTATATTCAACCAAGCTGTCTTTGAAGACAAATCTCCTGAAGGCAATGACTACAAACCAGAAAATAAATGCATTTATTTCTATGAGATTTCGAAACAGGCTGCCCAGAGAGGTTGTGAATCTCCTCCTCTGGAGATACTGAAAACCCGCCTGGGCACAATCCTGTGCAATCTGTTCTAGGTGAACCTGCTTTGGCTCAGGGACAGATAACCTCCACAAGTGCCTTCCAACCCCAGCCCTGTGATTTTCGCCCATGCTTGCAAGGACTGTACAGAAGGAACATGCTTACAAAGGACTATATATAAGAAGAGTGCTGTTAAATCACATCTTTGGGAGAAACTTTTCCTACTTCACCACTTTTGGCATACTTTAGGAAAACAATCTTTTCAGTTTCCTTTTTTTTTTTCATGGCCATATTTATTGAATTATGTTTCTCACACAGTTTTCACATGAGCAAATCTGCTGTGTCAACAAAATCATTTAGAACTTAAGGGCTGAAAACATTAACGGAGTTCAGCTGAGAAAAGGCTTTTGTTTTGCACGCCAGCTCAAGGGATGCAACTCTGCTCACACCATCTTCTGTGGAAGGTGCTTAAGATAGTGTAAGACCAAGTCCTAGATGTGAGTAAGTACTGAAGGGCAAGCTGTCCCTGCCAAATAGTTTTTAGCCAATTCTGAAACACCAAGGAACTCCCCTGAGAGCAAAACCAGTCAAAACATAATGTCAGTGAACGGGAAATACAAGGCATGTGCCAAATAGTTTCACATAAAATATTAAAAAGGGAAATGAAAACACCGTCATAGAATTAAATTACAACTTACAGAACACAGTTAGTATTGGTCAACATAATCTAAAGAAAACGGGTCAAACTGATTTTGTTATCTGAAATGGCAAGTTTGTAATGATATAGACATATATGCTTGTAGAGCGTGAGTTATAAAAAATATACAAATACTCAGTTTCACATGCACGTAATATTTGCTGGCTTGATATTGGATAACACGAAGGATTGGGTGCTCCCAGTGACATCAGCTTTACATGAGCATTGAGTGCAACACCTCTGAACACATCTCATTGGGCTGAAATTTGGAAAGGTTCAAAAAGAAACAGAAAAGCAGACAAGACTGCAATCCACAAAAGTACTTCGGACTTCAAATGAGAAGAGACACATACTGAGAATCAATAATCAGAATTTGGTTCAGACAAATTTGAAATAAGGAATGTCTAAAAGTATTTTATTTCTTTAAACACCCACTGACTGAATAATCAGCTTAGTTTCTTAAAGTTTCCATGATTCATTTTTTTTAAAATTAAGAAAACATTAGACAACTGCTCTATTTGTATTAGATCTTAAGGATGAGTAAAATGTAATTACAAACCCTTCACATGTAATTACAAACCCTTCAATATTCAAAACCCTTCCAGTAAAGAAGTTACGAATACGTTTCTGTGGAACCCTTAAACAAGCCAGCAGTATTACACAGTTAAAGTTTCCAAGCAAGATCAAAAGTATGTCTCACAAACTTGTATTTATGGAAATAAAAACCACTTATATTTCAGAATATTCATGTGCAAAAATTACCTTTATCTCTGCTATTTTTGATTTCCTCTGCCAATCCCACACAGTAAGCATGTGCTCGTTAGAGTCATCAATTACACACAAATGAGTACCAGAATCCTACAGGAAAAAGAAAAAAAAAAGTACTGACAAAGTACTATCATACCCATTTTAGAAACAGGGCAGGGCAGAGGTATTTTTAAAAAATCCCCAAAGGTGCAAATATAAATTAATCAAGTCCTTTTAAAGCAATTACAACTTCAACATATATGGAATTTTCCTTTTTTACTTTCTTAAAGACAGACACAGATTTTTGTATAATGTCATAAAAAATGATCATGCTTCAAATAACATTCTAGGAAAGCTTTAAATGTATCTTGCCAAGTCTTTACTCTGGTTTTGTTTGTTTGTTTTTATTCCTGAGTTTTTGTCTGTTGTTTGGTTTTTAGGTTTGGTTTTTTTTTCCTGCTTTCTTGTTTGCAATTTCATGCTAGCAGCAAAAACATTTCTTTTTCTATTCTATAAATATTTTGGTTTTCCTCAGGTCTCAGAGAACACACACACAGCTCCACTTCTGTTTTTTTCCTAAATGCCACCATCACATACACACAACTACATTATCAAATTCTGTAAGCACGTCTCGTTTTTTCCTTATGGGTCATAAAGCACCAGCAGTATCATCATGCAGTTGCTAAAGCAAAGGTAACACTTTCTGAATAAAACAATGCTTACAGAGGAGGCAGAACAGCACCTAGAGTATTAAATACCTGAAATACAAATACCTACAGTATTAAATAACTGAAAGCACTTATTTTGAACAACTTTACAACAAAATGGCAAATATATGGTTACATGTAATTAAAGGAAGAGAAAAAAATGTTAAAACAAAAACATATTTATTCCTAGCAAAACATACTTGCACAAACCAGCTGTTTCAAGGACATTTGTAGAAAGATTTGGAGGAGCCTTTAATTATCTTAAAGTTGATTCTTGCACTTCATTCTCTAACAAATAACGAAAATAGAGGTGGCTAAAGCTATTATTCCCAAGCACTACTCTGAGCAGTAATACACAAGTATACATGTGAATTATTGGGTGGGAAGAAACCCTGAAGACAGCATTGGCGATACACGCAGCTCTTGCGGGGGTTAATAAATTCTGTGGTAAAAACACTGTTCTAGATACTGCACACAAACTGTTTCAGTCTAGTGAGTAATCATGCGAGACTGTAATAAGGTATCAAATTCAGTATCAGCTGCAAAACAGAACCAATAAAAACTAAAATCTAGTCCTCAAAAATTCCCTGGGTTTTTTGTTTTTGTTCTTAAAATGATGGAATGCATTCTTATTCACGTTGAAAAAGATCTGTATCCAAGTATGTAAGTTTCATTGGTTTGTTAGAGTGACAGGAATATTACTATTCCTTTCACATTATTTACAGAAACATAAAATGTACTATATCGAACATAGCAACATTTCAATGCGATGAAATTTCTTTCGATTGCTTTCTTTCTTTCAAAGCTAAGTGAAACTGCAGGAGAGTGCAAGAATTTCTTTTCAACAGGTCACCCAGAGGCATTGTTGAGTTTCCATTCCTGGAGGTTCCCAGAAGCCAGCTGGACCACAGCCTGACCAGCTGGCTCTGACAGAACCTGCTGTAAGCAGGACAGTGGATGAGGTGATCTCCAGACATCCCTTTCCACCTCAGCCGTCCTGTAAATCTCTTCCCCTATTAGCAAAATACTGCAGACATTGTTTTTCTGCATTTTTTACTTTTTACATGTATTAATTCTCCTTGACAGAATGCAAAAATCCAGCCTGGGTTTTCAGGAGGTCTAATATGTTTCAGTCTGTTGGCAAAAATACAGTGGCAGCTTAAAGATTAAAATATGCCCATATTTTACAAAAAAACCCACCCAATTCATTTCCAAATTTGAAATGAGAACTTTCCAAATGCCAAGTAGTGCATCTCCATCTGCTACCAATTTTTCTGATAAATTCTATGGGCCCAGTAACACAGATCTCTATTTTTTTTCTATGTAAAAGTAGAGGCAAAAAGTGAACAACATATTCCTCGGGAAAAAAATAGTAGAAGATAACGTGAGAGTTTTGTTTTTTTTTAAATTTCCTGTTGGTGGATAAAAACCTACTCCAGCTGTGAAACCAAAAAAGTTAACCCTCCTAGAGAACTCACTAAATTTTGTCTTCACAAACCTCCCTAACAAATCTGTTTTTAACATCAAAATAAAAAGAACCAAGCTTCTCACAAACAAAACCAAACCACCAAACCCAGTGTGGACTACAATTTCTAGTTAAGGTTTTTCTTGCCTGCTATTTATTTACCGTGCTAGTTTGTTACCACAATTTTACATGTGCCATTTCCTGTTTTTCCAGCTAGTTTGCTGTCAGCTGGTTTAATAAAGTATACAGAAACTTTACTGACACACTTTTAATACCAAAAGAGATCAGCTAGACATGCAAATCACATGCAAAACCTCCAGGGATTTCCTTCCCGTTTCCACAGGACTGGCCACGTTATTTAACACACCAAGGAACTGCGCCCATCTTACCGCTTTGGAAAAATCCAGGCAGCCCACTCCGCGCTCAAAGGTGCCGAGGCCGATAACCTGCAGCGTCGCCAGGCTCACCGAGTCCCACACTCTAACATGGGGCTGCAGCGGCTGCGTGGAAAAGCAACGGGACAAACAGGTCACCAGCAGGGAAAGCACCGCGGGCCGGCCCCGCGCTTTGTTAAGCAGATGCTGCCTGAATTACAAACTGCAGAGCAAAATGCAGGATGACCTGTGCTGGTGATGCTGCTGGGTACCATGCTCAAAGTCAAAAGGGGAGAGTCAAGGCAATGCTGTTCCTTATGTCTGGGCTACCAACGCGGCAGCAGTGCCGTCGAGGCAGGAAAGTGGCATTTGGTAGTTGTGAAAATACTTTGACCAATTCACGTAATTGACAAATAATGGAAGAGTCATCTTGCATTTCAGACCCCAGACCAGCAATATTATGCAACAGCTGAGAATAATGATCAAATCTGGGCTCATTATATAAGAATTAGGAAAAAAAGAAAAGAAACAAACCCTGGTGCACTGAGTCTCTTAACCATCACCAATCACTCAATGAAAATGTCCATGGTTATATTTCATACAATTACTATCCCAAACTAGCTTAGAAACAATCACAAATAAAGTGGGAATTAACTTGGTTTAAGGACAGCATTCACCATTGAATATATACTCATCACTGACAAATCTTTGCACTGGTGGAAAAACAAACCAACCAGCTCTAACAAGAGTCAGAAAATGCTCAGTGGAAATCACATATACAAAACCTCCCACATAAATTTCTTACAAAACATAAAAAATTAAGTTGAACATCTGAAAAAGAGTTATATTTAACATGTTCCTACACTTTGTAGCATCTGTCTTTCTTCCCCCCTCTGTTTATAACTTCATGAAAATAATCCAATTATTCAAATTCTGACAGAATTATGCCAAGAGCCAGAGAGGAGCATTTAAATACACTTGCTCTCAAACGAGCAAGTTTATAGGAAATCTTGGACCACCTTCCATGGATTCTCAAAGTTGGTTTCCTCTTCCATGAAGCCTTAAGACTATACTGACCCACAGAACTGGAGATTCGCTCTCCCTTGGGAGAAGACATATTGAAAGTAATATGACAGAAATGATGTGGCCTTATAAATCAATTACAAGCTTCATGTTTGCTTGCAGATAAAGGACTTTATGAGCTTCTGCTATTTTTAATGTAGGGTTGAGTGCTTCATTGTTACTGTCTTTTGCTAGAGATACAGGCTGTTACTTCAGAAACTCAAAGTATCTCAGTAAATGCAGTGCACAATATAAACTGCATAGACAGATGGTGATGATTAAAAAAAACCCCTTTTTTAACCCCTTTTTCCTGATTTTCAAAACAAGATACTACTGCTCAACAGCTCTATTACTTACCCTTCCATCTTTATCCACTCCAGCTAACTGTCCTGTTGCAATTCTAATTTTGTCTGGATGAACTGCAAGACTAAGACAGACAGAAATATGACTTGCTTTTGCTGTCATAGGTCTTCAAAACTGAGAGGTGTTTTGTAAAATTTTTTATTTGTTTCTCAACAAAAGCCCATGAAGACACTTATGATCCTAAATCCCACTAAGGAGACAGCTTGAATGTTTCTCATCAGGTATTTCATTCCATACTGTATTGACTGTTTACTGACACACGACCAACCAGGAGTGCCAAAGAGCCACCTCCACATGTGCTCTGACACATCTTAAGGTTTGCACTACACTGGGAGTCCACTGTAACAAAATCTACATTGTCTCATAATGAGCCTCCTACACAGAGTTATGTGCCATATTTATAAATGCTACAGTGTATTTTATGCCTAAACCTAGAGATGTCCTAAGCCTGGGGAAAAAAAGGCAGAAAAGTTGGCTGAGGGCTTGCCTGTGCACCCAGGAGTCAGGGATTACCACCTCTTGAAATGAGTTACTGATGCAATTGTACTAATGAAGTGTGGTGCACTACTAGTGGAAGTAAAAATCTGCCCTTGCTTATCACATTTTGCTTTGAAGCTGATGTGAAAAAACAGACTTCAGAGAATATATCCTCTCAGTCCTTGGGATTTTTGATCTCTATTCTTACTTGCTTTCTCCGTGAAATTACAAAGCTGAAGAAAGCCACTGAAAGAATAAAGGGGGCCAGGGTAAACCTGAAGAGGTCATAATGACAGACACCAAAAAAATTTACAATTCAGTTCAATTTTCTGAATGAAAGTGAAGAACACAACTCTGGCAGCATTCCTCCCACAGGAAGTAATTACACAGACAGGAGAAAAGAGCTTTAGATGACAAATTTGTTCCAGACAGGTATAGCACAGTCAAGAGTTCATGTTCACTATTAGATTTTGTCCACTACTCTTCAGACTAACACAGCAAATTCTGCAATTGCCTTTGCACCCACAACGACATTGGCTTCAATTTTCCTGCTTCTCTAGTTTTTGGTTTTTTGCAGACATCTTTCTGATTTTCCTGACTCTCTTTATACTTGGATGGGGCATCTTTTAAAAAATGAGAAAATGATTGCTCAGCTTTCCACACAGTTTTCTAGTTCTCCTTTAAGACTGCACTTTTGCCATACTGCCTGTAAACAACTAATTTAGAGTTAGGCAACAACAATTTTTTATTCCTGGGGTAACTATTTGGAATAATTTATGGAAAGATCCTCTCTTCAACCTGCCACTCTTAGTTTGTATACATATCCCCTTGTTTTACATTTAAACCAGATATCCTAAGCTAGCATGGACTGCTCTAACACCATTTTTTTGTGCCATGTTTACTACAGTGAAATCTACTGGGACTAATTAAACAGGAAATAGCTACAACTATGATGACATTAATTAGTTTGTACATATAGTAGGAGAGGAAAAGAAATACTTCTGCATTATTACCCACATGTTTACATGCAAATGTTGTATACTAACCATTTAACACAGTCTGTGTGACCCAAGTAGTGCCGCTGGGTTCTCTCCTCATAGTTAAATAGTACCACCACTGAGGCTATGAAATACACAATTTCTCCGGTAGGAAGGAGGTAAACATTGGCTCGACAGTCTCTTCCGCGATACCCATATCTGTATTTTTTTTTTAGTCAAGGTTTTCATAATCACTGAACACCAGAAAAAAAACCAACCAGGTTTTATTTTCTCCTTCAAGGATTCCTGAGGAGGTCTCATGTTAGCAAATGCTCTTTTTAAGTTCTTCCCTCTGGAACTATAGCACAGTACCACTAACACAGTTTAAAAAGAAAACAAAACAAACCTCATACAACTGCACTTTAGGAAACCAAATCCGTCAAAAAATGGTGATCACTGATGTTAAAAATAAGATATGGTAGAAGTAAAGCAAATGCAGTATTGCGGTTTTGTAAAAAATTCCATGTGAAATTTCATTAGGTAACAGCAGGACTCGCTATTCTAATTTAACATTTTTTACAGCAACAGAGCTATGTGTCAGCAGACTGGGCAGCAGAGTATTGCTTTCATTTCACCTTTTAAAACAATTCCTAACGCCCTACAGAAAGAGGCAAGCTTCTGCACAGCAGTTGCCAAGTTCAGGAAAGATTTCTTTAGACTGTTTTAGGAGTATTTTTTAAACAAACCAAACTCAAAAGGAATTTACACAGTGAAAAATATCCTATCCAAATCTACCCAAAATATAAAAAAGGCATGTTTTCTGCAAGAATATGCACAGCTCCTAATGACATTCAGAAGTTTTACACACTGTGAACGAGCCTCGGTTGGCACTGATCAAATGTTACTACAACTCATTATTCCTTTGGAACAGGTGCAGTTTCCTTCCAGACTATTAATGTGGCTGCCTGCCTATATTTCAGTTCCCTGGGCCACCAGGTACAATTAACATCATAACTCAGACTTTAACACCTAACTCTGTAGTCCCCAAAAATATTATTTTCCTGCTATGTCCTGCACTTTAGACAGCTTTCCACTTCACTGCCAACTAATACGCCTGCAACAGCAAGAAAATATGGGAAATACCTTAAGCAACTTCAGCTTAAGGATTCTAACTTCAGGTCCCAGCTAAGCAGGTAAATAAAAGGAAGTCAAAGGCCCACATGGAGAAAGCTGGATGGATGAAGCCAGCCCTTTCTCATAAATGAAGGCAGGTGAAGTAGTTCAAGTTTGGGAGTATCTAAACTGGTATCTCCTAATCTGATAGCCTGACCTCCATCCTTCATGGGAAAGGGCTACCTTTCTACCAAAAAGAGCACTGCACCCCCAAAAATGGCCCATGACATTCTCTCCTCTTTTTTAAAGCCTTCCTCTTTTGCAGTCTCACCAGACCACAGGGCTTCCATAGCAGAGGAACACTTGCAAAATTAAACACATGCTGTAACTAAGCAATAGTTCAAAGAGGGACACTGCATTCAGCTGTCAATTAAACCCTTTTGGAGTGTGGAAAACAAAACAGATTTCTATCTTGCTGTCTTCCGTTTAGTACAGAAGAACACAATGGCTCCTCTGAAGCAGAGATTGCTCACTGGCTTGCTAAGCAAATGATATCAAGAGAAATGCTGATACAACACAATGCTGAGGGCAGAAAAAAAGGATGCCTCTCTTTCTCCTCCATTACTATTTACTTCCCCACTAGATTTTCCTCTTTCTTCATCTTTTAAACACTGATGGAACTCACAGAAACCCCAGAATGGCCTTTCATAAAAAAAAAAACAAAAAAACAAGCAACAAACCAAACAACTGAACTTTCAAAAGCAATGGGCTACAAACCAATGAAAATATTTTTTTCTATCCTGAAGCTTTAAGAACGCTTTTTTAAACACCTTCTCAGAGAAGAGAGGCAGATTTTGCTCATTTCCTATATACAATAGGGAATGTATTGAAAAGGATTTAATAAGATTGACATCTTTGAACATTCATCCTAGAAAAGTATTAATGATTTACACAAACATGTCTTTCCACAGCAGAAGTCTTCCATGCTTAGCCAAGCTAGAGCTAAATACTTTGGCACCCACCACTGAGCTCTGACATTCATGAAGCTGCAAGAACAAAAAAAATTACATTTTCTCAATCCATTCCTTTCCTTTACCCCTCCTACAAAAAGTACTAAAGAGTGGCTGCATTTTCTAGAAGCACATTTTTTTACAAACATGTAAAGGAACCACCTGTTTTGTGGGATAAATTTTTTCACTTTCTTCATTCTCCATCCCAGACTATCTTGAGTGAAAAAAAGAGGGGTTGTTCCCCCACAGCAGTTCTTTCCTTCTCCACACATGCAGAACAAAGCAGCAGGTACAATGAAATACAATTAATGCAATAAAATTAATGCAGTAATTGACTGTGTCTCTACAGAAAAAGGGGTGACACAACTTCAATGCGTGATTTCAACTGAATGTTAATCTTTCAGTGCAACTGATGATTAAATCAGGGAAACTGAGAGATATTTGTCTTGATACTGTGATTATGTGTCATCAATTACAAGGACTGTTTTGTCACAACAGTTTATGTTTAAAAACTTTAAATTTTGGGGGTGTTTTGTTTGTTTGTTTGTTTGAACTGGCTAAAAATAGCTACTGCCTTCATGAAAAGTGATCCACCGTACACAAGAATTCAGCAGTATATTTACCACTCTCTTCAATTATTCTTAGAAAGAAGAGCACTATTGCTAAAAATAATCTCATAAAATGGAGTCTGAAATACCCTCCTGAAATTGAGCTACTATACACTGGGTGAAAGAATCTACAGAGTCACTGTCAAAAGCCACACTGACTGTGACCACTGAAGCTACTAAATAAGCCAATTTTGCTATTACTATGAATGTCAGATATGCTTTAACCAGTTCTGAAGTGCAGTAGCAAAGATTGCGCTACAAAGCAGGGATACTCAAACTAAATTATTCAATTTAAATGACATCACTCAGGAACCAGACACAGTCAGGAGCTCTGACTTCCCCATGAGTTGCTTTATCTTGCCAAGGCAGCTTAGGCATTTCTTTAAATGACAGTTATCTGCAAGGCAGACAAAAGCTAAGTTTCCCTAGTTGAGTCTACAGTACATGGTATCAGTAGCTGAATAAATCTACAGGAAACACCTAAAAAGGAGACACCCCCCCACCTCCCAAACCAACCCATCAACCAACAAAAAACCACCCCAATAATCTGCCTGTTGTTTCCTTGAAGCTGCTCATAGTTGACCAGCATTTTCCAAAAGAGTAATAACAAAGGAAAACTCAATTATAAAAAATCATGCAGAAGGCAGGAGAATTAAAAGAATTCAAAACAAAACCTATAAATTGAACTATTCAACACTCAGCTGAGCTTTCTGGTGCAAACACTGACATTAGTAAAACACTCAGTGAATCATTGTTCCCGTGCCTTTTTAATAAGGTGTACACTATTCAGTTTGCCATCATGTTTGCAAGTTACAGCTGTCTTGCAGATTTGTCCTCCTTGCTAAACCTAGGCATAAAGCAGAAGATCTGCTGCTCCTGTATTTTCCAAACTGAAGAGGAATTTTGTTCAAATTCATAGGGATTAATATTTAGTTTGCATACGTTTTACTGCCTTTTCCTCATTTTCTTCACCTTTGCATCCAAAAGACACGCTGCACTCATAAATACACTCGTCTGATTTGGGATGACATTTCCTTAACCAGATTCCAAAACACATGCACAGTCTGTTTAGAGTAGATTTATTTCACTTTAATTAGACCTTAGCAGCCAACTGGTTTAACTTGAACTTAAGGTTCTTGGACATTAAATGTGTCCACACCAGGATTTGCACCTACTTAACTGAGGGTGTGATTTCATGATCAGTTTTCATCAGTCTAAACGGCTCACTGATGCTGGAAAAGTAGAGCTGATGTTCCTCCAGTATGCCAGTTCCAGCCCTTGCATGTTTGTGAGGCGAATCAAACTAATGTATAGGTCCTACTTAAAAATTAACTTCACAAAAAAAGATTACATTTCAACCAGATCACTGACTGACCCAACTGACTCCACAGTAATGAGTGCCAGCATCAGCAACCAAGAGCTGTGATGGTTGGAAAATCGTGTACCACATCTTTACAAAGCATGAATAAGAGCTCTGTTTTCCTTCCAGTCAGACTATAATCCAAAACTTTGCTCCAGACATTGAGAGTGTATCATCAACATTCCTAAAAAAATCTTCCTCCTTTCAGCAATATCAGAGCATCAAACTTCAGATTCTTACAATAACTCAAGTGCTGCCTAGACATGTTATTTTACTGAAGTACTAAGAAACTTACACAATCACAGCTTACTGGAAAAATCTGCAGAGATGGGGGAGTGACTGGAAGACCCAAATGTGTGCAAAAGCACATATCTTAAAATGAACTTAATGTCTGATCTAGTAAACTTGGAGAATTGTCGTCAGCCACACACCTACTCAGTTCTTCAAATGATAAATTTAGTGCATTTAATACAAACTAGTTTCCAAGAAATTAACTGCTTCACTTTGGAGCTGAAACACAGAAGCAGTGCAAAGGATGGCTGCTTCTGCAGTCCTCACTCCATAGGAAAGGACAACAAACTCAACATCTTCCATAGTTCTTAAACCTCCTAAAAAAGGAGCAGATTGAAAACTAACAACGCTCCTGAGGCCAAGCCTACATTAATATAGTGGGAGGCAGAGGGGGACATTTTTGAAACTGTTGCTCTTCAAAGACGTGTTCTTTTGCACTAAATATAAATCAGTTAATAAATTAGAATTAGTGTCAACAGCAAAACAAACAAAAAAAAAGTACAGTATTTCTGTACCTATGCAGTCTGCCATTTAAAGTTGTACTACACAGGAGTTACAAACCATGTCCATTGTTATATTAATTTGAACATTTTTCCTCACTGTTTAGTTTTTAGCTCTTCACAGAGAAGAGACAAGACTGGATTCTAAAAGGGAAAAATGCAAGACAAGACAAAAAGGGAACAGCAAGTAGTTATTAAGGATACACCCACTCCAGTTTTAACTTTTCAGGAGGCAGCTCTGTTCTAATATCATCATAGTTTTCTACATCAGAAGGAATGAACATTGTGATTGGTCGGCCTCGCATGAACATCTTGATATATTCTCCCTCTGTTGAAATAAAAAGGCACATTAATCATGTGGCAAGTTTACACAAGAAATAAGAACAAAAGAAACCAGTAATAAGCACAGAGAAGCAAATCACACTGGTTATATAACATTCATTTTTGAAATGTGAGCTTGGTAAAGGCCCAGATTTTATTTTTTTAAATGGAACATTAAACACACACAGAATAAGCGTTAGTCGAATTTGTGATAGAACAGACTGAGCATGTAACATTTTAGACATGCAAGTTAAGTTATAAAGGCAAAATTCAAATTCAAATCTGAAACAGAATAAATGATTAGTCACAGAATTACAGGATAAGGTATTTCAGGTTGAAAAGGACCTGAGAAGGTCTTGAAGTCCAACCTCTGCCTGGCCATGAGGCCAGACTATGTTCCTCAGGCTATTGGCTTATCCAGATTTGAAAAACTCCTAGGATGGAGATGGCACAGCCATCCAGCCTCTCCCAGCACCTGATAGCCCCTCGGGGGCCTTTCCCGCAGAGCTTGCTCCTTGCAGCCCCTCTGTCCCCGGATTGTATTCCTGCCAAGGACTCTTCTTTCCCACGGGTGCAGGATTTGGTATTCATCCCTGAGGAATTCTGTGAGGTTCCTGCAGGCCCATCTCACCAGCACAGCCCCTGGGCCCGGGGTCTGCTGTCACTGTGAACCTGGGAGCGTACTGTGTCACCCGCCCCAGGTCATTGCTAGAGATGCTGAGCAGGGCAGGGCCAGGCCAGAATCCTGCAGACCCCATGTGTCATCTACTGGCCACCACATACAGTATGACCCATTGACCACGACCCTCTGAGGCCAATTATCCAACGGGTTCTTTCTCCCACCCAGTTGCCCACCTTCCAAAATCCCAACGGCCAAGCTAAGACACAAGGCCACTGCAGGAAAAAGTGTCAAGAGCTTTGCTGACAAATATAATCAAGAATTATATATCATTACAAACTAATACAGCAACCTGAGTTATTAAGCATTGCATCCTGAAGAATGGGAAGAACCAACAGCTCATAATGACTCCAGCTAATACTGTCTACAGCAACGATGAAACTCGTCTATCTCTCTGTGGGGGCATCTGAGCGCTTCACAAGCCTTCAGGAGGTCCTTCTCAAGGAAAGTGAGCTTACTTACTACCAGGGAAAATTACAGCTTCATTTCAAAAAGCACTGATGACAAAGAGCCAAATATTTCACTACCTTTGCATCAATGAAGTAGTAACTTTTTATAGCTCTTCAACTTCTGTAGTAATTTTTAGTGCCTTTTTAGTATAAACATTAACCAAAGTAATCTAATATTCTGCTGGGAATTTCAATGCTGACACTTTTTTATGAGTGAGGATTTGAAAATCATAGCAGACACAGGGAATCCAGAGTTCAAAATTTAAATAGTTGAGTAGAACTGGAGTAGAAGAATAGCTGTAAATTAGTAATATAGTATTAAGAAATGTCTAATCCCATTTGACACAACTAACACTAAGATCTAAAATTAAGATTTCTAAACAATTACTTTTGCACTTCTTTAAAAAAACAAACATGAAACAGACTTCCCCATAATGCCCAAGGAATGCTTAGACATATTTCCCCAATTAAGCATAAGATTAATACTCAGACTGGATTATTGTGCAATCTAAGTTTGGCATTCGTTAAAACATCTGAAATTGAAATGATGAGAAACTCAGACTTATTTCCACAGAATCATAGCTTAATAGCTCAAGTCAAACTTGGAGATCTAAAAAGGCAATAGAAACCAGGTAATTTTGGTGACAGCAGAAGCAATGTAGCTTCAAAAATAGTCTCTTCTGCTTACAGAAAAATTTCTAGAAGATGCAAAGAATGAGAAATAATCAAAGTTGTGAGCTAGACTAACCTTAAACTAGGATTTCTACCCTTCCCTGAATTTAAAATACCCCTACTGTACAGACCACAGAAACATATTCTGTCTTACTGCAGTCAGAGAATAAGATAAGAAGAACTTGTAACTATTTTCATCCACTAAAGATATAAAGCAACTTTGTACAAAATTTGGAAATTACTTCTTGACACTCAAACTAGACAAGATAGAAAAAGAGCAAAAACCAGACTACTGAAAAAATGTGGTGAATATTCTAGGTTATTTAAAGGAAGTCTTGCTGATCATAGAGGACTTTATACTTTTATTTATAGTGTTGTGTTAAAGTCTGTGGAATACCTCCTTGGGTCTAAAAACACCAGAAAGCACGAGCCTGGAATACACCAGTGATGGTCCTAGCACACAGCAATTATTTGGACAGCACTGACACATACAGGAAAAATCTATAGTGACCAAATCATTATATCATATTCAGTAACTCCTATTTTAGAAAGAACTACCCATGAACCTGTGTGTGATTTTAACATCACTGCACTGCTCAGACTGACTAGATCAATCAAACTGCATACCCGAACAAAAGCTACTTAGAAGTGGTCTTCTATATACGTGACATTCACTGTGAAAACTTCCCAATACACATGGCTCAATGTGTCAAAAACTTTTGTTTTTCCTCTTAAAACACTGTAGTTGGAGTTCTACATGCTTAAGAGTTTTAAATATTTTTGTCTGTTTGATGAAACAGACCATTTATCAAGTTCCCAGACCTAAAAAATATTATTAGTGTTTTCAAGTCAACCTTCTGAAAACAAGAATGCATTTAACTTGAATTTTGTGTTGCTTTTGATTCTGATAGAATGTTTACCCTGTGCTGGAGGCAACAGTTCAAATACAACTGAAAGCTACTGCAAAACAAACCCCAGAGGTTCAGGAAATTATTCCTGAACAGAAATCGTAATGATTGAACGATTTAAAACTAACATATATATAAAGGTTTTTCTTATTTGGCATATTAATACAAGGAAAATTGAGCCATGTAAGTCCAGCATGAAAGGAACAAATACTGAAAAGAGGAAAATCAGCTGTCTTGCTTCTTTCCAAGAACAAACATGGGTGCTTTAAAAAAGAACCTGGTGAATCCCTCCACTTAGAACAGTAGAAAACCCATCTCAGATAAAATAAAAAAGAACCAAAAAGAAAATCACTCCCTGGTAGCTAAATTAGACACAACAGTTATTTTACCAAATGCGCATTGCTTAATTGCATTGCTAAGAAAAGCTAAAGATTGGAGCTGTCACTAGTTTGACACAAATCTTTAGATAATTACTCCAAACTAGTACCATGTCTCATTTATCCACCAATATATTTTTTATAGTATGTATATTCAGAGATAAAATAACACTGGCCAAACCAAAGAGTAATGTATTAACAATGACCTTTCTATTAAAGTCTGGCACCCACAGTCTTATAAATTAAAGCCTGAGGGTATTTACAAAAGACTGCTCATAGTTAAACCATAAATTCTTGATTTAACACTGACCTTGACACTGCTGGTTCCACAAGATCAGTGCAAAACGACACCACAAACATAGGATCAAATTTCTCATTGTTTAATAAAACAGTGGAGACAACCTGCAACTGAAATTCTTATGGATGGAGGCAGTTGCACCTGTTGGACTCTGCAGATGAGAGAGATGAAGAGTCCAAGAGGAATTCAGTCAAGTTTCTGGCAGAAGATGCTCTCCTGGAGCTCAGGGAAAAGAGTATCTATAGGGCATTCAGATACAAACTTGTTCTCTGAAATTTCCCATTAAAGAAAGAACATTTTTTGCCTTTATTACCTAGTTGCACTTACTCCAGATTACCTTTGAAGATACATATTTAAAACACTTCTAAGAAAGACACAGGCTAAGTAAAACTTGATTAAGCCTCTACCTAAAGAAGAGGAAGGATTAGGAAAAAAGAGACAACCCACTGAAAGATATTTTTTGCCTAAGACTGTAAATTTCCTTTTGTTAGAATAACCTGTAATGCAGATATAATATTAATGTAAAAATCTTTTGAAATACTAGAGAGGATGGCAGCATATCAACACCATTCTCAAACAGCAATTAATTGCCTGAGGCCAAGTTCTTGTATTTGCAACTTAAGAAAATCAGTGATTTAACTCTTTCATACTATACTTGCTCAACTGAATGATCAAGAGCATTTAGACTACATTCCTTTCCTGCAGCCTCAATATTTTCCAGCACAAATCAGCGTGTCTAGACTTCTCTTCCCTTCTTTTGGGAAAAAAGAGCCTTGGTCATGTTACAACAGATAGGTATGTAAGGGATGACAAGGGAAGAAAAAGTAAAAACTTTTAAAGAGAGTGGGTAAAAAACTCACCAAACCCCAACCAACAAAAAAAATCCTTGACATGTCTGGTATCTACCAGCCTGAAAACACTAGGTATGAAAGTAAAAAAAATTTATTCCAATTAAAGAGATGTTCAGACCCCACTATCCACTGTGCAGAAGCATCTGGGGAAGGTGGGGCTGGGGAATGTGTGTGGAAAGGGTCAGGAGGGCAGACCTTGAAGAATCCTTGGCACTTGCTAAATTAATTAATCTGCAACTGCAGACAACCTATAAATCCTTAAATATGGATCAAACCAACCAAAAAGTGCAGTTGAAGCTCCGCAGGTAACACACTCAGGTGCCATGAATTATCCACACCACAGAAAAACCAACAGCTGAGGCCCAGAGCTGCTACAAAAGGTAGCATCAAGTGGCTGCAGTGCCCTGGCTCCCGGGGCCAGCTCTTCACCGGGAACAGCTTGAGCTGCTTTTTGTGCAGCTTTGAGCTCAAATTCACAGCCCTTGCCAAACTCTGCTTGGCTCTGCAATATTTCACCTCTGGAGCCTCAACAATCTCTTTACACAAGTGCCAGGGAACACAGGATCGGCACTCCCAATTTATGCTCCTAGGATGGGCTCAGGCTTATCAGCCTCACATAGCTGCCCTCTGGGTGTGCTGGACCTAAACAGACTCCATGCAGGTCTTGGCTCTCCATGGCTTCCCCAGAGGTTTGGGGAAATTAACTTGGCCCCAAAGATGCAGGAACACTTAATTTCATTAAAATGTGGCCCCAGTCATCTGAAGTGACACAAAACAGTGCTCAGGAGGAGAGACACAAAGAGAGAAGCCAGGACATGGTGAGGGTGCATGTAAAGGTGGTCTTGAGCACTGTTCAGGTACGTGGCTTTGCAAACTAATGCAAATTAATGTAATGAACAGGAGGAACATCATGGCTTGGCTCAGCTCAGCCTAGTCCAGCCTGACAGATACCTAACATGCCCCCCCAGTGCCCTCTCTCTGCTTGCATCAATGTTTTTCACTCTGCAGGATACTGCAGCATCCACTTTGGAGAGCAGAGCCTCAGCTGTCACTGGAGAGACACACAATGAAACACACTCTGCTGATGTGTTTCAGAAGAGCATCCAAAAACCTCCTCCTCCTACTAGTTGGGAACCTCTCAACTTTGAGGTGACAATAATGCAAGGCCAGGTTGCTTTCTTTCTGTGTGTGACAGCATGGCTGCTCACTTCAGCACAGGTCTGCCCATCTGCTGTCAGGAAGTGCATTGGGTGAGTATAAGAAGAGCAATCCTCCCAGACTTCATATTCTGAAAAAATAAAAACATCCAGCTGTTTAACTCTCTTTATGCATAATAAGGGTTTAGTCTGTCTCTACAGCACCACAGAATTTACCTTTTATGATTATGGGTGCATGCAGTATTACAGACGAGAACCTACCAGGGTTTTGATGCATTAACACTTTTCACAACGCCTCTATCTCCATTAGATTTACTTCTGATACATCCTGGGACTGCATTGGTGTTCTCACAATAAATAAGTGGTTCAATCTTTGTACAATTAAGTGGCATGTTATAGCCTTTTTCCCTACCATTTAATTCTGGCAAGCACCTGTTTATAGCTAGAACATTGCTAGCAACTCCTGTATGTGGGATCTCTCACCATGAATAATTTAATGATGTTTTATACTACTCCAGCCTCAGGGACATCTAGGTCTTACTGTATTAAAATCTCAGCTTCCAACTCTACCAGTTTGGACTCCTGGCTTCCTGTCATCAGTGAAATTTCAGTGTTTCTGCTTTCCTGTGTTAAGTTCATTAGTGTAAACACTAAGCCAAATAGGTCCCAGCAGGCTGGAGGCAGATGTTAGCAACCAAAGTATCTACAGCACGTTCTTTGGAAGTTTACAGCCTGACAGAGAAGAAAGGAATAAATATGTTGGTGAAACAAGGTGCTGCTAGTGAGAGGGAGCTCCAGAAGCCTGGCTGACCTGCAAGGAAACGAGTGCATCTTCTCTGACAGTCACTGTAAGCCACCATAGTTACCTTGCATGCAAGGAACTTGTTGATAAGGTATGGCAATTCAGGACTAAAACTAGGGGCAAATAAAAAATCAGAGACAAATAGTGGACTGGCTGAAAGTTTTCTGCAAAGCCTTTTTGTACCAAGAGCAGATTCCTGTTAACATAAATAAGCTTTTAATCAGGACTTATAAAAAAAGAGATGAAGAAATAAGAAGAAGCAGCTTAGCAACATTAAAATTCAACTCCCGACAATTTCTATTAAATCACCTTTGGAAGAAAGCTTAAAACTCAGCAATTTAGGGAAAGCTGGAAGGTAGGGCCAGTGAAAAACCCTGCAGGTGAAAACAGAGAGCAAAGATACTGCAATACAAACCATCTGAAAGGCTGAAATTAGTGCTTCCAAGAAGCCAGCACAGAAAGACTCATGCAATGGCACTTAAGCAATTTATTACTTTCTGTGAATCAAATTCTTAGGGGAATATGAAAGGCTTGCAAAGAAAAATAATAAAAATAATAGGAAAGGAAGAGAAAAAAGATCAAAGAAGTCTTTGTTGATCAACTCAGAAGTATCTAGAGCAAAAAGCAACTCAGAAGACATGAAAGCTACTATTCAGATACTTCAGAAATTTGAAGACTGCGACACTACAAAACCAAAACCCTCCTGTTTTCCAAAAAACAAGCCACAAAAATAAATCATCAAGTACTTTTGTAGAAGCACATGAAAAACCTCCACCCTCAATTAATGATTTCTTCAACAAAACTGGACAAAATATTAGAAGAATGTATTTTATATTACACTATTCCTCATTAGACAAGACACTGAGGTAGCCCCGCAAGTCTGTGCTGTAATTAAGTGCTCTTCAGCTAGCAAGTGTATACATAATGGGATGTCTAATGAGTATACAGAAGATTAGATATATATACACACACACAAGTTTAGTTCTAAAGGAATAATTAAAGTAATTTTGCTAATTATTACTGACTGTTGTTCATTAGGTTCCCACCCCATCTAGTTTGAAACATTAACATGGGCCAATGCATTAAAACCCCAGCTCAGTTCTATTTGTGTGTAGCAGCACCCTAAAGTGAATTACAAGCAAATGAAAAACCCCAAAAGACTCCAACTAGCTTGGCCAAGCAGAACAGTCTAGTAATATACAATAAACTACCACATCCAGGGTACATTTATTATCTGTCTTCACCTTCTAGTTGCTTGACCAGTGAAGTTATACTTTTTAATACTACAAATAGCTTCTTTCCCACAAGCCTTCTGCTTTCAGGCCTGTGTCCAAGAACTCTGCAGGACCACTAACCTGAGAGACAAGAGCATATAAGCCTGTTTCTAATTTAAATCAGTGCTAACAGCACAAAGATGAATAACCAAATTCAGTCACCAAGCCCAGACCGGTACATTCTATGTTAAAGCAGAATTAAAACGTGGCTGCAGGTCTGCCATCTCTCACCCCAAGCTATTATGTGCCAATGCCTGCGGAACCTGACAAACAGACATGCACTGCTGTTACTGAGCCCTGGTGCAATGCCAACTAAACAGTCAAATATAATAGATGAGACAAGAGACTTGCCTTGATTTGGAATGATTTTACAGCTTTGCCTTTAAATTTCTTAACAGATCTTTGGTTAATAATTTTGCACAATCTGATAAGTAAACTTTGCTTTTACATTTATTGGGTGACATTAAGAATCTAGGTATTAACAACAGTTACCATTAGCACTGAAATAACTTAAGTTAAATATTGAACCCTAGCTTTTTATTAAAAAAAAAAAACAACAAACCCAAGGACTCAGAAAGGAATACTGGACACAAACAAGCTCAATAAAACTCTATCTAAATGCTTCCTGCTTAAATAATAAAATGCAGACTTCACCAGGAATCAATGACAAAAACTCCCAAATAAACAATTTGGTTTTGTGACAGTATTGATGATTTTTAATAATATGCACTGTGCCTGAACAAGAGCAAGGAGCCCAATAATGATAGACTGGGTCTCCATTTGCCCTCAGGTACACGAGCACCTTCAACAACCATCTGACACAAAATCTCTATCTGATGAAAATGCGATCTGAGGTAGCCACTGAATGTTGCACTCTCAGCAGACAGGACACATTGTCAGCAGGGTAAATTTTTTGCATTGTGTGCTCCCTGACTGTTCTGTCTGTGAAGCTAAAACTATAGCACAGTTAAACTAACAGAAGAAAAAGTACTGGAAACTAATAAAGCACAATTTAAAAAAAACCCAAAAAACTTAGGAATGCAGTGAATGTTTTTCATTAATTCGTTCACATATGGTTTTTATTGCCACTCAAGAAGTTTAAGTGTCTCTTATTACTTTATAATAAGTGAACAAGTGATTCATATATGGAGCTGCTATCACTGAAAACCAAACTCAAACATACAATCTCAGTGAAATAAATTACCTTTTATCTTAAAATAAGCCAGGTCTTTAATTTCTGCATATAAAAATATGAATGCCTTATGATTAATACTTCAAAAATGTTTTTGCTGAAGTGAGAAGCAAGATGGCTTTTATAGGCAATTATAAACACCTGCTGGTAAAGAATTTAAAAGAATAACTTTAGTTAGGGTCCTTTTAAGACTGTAGTAAGCAACTGTTCATTTCACCCACAGCTTTATTGGATTTTCACAGAATTTTAGCACTGGATTTTATTGTAAAAGGGCTGGTGTGGTTTACAAGGACAAACAAACAAACTGACCCTATTACCTCTGCTTCAGCACATACCCAGAAGCATAAAGCTCAGGACTAACCTAACGTGAAGTATATGCAATTCAACCTGAGTGGGAGAGAGAAAGGCACTGAGGGAACAAAACTGGGTAGTGAGAAGGTATGAGATGAGCACTGTAACACCTGTGGCTAAGGCATGGACATAAACAGAAGAAAATCAAGGGGCTGCCCACAAGGCAGCTGCAGGCTGTGGCTTCCCATGCTGCTGCTGCTCCTGGCAGAAAAGAATTGCCTACATCTTGCTGACATTTACATGCAACACTCTCTGGGGGACTCCAAACCAAAGCCAATTCTGACACCACAGCTAATGCCTTTCACTGCTGACTTCATCTAAGACTCTCACCTGCTCCTCAAGTTTTTCACTTTAATAGCTAATACCAACACCAACAGAAACCACAATGAATCTACACAGACTGTCACAAGACAGATATCATTGCAGTAACTTCTGCTGCTAGAAAAATTAGATTCCAAGAACTAAGCATCCAAAAATGTATTCATCTATATTTTGTGGTACTACACTATACCAACATTTTCAAAGCTGTTTCTTTACTAGGTAAATCAAAAAAGGAAACAAAGTGATTCCAGGATGTTAAAAGCAACACAAAGTTGTCATCTTCCGTCCCATTATCCCATGCAAACACCTTCTGCTATGAAAATCTGCAATTTCACAGTGATTCCAAACTATTTTATGTGTGTATAAAGACACTGACATATTTTTAACGCAGATTTGCTTTGAAGCTTGACAGTTTGCACACCAGCAGTGTTTCCAAGAGATCCCTTCACAGCATTTCTAGGTCTAGGAAGCACATGGACACAATCCTTATGGGAGGTGAGTGCTGGGGGCATACACAGTGTTTTACACACAGCTCAGTGAAATGAGCAGCTCAGGGGAGCTGCTGTAACTTAATTAACACCGTGCTAGAGACTGCTCGCCCCTAGAGGCAAAGGCTGACAAGCCACAGAGGAGTGTTAAAGCAGCTGTAACTTTCTGTGCCTTTGCGTTCCAGAACAGGAAGGTTCTGTACAAACACCATGAGCAAGGGCAACTCTTCATTCCACCCTGTCCAAGTCCATAGGATTTACCTCAGAAACCTTATGCTAACTGTCTGTGCAACTCTTCAGCTTCCTGACCAGTTGCGTCAAGGTGCCAACTGGAAATTGGTGTACTTATGTGGCAACCATCAAGTACACAACAGGCTAAAGTCACCTGCCTTGACAGAGAAGTGACAAAGTATTGCTAAGCTTATACTGGAGAGGATGGGTGAACCTGCTGCAACAACAGTAACTTACACATGGGTTTTTTTTCTGTGGCAGTAAACACAACACAAAAGCTAACAGTCTCTCACACACAGACATACTCTAAAATGTCCAAAAAGACATTCAGTGGTCCACATTAAAAAAAAAAAAAATCTTTGAATCCTCTAACTGCAACTGCATCCACGTTAGAGACAGAATTATGTTTTGCTACACTACGTGTTTAAAATGGAGCAAATGCATTTTCTGTGGCAAGATTTTCCCTGCACCTGCCATGTATGTGGGGCCCTGCTATCTGCATCATGTTTCTCTTTCATTCCAGTTAGGCTCAGGACAGACTATGGAAGGTGCCCATGCATCACATCCTCTGCATAGTAACACAGTAGATGGCAGGGAAAACATCGAGGCCACTGAAGTTACAGCTACTAGAATGAGAGAACTTCAGGATGGTCCATTTTTGGCAGAACATGCAGTGTTGTAGAAGCATGTTGTAAGGAAGCAATTAGTACTGAAGGTATTTTAGCTATACACAAGTTGGTTTTGTGAAAAGCTGTTTTTACTAGAAAAGGTATTTTTAAAAAAACAGTTTTATTCAAAAACTTGCAAAGCTAAATTGCAGCTGGTCTGGCCACTACTGATTAGCTTTCCTTTTACACTGCTGCACATAGGTACTGTTCCACAGCTGGTGTTAAGCACTGTGGCATAACAAAACATTTTTTCTTTGTTCTTGATACTTATTCATTCTCTTTCACACATCTTGTCTTGGAAGATGCACTTGGTAAGCATCAATTCAGAATATTTTTATACCTGTAATTTCTCTGTGAACTAGAAAAAGATAAAGCAATTGGATCCAAGTTGATTTTTGCTTTCATTCCAACAATTCGTATATTAACTTCCAAAAAAATCTGAGGACTTTTTTTTCTTTTTTGAAGGAGACCAAAAGCAATCAGACTGTGAATAATGAAAGCTTGCTGACAGCACAGAATCTGAAGACTGCAGATTTGTTAATTAGCAGCAAAAAAGCACGAGACAAAACCCCTGTACATAGATCTGTTGTGTACAGCATGCACTTGGGTTACATGCTTTAGTTTTGAAACTGCATGCTTCAGTACAGTTTGCAGGACATCAAAGCAGAGTAGTTTTGCAGCACCAGAGGAGGACTTCTTTTGTTGTCACATCCCACTAGATCAGAGAGATGGCTCCTTTTCCTGACAGAACAAGCCAGCAGCAGCAGGTAGCCACAGAACACAAGATTCATTGGTGCAAAGACATACATTTCAGAAGAGACTTATTTTTCATTTCAGGAGACTATTAAAACCTTCAGTCTCTGTTCTTGTCTAATCAGCATTTATATGTTGTAATATTGGCAAGACAGAAAGCTGAGATAAAACAAATCTTTTAGTTGGCAGTTCTTAATACTCTGATATCTTGGGCAACAATGCAAGACTTCTATTTGAACACATACTCCTCTCCAAGGAAATTATGTGTATCATAATTTACCTTAACTACCCTTAAATAATCTCTATATAGATTGCAATGTGAATTTCCATAAGAAGAGAGTTGAAATATTAAGAGAACATGCACTGATGCTCTTTGTTGGTGAAAAGCCAAATAAAAGATTTGTGAGAGTGCTAAATTAGAAGAAAGCGACCAAAGGGCATAGCTTAATTCTTACCTTGGCTGTTTTTTTCACGAGTTGACATTTTTGCTGGTTATGGAACAGAAATAAAATATCTTAAAACTATTTCTAAAGTCTCACTCACACCTGCTTGGATGAAGACTGGCACATAGGTCAAAACTTTCGATTTTTGTTTTCGTAACCTCTCTCTATGCACATACACATAGAGAAAATAATTTTTAAAAAGGGATTTGTTTTATGAAAGTAAATCAAATCCTCCCACCACCCACCTACCAAAAATTTCTGTACTTACTAAAAATCCAACCTGATGAGGTATTTCTCCATAATTTCAAAGATTCATATACATGTCTGGAGTAACATTTTGCCAAATGAATTCTTGGAGTTGATTAATGACATTTTACCTCTAATCCCCTCTTTCATAAACATATGTCCTAATGCATTAATTTACAGGATATACTCTTCAGTCAAAAGCAAATATTTTCAACTTTATCCAGGAATTAAAAATAAATGTTTTTATTTACCTTGGCTGACGATGACATCTTTGTGCCTGGGGAAAAATTCAAAATATTACCATTAATAATATGCAAAATGCTTAGGGAGGTAAAACCATCTAGTTTTTACCCATTTTTGCATTTGACAATCCCATCAGATTCTGTGTACAATGTACCTGTATTATAGGATGGTCAATAGCTAATCTTGATCATTTTAGTGCATTTTATCTCATATTATTCTATGCAGTTCACCGTATCTTTCAAGTAACTTTAAATCTTTGGCCCTTTGGCAAGGGCTTCTAAGAACTACTCTGATAATTACAAAATACAAAAAGCTTTTAAAAATAAATTATAGCGGGCATGTTCCTTGTGCATGGAAAATTCCATTTTTGAGAGTGAGAACTTGTAATAATTAAATGTTTTAAGCTGCCAAACACCCTCAGGCCTGCATGCAAAGCATTTAACACCTGTCAAAATAAGCTGTCAGCATACAACAGCACAAACTTTTCTAGGAATTAACTCTATTGGACACATGGATTAAATGTAAGCAAGTTGCAGTTTCATTCAAACCAGATCCCTGCAGCATTACTGGATATGCAACACAAAATCTTCAACAGAGTGTAGTTCTTACCAGAGCCAGAAATTAGTTACTCATTAAAAAAACTCTACTTNTTTTTTTTTTTTTTTTTTGTGAAGAGGAAAGAAATACTAATTCTCAGCATCAGACCTACTCCTTAACAGAGTAACACTCCTTGATAGGAGAATGTATTGCATAAAACACCCTCTTCAATTCATCTGAAATTCAGCAGAAAGGTATGAGTGGCATCCAGTATTTTTAGCTGGATGGAGGTCAAGTTTTTCTAACAGTGACAAAGGGTCAAGCGTATGCATGAGGAAAGTCATCTCTGGCTGTTGGTGGAATCACCCTTTACCCCACTGACAAATGAAAAATTTAAAGTGGATTCCCAGTCTTGCCTGAAAACCACTGAATGATGGGCTGCTGTGGGAACCCTCTTACTTCTTACTGCTTTATCAGACTGATTTACAGCTCAGCACTGACTTAAAGACTGAGCTGTGTAAACAAAGTTCACATCCTGGGCTGATAGCGCAAAGCATGTGTAAAACATTTCTGCCCTGGGGCCCGCATTAGGGGCTGAATTCTGTTCCCTTGCACAAGATTCCTGTAGCTTCAAGCAGATGAGGCCAATGTTTCTTAACTGGGAACAATAAATCAGTATAACAATATGCCTTTGCACAATATCAACCAGTTCTTATGGAAATGTGGCACACAGAACGTAAGAAATGAGTATTA
Organism: Platysteira castanea; assembly: GCA_013397175.1. Classification (NCBI taxonomy): domain Eukaryota; kingdom Metazoa; phylum Chordata; class Aves; order Passeriformes; genus Platysteira; species Platysteira castanea. Next base: position 1,808,342 of record VYXC01004914.1, on the reverse strand, counting down.
GTGTGTGTCCTTGTAGCAAACAGTGCCTTTGTTATAAATCTGAGCATAAGAACAAGGTGCACAACAATACAACACCCAGTCCTCAATCAGGTGATGCTCTACAGTTCATGTCTGAAGCTTTGTTCTGGCCACATATAGTTAAGATACAACAGCTTCAAGTTACGAACAGACAACTTTCTCTAACAACAATTAAAACTAATCTTTTCTTGTCCAGACTTTTGTTATATACCCAATTTTTTCTGCATTAGAGACTGTAGAAGGGCAACATTTAAGGTCTCTCAGAAATAAGCAGACTCACAGAAAAATGAAATAAAATACCTCTTTGTTGACCATGTCTGAATCAATATATAGTGTGTCAATAAAAGCAAAATTTATTTTTTACTTTCAGCAAATTTGAAATATGTATCACACTGTGAAAGGTATTTTAGCAGCATAGCAAAAACCCCAGCAAAAAAATCAAGGCAGAGGGTTTTGTCATTCCAAAATATTATCCTGCAGTACCCTGCTATAATCTAAATTGCCAAAGGGCTTTTAAATTACAACAGTGAAAACCAATTATAAAAGGAAAGGAAACACTTGAAAAATATGTAATGCATAATTCCCTCACACACAGCACTCCACTGCTCTGCAGAACTCTTCAGGCTAAGCATAAAGCTTTTAGTAAATGTGCCGATATCCACACCCAAGATTAGTTTGCTTTTGTTCTTCCCATTCCTGGGGAAGAAGGAATGCACTTGTACCACTCTTGACTATGTATTTGACAGTCTTACATGCAAACGAAGGAGAGCACTACAGACATAATCGTAAAAAGACTGGCAATTACTCTGAAGGGCCTGAAGTGCTCTATTTGTCAGAATGGGAGGGGTTTTCAGGTAGTTCTGCCTTGGACGAGTTAAGGGCTATTTGAATGAAGATTAACGAGCAGATCTAGGAATCTGCAGACAACACCAAGCTGGAAGAAGCTGCCTACACACTGGAGGGATACTGGCAATTAGGAGAGGGGTCAGTCAAAAAATCAACACAACAATTTCAGCAAAATTTTAACCAAACCATAAAGAGAAACTAAGTGTGTCAATACACAGTGGGAAGCCCAACTGGCAGAGAGTACTGAGGATGAGAGTGGGTCACAAGAGGGGTCAACAACGTGGTGTTACAGCAAAAATCAAACTCCTGCCCCAGGAGCAGGAGTAACTACTCTGAGCTATTCATCCCCAGAGGCCTTCACTGGAGACGACAAACCCAGAAAACCTGCTGCTGAGGAAGGGGATGAGAGGAATGGTTGGCTACAGCACATCACCTGCTGAAGGTGACACTGAAAAGAAGATCCCTGCCTATTGTCTAGAACCTGCAACCAGGAACCTGCTAAACAGTTAAACTGAGAGACCTATCCAAAATAAAAGAAGTATATTCCTACTATTACAGTCTACTTTGGCAACATATACTATGTGAAATCCAGAAACTGACTCCAAAAAAATACACTTGCATTTTCAAATCAGCTTTAATTAGGAAAAAAACCAGTTGGAAGTTTCACATCACTGGCATTAAGCCATAAAATGTCATAATTCTGCTAATCCAAACAGGCAATATTAAAACATATTTACACAAGAATTACTTTATAATGATCTTAAAATTCCATGGGCACCTGGAGCACCAAACTGGCAGGTTATATAAGTACTCACAGTAAAAACACAGATGCAAAAGGTCCTAGCACGTACACCAGTAAGATCACTAGAATTGTGTGATTTCATAATATTTTTACTCCAAAGTTCGGTCTCTTTTATGTACCAAACCAATACATACTTGTCTGCATTCTTTGCCACTTTTGATATTAATTTAGATGTTGATGCTACTCTCATCAGCTTGTTACGACTGTCATCTGAACTCTCCCAAGCACCGTGAGGTTTTTCAATAGTCAAGGATTTCTTTATGCTAGAAGAAACAAAAAAAATATTTTACAGTTACAAGATAATAATTTAACAATAACTGGAACTCGTATGCAAACAGACAGATCAAGCAGCAGGAGACAAAAGCAGAGCTAGATCTTCCTTCAAGCTGCAGCATGAAACAGGGAAAAAAGATTAGTCAAAAAGTTCTAACTGGATGAATGAAAACAATTGAGCAAGACAATTGCCACCTGTTTTATCTAGTCTTTTCCATTTCCAAATGCTGTTACATAAAGACTTGAACAAAATAACTCTATATTTCATTACTACCTCGCTAACAAATTACAATAGTGGAAAAAAATGAGGCTAAGTATATAAGCCTTAAAGAATAAACTATATTTTAAAAATCAATTAAGTAGATAAAAATGTAAATTTTTTTCCCTGATTAACTGTTTACCAGCTTTAGCACGTTGATTTCTGAGGCAGAACAGTTCTATCAGATTACAGTTTCATATGGAAGCTTTGCAGTCAGCACCTACTGAATCACATTAATGGCTTTAATCTTTTTAGAACAAATGTCTGCAAACCTCTTGCATGAGTAAGACAAGCTAGGTTTGGCCTGATACCACAGACAATTAAATCCATGAATTCTGAAGTAATTTTTCAGCAATCTTATTGCAGCCAATTGACACTAATGGGAACTTGCAAATTTTGTAGTCACAAGTTCGATAATTTCACGTACGCCTTAATCATGGAATACATGTTCAAAAAGTCATCTAGACCAAATTATCCTTCCGCCAGCTGATACGGAGTTTGCACATGTCCTGCTAATAGTATCACACTTCATCCCGTCAGAAATGCTTTTTGCAGGAGTTACGTCCTGGAATGCAACCTTAGAAATGGCAAGCTCCTTCCACAGCACCTCAAGAGGCTCAAAGGTCCTGCGACAAACCAGTTAATCAAATCAAGTTAAACCCTTAGGAGACTAAAAAAGGCATTTATTTTTTCCCCACACTGCAAAAGATTAGTAAGCAAGACTTCAGACATCTTTACAGTGAGATACCAGGCAAGAGAACAACAGGCCGCAAGTTCAGCTTCAGACAACTTACAGGTTTGTGCAAGACATGGAGACAGAGCCTTTATGGAGTGTTATAACATGCATCAGTCAAGTGGAAGTTTAAATATTTATTAGAGCTGTGACTTCAAGCAATGCAAGACAACAATCTTGTGAACTACAGTAAATTTTGGAATAATAAATTTCATTTTCATTTTTTTCAGTCTCTAAATGCCAAAAGAATAAAAAAAAAAAAAAATTACACCTTCCAAAACAGTAAGGTGACAAAAAATAAATAAAATTTAAAAGCCCCAAACCAACAACAACAACAAAAAACCAACAAAAACAAGCCACCAAAAAAACCCCAAATCAAAATCCCACAAAAATGAGTGGGAATTTAAGAGGCAATCCTAAATAAACTTCTGCATTTACTCAAGTCAAGCAGTTCTATGATCTGGGTATAAAACCAGAACTTCACTTGTGTAAAGAATCAAAGTGAGCTATCCTGCACCTAGCAGGAATTTAAAAGGGAAGGGCCATGGAATAAAAAACACCAAGAAAAACAAAACTGCAGTCACTTTACAGAATTATTTGAGAGTAAAAATTTCTGAACCAAAGGTTGCAATGATAAATATTAGTGTATTTAAAAAATACTGTTATGAGATGTAATAAATGGCCATGTGGAAAATACACTCCGTAATTCAGCTATGTCAGACAAAATCTGTGAAGTGTATTTGAGAAGGATCAAGTCAGAGTGATCATTCAATATTTTAGACTCACGGCTGATTAGAGGTAATCTACTGTATTAGGATTTTAATCTGAGAACAAAAAACCTCTGTAATCTTAAAAATGTATTCAAAGAAAAACACGCATTTTTATGTATTTGTTCTGCTGCAATGCATATTGAATGCATCTTCTCTAGCAGAAAAAGTATCAAACCTCAAGCTGATCATGAGATTAGAACTATTTCACATGACTTGTTGTCGAATATGAATTCAGTATCATTACAATAATTTTCTAGTGCTGTACTGTGGTACTGTGAAAACCTTTTAGCTGGAGCAGAACTCTTGCTTTCTGGAGTTTGCCTGTGTGTTTGGAGAGTCTGTGAGGAGGGCTGGGGAGAAGGTGATGCTTGACTTTGTGCACTTTGATCATTAGAATGAGAGTCCTCTTTTTTTTCTTTTTGTCCTGGAGGTTTTTCCTTCTTTTTTTCTGTACCGCTGTAAAATAAAGTGTAACATAAGGAGGGAAAAAAGAGAACAAGCAAATAAATTAGTAAGGTGGGAGAAAATGTCCTCTGTGAAAAGATGGGAGAGGCATTTAACAACTTACTGTAAACAATCACCAAAAGGACACTTTGACTGTTCACTCAATCTCTTCATATTAGCTTTTTGCTGAAATAAGATTTATCCACTAGCTCCAACAATAAAAAACAGTGAGAGAGGCATGCAAGATTATTTGCATATTTTAGTTGTATTACATTTACTATGATTTTAAAATGAATACAACTTTGATTTGAGTGTGTCCTTCTTTCAGGGGTTCTCCTACAGCACTCAAAGTTGACACAAATTGATGCTCCACAAGTCTGCAGTCTCTCAGGAAAAAACATCCTCTGGTTCAGAGCTCACTGACCACCTTGTCGTGCTGCCACCCGAGGCTCAGTGCAAGCAAAAGGCAGGACTGTGACTTGTGCTGTCTCCCATTAGGGTAAGCCCACCATGAAACTGTGTTTGTGGACATTCCCTTTGTAATATTCTGAATCACACAAACAATACCAGGACCTGAAAGAGAAGATTACTCTCAAGTACATGGCCTGTTTCTTTTTTAAGGTAAAAAAAATAAACCTTCCAAGATAGATTTCGCAGTGAAGAAATAAAGCAAGACAAACATCAGCTAAAAATGTAGTAGAAATATTTTTCTCCTACGGTCAACGTAACCTGCAAAGTCAAAAAGAAAGAGTATCTTTCTGAACATGAGAATCCAGATTTCTGTTCCCTCACAACAATTTCCCTCCACCTCAAATCATTGAATGACCTTAATCATTTGTATTTCCATTTACCCTTTCCCAAAACATGAAGCAAACAGTAAAGCAACATTCAAAATAAATAAAAATGGGCATCCAATTTTAGCATATCACTCTTAAGAACCTCTTTTTGCTTCTTTTGTTATTTCACGTAAAGTGTATCATCTACCACTGAGACAAAGCCCCCAAGACTTACATGAGTTCAACTTTTCCAACTGCTTTCAGAGAAGAAAAGCATTGAAAAACAGGTCAAAACATGAATATGAAACCCAGACATATTTGTAAGGATCATTCAGGATTTCTACTGTAAAACATACTAACTAGTTTAAAATGTCAATATAATCCATCAGAATGGCATTTTCTTTTCAAAAAAAAAAAACATATGAAAGCAAAGCAAAGAGCTTTCACATTTCTTGAGGGCATATACGTGATCATAGAGAACAAAGCTTGGAGAACTGTGTGGTTTTGATTAATAATTTATAGCCAAAAGTCCTTAATTAACTGGTAGCATAGAAATTTATTACTATTTTTGAGTTGGAAGACTTAGCTTGCACTGCTGGATGCAAAGCACACTACACTTCTTGCAGTCTGTTGCAAAAATTTAGTATAGTGAAATAAATTGTTGGAATCTCTTTTCACTGAAGAAAACAGAAGTCCTCTCTACTCCTACTATGACAGGTACACTCACCACTTTTTGTAATGTCCTACTTACAATGACACATCAGCAATTCTGCAATTCACCTCTGCGCTCTCTCAGCAGGCTCAGGTGAACGCCACCTGCTGAGAGCTGCATATCATCTAATTAATCAGTTCAGTCTCATATTTTCTGTGTTCCTATACAATTCATTTAGCTCATCTGATCCATCTTCTAGAAACCACAGTTTCGGTGTGGGAATCTCTTCATTGAGCTTGTCACGGTGGATTATCCATTCCACTTCTTTGCCATTAGGTTCACTCCTTAATTCTTCTTCTGGGCCATGAGAATCGCTGGACTACTCTGGTTTCACTCTGGGTTGCAGCACAAGGTACACCTTGGATTCCAACAAAGCACTTTTATCTACCACCAAACTGGGCTTCTTTTTTTTGAGTGCCATTTTAATTTGGAAGGAAATAATGTAGATATGTGGCAGTCTGAGTACTGAATACCTTTGTTCTGAATTTATTTGGTTTGCTCACTTCTGCTAAAATCTTCAGCTTAATTGTATTATGACCGGCTAGTACACAGTGGCTCTCCCACTAATACCTCTTCTAGTAGGTCTTGTGTAACTGCTGAAACCAAATCAAAACCAGCATCTTTTCCTGTGGGTTTATAAAGAGTAGTTGTTCTGGGAAGCAGTCATTTAATGCGTCCAAAAATTCTTTCCAAAACCCAACCTGATGAGGGATTCCTTCAGTCTACAAGTGAGCAGTTGAGAGCTATTACTATTTGTCCTAATTTTGCAGCTTCTCTAATTTCACTTAGTACAACGTTTAGTCCTTTGCACCACAACACACTAGCATCTACTGTGGATGGTGGTCACTCTGAAACATCAAGGCTATTGTTATTAGATGGTGTTTTCAGAAGAATGTTTAGTCCTAAGGAAAATGATCAAACAGGTCTCTGATAGTGATTGTTTGGTTGGTTTTTGTTTGTTCATACAAAATATAAACCTGTTTCTAGTCCGGACTATAGGCTTGAAATTTTCTCAACACATCTGTGACTTCATCCCTGCTAATGGGACATCATCTACCTGCTGTTCAGGGAACATTCCTGGGCTCTGATTTTAGTGATTGCTGGTATTTTAGCATGCCATTGTTGAAATGAGACATCCTGCTGCTGTGGAACTACTGAGGCAGCCAATCATTTCCATGATCTCAATGTTCAGGTTCACAGAACAATACTAAACAGTCCAGCAAATGAAACTGCTAATTCATAGAAGAAATTCACACACTAAACTTCAACACCAGTAAAAGTTTGGATACAAGTAGACCTTCTGTTATTTTGGCTAGATGTATGGGTGCATATAGTTAGAACATGAAAAGCCCATAGGCAGGCTATGGGGTCTGTTCAGAATTCTCTATCAACAGATGACCATGTCCAAATGCTGCACCAGTTAATGCTTCAGCCTAAAGAAAGGCCTGGAGAAACTGGAGTGAAACATTTCAGTCTCCTTTGGCCTCCCTCCTTTTCACCATGACAAGTGTTAGAAAAAAACATGGTTACCCTACCTTTGTAAGGAGATGGGACTACTGTTGACATTTACTTATGTTTCCTTTCACCTTTCTTGAGCTGGTAATTTTACAAAAGGGCAAGTTTTATTTCTTCCAAATACCAAACAAATTTAATGAATAAAGACATGACAGTGAAAGGAACTACTGGAAAAAGAACCTTCCTAGGCTTTTCTAAAACATGTCTTGACCAAGGGAGTCGTGTGTCTTCAGCTGCACTGGAAGTGCCAATACCTTCCCTGGACAGTTATTTGGGGGCCCAGGGAGAGCTGCCCTCTGCATACGAAGGTTTTCTCTTTTGGTCTATCCAGGTGTCCTTTTAAAGACCTTAATTCAGATGAAAGGGATGCCGGCCACTCCACTCTGCTCTTCTTATGTAGTCAAGTGTTGAGCAGCCAATGAATCAAGAAGGTGATTCAGCACAAATGCGAGCTGAACACCACAGGAATCGGACTGGCTCTCATCAAAGTGCCAAGTGCCACAGGGGTAAGATTAATGGAAAAGTGCTAACTAAGAAATACCTTCCTGCAGGAATGTCTTTTGTCCCTGTGCCTGTCACACTAGCAGATAGAGACATACACTGATCACTGTCTGATTTATTGCTGAAAAGTAAATGTAAGAATTCAATAAAAAGAAAGATATGCAATGTTACGCAATGTAGAAGAGCAAAGAGTGGGATACTATGCTCGCTTTCCGAGTTCCAAAGGGCACTGAAGTTTCTTCTGGTTTGTTCTCATACAGTTTACATTTGTATGCAGCATTTTTGTTCCCTGAAGTATATAATTTCCCTGTCTTGTTGTACAGCACAGTATTTACATCCACTCTAGAAGATAAACCAGCCACTGGAGCTACCAGAGTACTCTACGGAGGCCAAGAATTTGCGCACATAACTTACCACAGTTACACATCAGAGTATTCTCTGCCCTGTGGCTATATCTGGCAGCCTGTTCTTCACAACAAACAAGAATAGGTACAAAACCTACTGCTCAAGAAGCCATGCAATCACTGTCTAACAGACCCACAGAAAAAAAGCAGTTAAGCAAACTCTTTGTTTACTGTATGAACTATTACATGGAGGAAAACCACTATTGTTAATTCTTAGCTCATTTAACTTACAAATTACTCAAACAAAGTTATTTTTTCACATTTGAGATCTGATACGGATATTTCTTCATAAGGACTAAGTAACCATATTTTGGAATAGATTTTCTACCCAAAAATGCAAACCTTTATCTTATACAATTCATTATTGTCTCATAGCTATTTTGCTATTGCCTGCTATTTACACTCCAGACAATGAAGTCAGTTTTGCCCTTTAATTTCCTTGAGGGAAGGAAGGAGGGGGGAGAAAAAAAACAACAAGAAAAAGCATATGAATACCAGAAGGAAAAATTTTCCATTTGTACTGGAAATACATTTTCCTATTCCCTTAGTGAGAATTCACTTTGGACACTACACATTAGAGAAATATTCTCCATTTTTAAATTCTTTTTAGAGCTCTTCTGTACACATCCCAACAACACGGTAAATCTCCAAAGTTTACATGTGCCTTACTGAAGTTCAGGCAGCTCTGCTGAGTGTTCTGCAGAGACAAAAATCAAACTCTTGCTCTGTTTGGTTTTGGTGTTTTTAAATATATAAAAATTTGCATTTTAATAACAATTTGGTACCTTTTTGCAGCAGATGAAAATGTTTCTTTTCTGGCAACAGAAACAGATGAACTGTGGCTAGTTTTCCTGCTTCCTGTACTCCCGTTAGTTATACATGACATCGAGATAGCTTCTCGGAGGCTTGGCTGACCTAGAAAAAACAGCAATATTGAAGAATATAAGGTTTTATAGCTGTATCCAAAGGTCCACATGAACAACACAAAGCTCTCAGTTGTGGATCTGGTATCACACAGCAGCAGCCTGAGCATTCAGGACAAACGTCCAGTGACAGATATTCATGAAACCTTAATCTAGGCAGCTGGACCTGGGAGACCTAGGACACTAACGCAGGCAAGAATATGCTCTGAAAGAGGTCAGTTTCTCTATTGCCATGATGTCATGAAAGAATTAATAAGTTATTTAAGGGTTGTGATTCTAAGGATTCAAAAAAAAAAAAAATCAAGATTTTCAGTTTCATTTCAGCTGCCCCTTCCATCTTAAAATACCTTTCAGTATATGCTCTGTGGTATAGCTATTAAGTTTCTGATACTGCTCACACTGTAGAACATTTGCCACATCCAGTGAACATTACAGAGTCTCTCCAGGGACGAATCAAGAGTGTATGTGTGAAGAAGGCTGTTGTCTGTCAGATGCCCACTTCACTCATTGCAGAAGTTTAAAACTATGCAGTGAATGTGGGAGGGGATTGCAAAGAAGACAAGGGGGAGCAAAGGCTCTTCTATTTTCAGAGCTGAACACTAGCCTGGCCATTAGTTCCCAGACCTGCATCTTCCACAGATTGCCAGTGAAATACAAGGCATTTTACTCGAACCTGACATTTCATCCTTTCCCACTAACTGTCTTTTTGTGTGCCTGTTTTATTCCCATGGTCTTGCTCAGAGGAGAGTTTTGCCCCTTCCTCCTTTAAAGTGCTAAACTAGTACTTTTCCCCTCTGAAGCATGACATGCCCTGAGAAAGATCCCTGGGCTAATCTCACATTAAGCATCCAAAAATCAGTGGTCACTTTTGAGCCCCTCTGTATCACATCCCCATTTCACAGACAGCACATTGCTATTGCATCTCATAGGGTTGCGATGGCCAGTCACTCTGACTTCAACAACAAACACGGAGGACACGACAGACAGAAGAATAACAGGTCTGTATTCATGGCAGGCTTTGAATAGCGTGAGATAGATAAGGCATGAGGCCACACATTGAAGATAAAAGTGAGGAGTAAAATAGCGGTTGGGGAGAATCGACAGCTCTGTGCACAGAGGACAAACTTATATAGATGCCTCCTTTGAACAATACCAGCCATGTGTCACAGCACAGCTCTTTCAAGCAGGTTGAGAGGCAAATTAATACTTACTTTAAACTACCACATTATATACAACAGATATCTATCAAGGGAATATTAGATTTCGGAACTATTTGGATGAAGGCAGAAATGGGCTGGCCTACACAAACCAAACACTGCTTCAAATGTACCAAGCAGCATGTGATCACATCTGAAATTCAGACCAGGAAAGCCAAAAGGACTATGCGGAATATCCCAGGCAGAAATGAGAATAAAGGAAATCTGAAGAAAGTAAAGACACACTTAAAATCCACAAACACTTCAAAGATCATTGTTTTGCTAAATTCTGCATAAATTAATTTGCTGTGATTCCTTCCAACTGGTACTTTTTAATTTGCAACATAAACATTTGGAATACAAAATTTGTTTTAGAATTTGTTTTTATATACTGCACAAAACCTCTAAAGCTCAAGAGATTTTTTTACCCTATGTAACTCAGATGCAAGAACAAAAGCGCATGAGCTTAGAAGGCACATTTACTACAGAAGCCTAAAAATTTAGCTTCTTTTCTTTTCAGTGACAAAGTAAGTCATCTTCCTTGTGAAGATGCATAATATTAAGGCCTGTGATTCACTCTTGAACTGTATATGACCTTAACATCTCTGTCTGCTCATTGTAATAGATTAATGTCTCTCCAACCAGCTTTAGCATGGCTTTCCAGAAACGTGAATCAGGAGACGTAACAGCAGTAATTCCCAGCATGGTGGGTAAGGCATTCAGTGGGATGTGTAAAGGACAAAAGTGCTACAGACAGGGCACAGGAACTTAATTAGATGGGGAACACACTCTCATGTGCAAGGAACACACTGCTATTTTGTTTACTGATGACATCTAGAATAATTACTCCTAGTAGGTGTGGAAAGTATTAGTTATTGCTTATGTCCAGGGACAAAGCTGATTACAAATAAAACTCTACATCAGTCAATACAAGAATATGCACTGCTCCATGCAACGATGATACAACAAAAATTAAAAAGGGATCCAGACAGCAGCTTTGGGATTGTTTTCCAGTAAAGTGGCTATTGATGGTAGATCAGCAAAGTACTTCCTAATGTCATCAAGTGGCATACAAAATTACATTTGAAATTATGATTTTTGAATTGAAGTAAAAACTATTTTTGCAAAATGACTAGCAATTAAACATAACTCAGATTAAGATTAAAATCCGCAGTGACTTTTTTTTTTTCAAGTGTCAAAAATATATCAGGCTTTCTTACACTCCAGAACAAAATCTTGGTCAGTCACAGTTGAGTGCGCTACAGTCAGTGTGCAATAAAATGTAAAAAAGCAACAAAAGCAGCAAAACCCCCCACCAACACACAAAAATCCCCAAACCCTATACTCAATATCCCTAAGAAACAAGACCCCTTCCAAATGCTCTATATATTGCATGTTAACTAGATATTCAAAAGTGACTTTTAGAATACCTATTTTTAAAGGGAAGAAAAATATTCAATCATTTGCAATTATATGTAAAGAAAATGCATTTGTATTTTGAATCATGAAAAGGAAAGGCAAGTTTCAGTCCTGTGCACATCCCAGGCAGTGAAGCCTGGCTACTGACAGAGACACAAAAGGGGGACCTTCCCAGCCGGGTTAGAAGCCCAAGGAAGCTCACCCACCAGTTCAAACCACACATCTCTCTTAATGACTTTTAACAAGGGCATCTCTGCAGCCAAAAGATGTCAAAAATTAACAACACTATAACCTTCTTCACTGCAGAGATAATCCTACATAGTAGTCAAGCACTTTTGCTTCAGAGACCTGGAAATAATGAAGCGCACAGGAGAACACAAATTCCAGATCAATACACTGAAACAATTGAGTTGTCCCCAGCACTGGGCTGCACATCTCTGCCAATATCATGTCGTATGCCACCTGCTAGCATAAACAGTCTGAAATTTCTCAGACTGAATAGCACTTAGCTTTATCTGCTAGTTTGGAACAAAAGCCAGACATAAACTGAATGTAGAATGAAAGCCAGTGTATGGTGTCCAGGATTAGAGCCAAATTGTCAGAGATCAAAGTGGTAAAACTGTATTTTATGGATAATGGATTCATCTCTGTTCTGATAATTTTCATAGAATAGTATCTGTGGAGTTCAAAAGAAACATTTTATTAACATCTGTCAAGTATACAAACGTGTGAATGAAAGATAAGTAGGATTAGAAAAAACAGACCACAATAAACCAAAAATCTATTTCCAATTCTTTATCAGCCTTGATTAGCTAACTGGGGAAAAAAAGAAGCCAAGCTGTTAGAGAGAGTGGTAAGTTTGAAAATGTGTGTCCTGTGATAACATGATAGCTTTTCCGTCCAACATAATTACAAGGTGCTAGAGCTGAGAATCAATTAGTAATTCACTTTTCTTCCCAAACCCAAAACTTAGAATATTTTTTTCTAAAATGTAGTTTTTTCTGGTATCAAATATATTTACTGAAACAATTTCCTCAGTATCTTTGTATTTGCTGACATTCTGAGAGACAAACTGCCTTTCTTTCAAAGAAAAACCAAACATTTATTTCTCTTCTTCAGGTAATTTCAATTTAAAATAAGTAGCTGCAGCTACATTGAAGTTACTTCTCTGGGCACTTAATTCAAGTGGATTTAAAAGAAAAAGCTCAACAAATGACACCTTACAAAAATTAAAAAGTTGGTTTTTTAAAGGTAGATTTTTCTTCTTTTTTCCCCATTAAGGCATACAATATCCAAATCCTTCAACAACCTTTAAACACTTCACTTTCAGCAAAACGTGACAAAGACTTCTATATTTCAAATATATTACATGCCATGGGGTTTTCTTCAAATAAAACTGATGCCTGGAAGGACAGAAAACCAAGTTAGTACTCTTACTAAACAAGTGTACAGTGTGTGTAACTCATCAGAAAGCCCACAGAGTGAGCCGTGGAAAACCAGACAGAAATAGTTAAAAGTGTAGCAGAACAAAAGATTTTGTCTGCAATTCCTTCCTAGTAGAACAGCATCAAAACAATAGAAATTAAGACAAGTCCTAGACTTAGTCCAAGGTGTCATAATGAATTGTATAAAAGCAGCTAACTGTAGTCACTGCTCTGCTTCCAAACTCTTCAAAGGATGGTAGGTCCCTCGGCCCATGGAAGATGCTGGCAAAGAAATAGCCTGGGAGCACCAAAACTCTTTTCAAAGAGTACAGTATTCTTAAGGGTAAGAAAATATTTTCTTCAGCATTTTCTTTTATTCAACTACTTCACCTACATACTAAGAGTTAAATATTGATTAAAACTTCTTCAGTAGAAAAAGTGTTTTCTTCTCTCACACGAAGACAGGTCAGAATGAGACACTAGGTCTCAAACAGTGAACAAAACAAATCAGGATAAACAGTTCACTGCCTTTGGGTGTGACGGTTTGAACCTGAATTGATGGACAATTGTTTAAACCAATAAAGCTTCTCAAAATTTACATATTTAAACTGCAGGGAGATGCGGGAACTCCCCTTTGGTGTTTGAGCCTCCCACGGGGAACAGGTGGAAACGGGCCCTGGGCCTATCTTGTGGAATGGCCCCGGGCCTCCCTTTCCCCAGCTCCGGGGCACGGGCCCTGGGTAGTGGTGGGAGAATCCCCTCAGAGCCGTGGGCAGCTAAGAAAACAACCATTAAGCATAGCCAAAACCACCTGGCATGGCTTCTAACGACTGGAGAGCCCTCCCTCCCTCCTCACGCAGCCCTGCGCAGATCCCGGCGGGAGCTGATACAGCTTTCTGCAACCAACGTAACCAGAGTCAAGCTGAGGAACCAGACACATAAAGAAGTTTTTTCTCCAACATAAAGCCCAAAGAAAATCATGACTACTTCAAGGTCAGAGGGAAAGAGAAAGTAAGTCAAGGGAAACGGAGATGAAGATGGCAACAGGAAATAAAGGGCGGAGTCGTGTGCCCAGCGCGGAGCTTAAAAATACTTTTTGCAGGCCGTGGTGAAAAACTGTAATATCACAAACTGTTCTTTTCTCTTTAATCCACGTAAAGACATGGAGGGGATGAGAATTTTGTGTGCAGCCTGTGGGAAAAAGAACCATGACCATGTCAGGTCACGTTGGAGCTGTAAGAGGCTTTTAGAGATGTTGTGAAGAAGAGAGCAGTTGCTTTTAAGCTAGAATTTGCTTATTGTGTAGTCACCCCAAGACACTTATCCTTAAAAAAGATACTCCCCATGTGTGGCCCATTCTGGTAGCTGTGGGAAGACTGCAGGATTTATGGGAGAGGTATTTTACATGGCAGCAGAAGTTTTGGGCGGGTCTATTGCCCTTGGAGCAGTTTGCAAACCACGTGAAGCAAAAGAAAACCTTTTTTCCTTAAATAGTAGAGACACTTTTAAGAACTGCAATATTGACCAAAATCACAGTGTGTTATGCTTTGGGTGAGTTGGGTAAAAAGGGGGAGGTGCTGGAGGAAAAAGGGGGTTTTGCTTTAATTCCTTGTATTTTCTTTTTACTTTTAGTTCTATTAATAAACTTCTTTAATAGTCTTTAAAGTTTAGAGCCTGCTATGCAATTCCTCCTAATTCTTATCTCACAAAGGATGAAAATGCAAACAAACCCACCTACACTTAATTGGTGTTTCTGCCCAATTTCGAACTGAACTCTACAATGGGTTATGTTGCTTCTTGTTTAATAATAAAATTTCAATACAGAACTAAGTTTCAACAAACTTTACTATTCGTATAGTAATTACAACTAGCTGAAAAAATAAACATTTTTTTTAAAGTTTTTTTAATGGAAGCCCACTTCCACAAATTTCAACAGACAGCTATTAAACATACATTACTTGTCATTTCCTATTAAAAGGAAAAGAACTATCTAAATAGAGACATGTTAATAGGCAACAGTTTGAGAG
Organism: Platysteira castanea; assembly: GCA_013397175.1. Taxonomy (NCBI): domain Eukaryota; kingdom Metazoa; phylum Chordata; class Aves; order Passeriformes; genus Platysteira; species Platysteira castanea. Next base: position 1,793,300 of record VYXC01004914.1, on the reverse strand, counting down.
TGTATAGCTAATGCATAAACAACTTGAGTTCCAAGTGAATATCTCCTACTAGGTAGATAAACTAACTTAGATGTTAAGAGTAATTAAATATTTATTTTGAGACTTCCTACAAGGTTTTTATTAAGTGACTTAACCTGTATATTTCTAACTTTAAATGATCCTCATAGGGATAATAAAACTAATTTTTCAGGTGTTAGGGGAGTGATGTCTCTGTTCTTTGGGCAGGCATTTTAAAACATGCTACAGAAAACTGAAGACTTCTTTGGCCAGTTGCTCATTCAAACCACACAGCCCTTTTGTTTCTCCCTTCTGTCTCATTTTGCTATACTTTTCCAGAGGCACCATCTACGTGCTCAACCAATTCCCAAATGGGCTAATTCCAAGCAGAGGAAATAAAATTTTAACTATGGTAATTTGAAATAATATGATATACTCTGGAAAACAAGTGATGAAAAAGCTACTCAAGTGTTACAAACAATAAGGAGTTTTCATTTGAAAAAGTTAGTGGCAACACTGAACTCTTCCAACAGTACAATTCTTAGTTTGAGAAGTGTTATGGAAAACAGCAGAGTAAGCCAGGGATTGTGGGTTTGAGTCCCATCTGAGGTGCCAAAAAACTAATGCCTGGGATGGCCACCTAAAAACAGAGACTAGACAAGAATAAGGGAGTAAAGGTAGGTATTTATTTGAAGGGCCTTCAAGGTACACCTTGGGCAGTCAAAAGGCTACATCCAAGATGTACCCCGAGTCACGAGTTCTTCACATTTTTAGCTTGGTCCATTTGCATATCAGGGTTAATTATCCAATTATAACCTCAGTTAGTGATGTAATTATCCCAAGTTTGCCTCCTCTCTTCAGAGGCTTTTAGTTTACACATTCTGGGCCTGGTGTCCTTGAGGAGCAAACCTAGAGAGAGTTGTTATGTCTAACAAGCATAAGAGAACAGCAGCTAACAGGCCACAAGAAACTTCAGAGTTACCCACTAGGCAGTACAGGATCTGAAAAATATAGAAGTTAAAACCTAAGGCCTCAACCACTCAAGAAAATTTGCCCACACTGTTCTAAAAAAAAGTACACAGATGCACAAAACATACCCAAAACTGTAAGAAGCATAAGGAAAAAGAATAAGTATACTTATCACCACAACTGAAAATATTCCTCTACAACGAACAAGATGATTAGGTTACGGAACTTTTAAAAGAAACCTCTGAACTTTGTTCTTCACTTCTCCTTCCTAACCTTGGTTTAGTTGGTTAGTGGCCCTTAGTTCATTAGTGCCCTCTGGATCCAAATCCTTTAATAAAGGAAAATATATGAAGAATACCAAGAATAATAAGTATAACAGAAGAAAAAGAAAATATTCGGTAAGTCAGAGCAAGAGATAGGAAAAATGGGCAAAAAAGTAGAAAGAACAGATGGTACTAAAACCAATACCTGGGAAATGCATTAAGACCTCAAGAGTATCATTATTTGTTATGTGAGCATGCAGCCTGCAAACTTCTATAGGAGTTTTCCCATGAGTAAAATGACCCACATAGAAGCTTGCCAGGTTAGTTTTAATACTGTGGATAAGAACCTATATCCTACCACTACCATAAGCACTTTCCTATTTACACTCTATTTTCTGTTTCTTTAACATTTACTGATTAGACAACATGTACATGTATTAGATAAACAGGTACTCAGTTATTAGAACAAGTCTACTTATTAAATAGTGTAAAGACTAAAAAAAACAAAACTCAAATCTATCTTATGCTTTCATTAATGAAGCTTGCTGAACACCTGAAGTCAATTTTTGTTAACATAAAACAAAATGACAATGTTATTGAACTGAAATCATTGTTGAGATAAGGTAAAAATTACATCTGAAGTACTTTGCTTACATGACTGCAATGAGACTGAATTTGATTAGACACCCTATTTCATACAAGAGAAGAGAGCAGGAAAAGAAGGAAAACTCAATGGGGTCCTCTTATAAAAGCCCACTGCACAAAGGAAAGGAAAAAAAAAAGTAAAAAAAACCCTACCAACTGCATTTCCAGTACATACCTGCTTTTGCAGGTCCCCAAGATCATTGCTTTAAGTAAAATAAAATGCCTCTCTGCCTGCCACTCTCCATTGTCATGGGAAGCCCTCTGTGCAAACCACTATCCACTATTCCAATTTCACTTTGTGAGTCGAATTTGCATATGAGTTATTTGATAGCAATTCCTGTCCAAGCAATAGGAAATGTTCCTCCAAAGGTTTAACCTTTGTCAAGTCTCCTCATTATTTCTGAGTCCAGAAAAAGGACATGAACTCTTTGTTTCTCTACAGGCAGACATCAGATGTACTTTTTCAGGCACAAGCTCATACTCCAATACAGTGATTAGTCTGAGATATTTTACTGGTGTCATAGTGTGCCACAAACTTGTCTGCACAGCCAGAGCCTGAGGGATGAATTCTCCTGTTACACACATTTTGACACCCTGGAAGGTTTTAATAGGTTTACCAGGCACCAGCTGTGAGCCAATCTATCTTGCTGGCAGCCACAAGTACCAGACTGGTTTATGCTTTCCTTTTCTTCAATGTCCAGGTAATCTTTGTTTTTGGAACTTTTTGTGAATGTTAACAGCATCAATCATGCATCAACAGCAGAGGCATGTGGCAACAAGAGTGCAGAGCTGCCAAATGCAAATAATTTCCCACCAAAGAAATTCTTCTTACCAAGCCATCTATTAAGAAAGAAAAGAGAGAGAAAGAAAAGAAATAAAACCCATAAACTCACCCCCACATTATGATCCCTACAGGCCCCGTAGCTGCTGGGGATCTGATCCCTTACCAAGCCCTTTCACATTTCTAATCCTCAACACTATCTTTGGACCTGGTAATTTCTCCTTTGTGTAGTTATTCTCAGCTGTGTGCAGAGATGGAAAAGCACTATCATAGTCCTTTTACTTTTAAAAGATTTGCTCTATTTAGAATAACTTTGCAGTGAGAAGTTACACGTGAACCCTCCCAGCCTGCTTTTCACTGTGAAACACACACAAAGCGCTAATCCTGTTGCAATCCCTACTAGAGGTATTTTCCTTATACAGTATCTTCACTTCATGCTTTACTAGGAGACACTAAGGTGCCTAGAAAATCTTGCCCTTTATCTTATCTTCTACAGTTCACAAATCGGTGTACAAAGAGCTATTTTCTTCTGAGACAGGGCTTTACACACAAGCTCATAGGTTGCAACCTTCTGACTGAGAGCCTGTAAGTTAGAAATAAAAATCTACTCCTGACCATGTGAATTTTTTCACTGGAGACTAGACTAAGTTCAAAATAAGCATGTGACAGAAATGCAGAGAAAAAAAAAAAAAAACAAAGACTTGAAGGATAATGCAAAAACTTTATCTTCAGCTACTGTTTCAATCTGTCAATCTAAAATAAAGGAAATTAAGAACAGAATTAGATCACCAGATGTGGAATGTAGACAAACTAGACAAAGGATGAAGAGATCACTTTTTTCACTAAGTCGAGCCATCAACTTCAGAATAAGAAAAATCAGTGAGAAAGCACTCGGGACGGATTTGTCCCTTTCAGTGTCATTAACAGTCTGCTCACCAAACTTATTTTTAGCCCATGAAAAATCTCTCTTCAAAAGACACTGCTGAGGTGGCAACAAGAAAAAAGAAATGGAGAGGTTTTAGAAAACTCATTTCAGCAAAAAGTAGAAAAGCCACTCTTCAAACTAGGTTAGTTATTGCCTTGTATTAAAACTCCTTTGTTTGATGGAAAGATTCAGGATGGCTTTTTCTGGTACTATTATTCTTGTTAAGTTCAGTTTGTTTTAAAAGTATTCATCTCACTGTGTTGCCATAGTTCAGATTAAACACATCTCTCTCCACGTATTCAAAAGTATATATACACATCTATTCTCTTTACTCATTATTTATGTCAGAATGTATTTAAGGGCTGCTGCAGAGGAAAATACTTCTGTGATTGAAAGCCTCAGCATTTTTTTTTTTAAGAAAATTTACGTATAATATCTTCCATGAAACTGCAATTACTGTAATGCAAAAATTCAGATTCCTGACAGAATCACAAACACCAAAATGAGTTTTGGAGGAATACTGTTACCTTTGCAGCAATCACAACTTGACTAGTAAGAGTCTGTTATATACATGCATAATACTTCAAAGAAAACAATTACTTCTTGTAGTATTATTTTCGTATGGCAATTCAGATCATCTTCTAATCCTACTTATTCAAAAAAATAATGCATTTATCTCTGTTAAAACATTTCAAGAGTTTTTTAGCCATTGAAAAAACTTAAAAATACAGAAATCAAAAGTAGAACCTAGGATATTGTAGAAAGCAATCTATGAACTTGTTTTAATCCCACGTTTATCCTTCAAGTCTAATTTTAGACTCTTACAAAATTCCAGTCCCTGTATGTAAACATTTTCTTCTGTGAATTCCATATACAGCTGATTTCATGATTAACAGTGAAGTTAATGTGTTGTCTGGCGATATTGGGTAACTGAACACAATGGAAACACATTCAGCACAAATTAAATAGAGTGCCAATTAGTCGTAATTCATTTTAGTTCAATGAATTAGATCATACAAGTACATATTTGTTCCTCTTCCCATCTCTTTTTTCTGAGTTCCCATCTCTTTCTTCACAGTTCCAAGCTACCGCCACTCATTTGTAGAGACATAATATGACTGAGCTGAAGATATTTACATATTCCACCCTCCCTCTGCTCTGCCTCCCCCAAGTCATTAGTTTATTTCTCACTGAAGAAATTGACCTAGAGAATTCAGTATGGTTCCAAGACCCCCAGAAAGGAGATAGCCCCAAGGCATTTTTCAGAACACAAGAAGTTTGCCTTGTCTGCACACAAAGTTTTCTGCGTGTTAGACAGCTCCAAGCCAAAGGTTTTTAGCCATGTTTGTGCACATCCCAGCTCCTCTGTGTTTAAATAAGAAGAATAAGGCACTATGCTGCACACGTTTTGCACACAGTTTTTCACTTGGACATTTTCTCATAATGGACAGCAGACAGCAGAGTGATTTTGTCAAAACAGCTGCTAAAACTATATTTTAAAAGAGTTCAAAAAGGAAGCTTCAGTCTTGATGAGAGCAGACATGTAAATTGGGTAGATAAAAGCTGCATTTACAAGCAGAGATGACAACAGTCTACCATTTAGCAAGCAAGAGAGAATGGCAGGATTCAGAGCCCAAGCCAATTAAGCATCATGACTTCCTTCCATCTGGCAGAGAGACTGCAAAAACACTTTAATTAAGGAATTTGATCTCTCTGTCACATCTAAAAAAATTCAAATTTTCAGCATTTTCAGCCTATGTAAGGCAGTCACCCAAACAAACAGGCTATACTGTATCAGTTCAGTGTTATACTGGCACTGGTGTAATGCGTGCACTGCAAGACTGAAACACAGGGATTGATCCCAGAGATCTCTGTGCTACATGGTTTGGTGGGGTTACATGCAATTATGGTGAATTAAAACTGTGAATTATTTGAAATATGACCTAACCTTTTATATAATCAGAGACCTGATAGATGCCAGAAACATACACAGCCATAATTCTTTTCAAATACACAACTTTAAGTTTGAGTAAGTTCAAAACTCAATTCAAATACTTCTCCAGAACAGAAAATGGAATGTCCACGGGGGGATGGGGGGGCATATAAAAATTAGTGCAAAAAAAAACATCTAGTTTTTTTACTTTTAAACAATCCTACATATTTCGGTGGTGCATTATAAAAGTTACTAGTGAATAACCAAAAGAGAGATTGGTGATACATGGCCATTTCTTACAGGAGATCTGCTGGTGATGAGTTATCTCTGTACTGGAACAAAAATTAACTATATTCAGAAAGCCTTCTTATTTGGTGGTAATGTATTTTGGTTATAATTTAGGAAGAAGATGAAATATAAACTCTAATATGCCCTTTCAGTTGAGTAATTTCTAGGCAAAGTCAAAGCTGAGACTCAAAACTGTTGATAAGCCCCAGAACCTACAGCGGCAGGTTAACATTCCACCACTGAAGTTAAAAGAGCAACCTCTTAGCAAGAAGTAAGGACAATTTTATGTCAAGAACATAAAAATGTTAGCAAACAGCAGAATTAATAAGCGTATGTCAGATATCTGTTGGCCATATATATTTAAGCCACTATTTTAAACCTAACCCCTCCAGCTCAAAATAGATCGGCCTTTCCAAATGAGACAGAAAAGGGAAAAAACAAGTGACCAATGGAGAACATTTTAACATGATAACACAGTCTGACTCCAGAAGGAGTATACCAAATTTGGACTTACCTTTACTTGGTGCTGATTTTCTCACAGAAGCTACATGGTCTTCAGAGATAGCAAGACGCCTTAGCACGTCAGCCAATGCTGCTTTTAGCACAGTGATTTCATCTTCTTGTTGCTGCACTCTCAGCTCCAGGGCTGAAAGACGGTCCTGGACATCAGAGGTGCTCGCAGCCGAGATGCTGTCATCTGTACAGAGGCAAAGCAGAGCAGAAAGAGGCATTTAAATGCTTTGTTCTGAATTAAAAGCCACAGAAAGAGGCATGTACAGCATGAGTATGTCTGTCCCATCATTTTGAAATACTGAAGTCACTCTAACAAACGTGTTCAGGCAAACAAGGAATGGATACTACAGCAAACATCGAATTAATGCTTCAGGACAGAAATCATTACTAATCATTAGCTAAGACAAGGCTTAAAGAGCATGGCCCTATAAAAATCACAAGAGGTAATGTGCTTTCTGTGAAAAACACACAGGTAGAAGGAACACTGAAATTAATCTTATTTAAACACTCAATTGAATTAACCAAAAAGGCATAAAACTGTGGTAAAATTCTGCAATATATTCTTATGGAGCTGTTGAAGAATTTTGACTATGACCCTTAACATTAAAGCAACTTTCAAAGTTTAAAAAAAAGTTCACAGTTGAACACACAAGTACTGTTAACAATGATCTAATTGCATCAAGTGGCAATCTCAATTTAAATGGTCTAGATCAGACTTCTTAACTTCAATTCCTTCTCTTTAACTTCTTTCACATCACCACCCTGTATGTGCCAAAAAACATACAACCTTATAACATTTGGCCTGAAGCATAGAGAAAATAAATGCACTACAAAAAGGTTCCAAAAAACTGTTTGGCCACACAGAGATAGATTAGCATTGAAGGCCTAACGCAGCCAAATCTATTCTTCAGTGGTAAAAAGGAAATTACAGCTTCTGCTTACTCTTTGCCTTTGACAGTTCTTTGCGATACTTCTGCCAAGCCAAAATAACAAGTAACAGATTTTTTTATTTGGCTGTTCTAATAAATCATAGGCCAACCATTAAAAAAAAAAATAAATCTGTAAAAGAATATGTTGCTCAATCACAAGGTACTGAATTCCTTATCCATCCTGTTTAAGCCTTCCTAAAAACTCAGTAAGGAACTTCTAATACAGTTTTACAAAAATTCACCTGTATTACACAGTTTGTTTAAGTTCATAGTCTACAAAATAAATACAGTAAATTTAAACATAAGAGTAAATGGCTGGTATTATTACTGTGATTCTATTCAATCTAAACTTTAATTTTCACTAATCTTAGGAAGACGTATCAAGGAGAAAAAAGTTAACATAAGCCACAATCCTAAAACTTTGATTTTCCCTAAAAAAAAAAAAGCCTTAATCTTTGAAATATTTGCATAGGGGCACTTTCAAAATCCATGTAAACAAGAAATACTGACCCAAATTCCTCTAATGAATTTACTTGAAAGGGAGTTTAAGGAGTTTAAAGCCAACTTCATTCAGTTAAAATATGATACTCACTACTGAAAGACCAAGAATTGAACCAACCAAAATAAAGCATCATAATTAATACTTTCACAACACAAACAAAATTCTTACAACGAATTAGTAAAAAAACTCCTAAAAACCCTTTAGTAGTGAAATGTTTCCACAATTATTATTGAACTGAAACAAACAGTTAAGGTTACAATAATAAAACAGCCCCTAGCTGACAGTTTTGCATATTGCTTTAATTCACTATTTGGTTAAAGCAAAAGCAGAAGTGTACACTTCATGGTTAGTACTACAGTCATTCAGACTGATAGAAGAACTGCAGGGAAATTAATCAATAAGGTACATAATGAAATTAAGCTCCAGAGACAACAGATTAGAACTCAACAAAAATACCTTTAATACCACCATCCATCACTGTACCTCCCCATATGCAGAAAATTTATTTAATAACTCCACAGCCCAGCACATCCAATGCTCCCACAGCAGTACTTTACAAACCCAGATCTGTGACAGCTACCCTGGGCTGGGAAGGACTGTGTAAGATGCTTCTATTAAAACCCTCATGCTCAAAATATAAACCCCCATCTGTTTTAATGAGCTGGTAAAAGTTCCTACATGCACACATACCTATGCAGCACTCCATTCAAAAAAGAACCAAGGTAAATGTACATTAATCCATGAAGAAAGGTTTTTACCTCAGGAAAGTAAATGGACTTAAAGTACTATGTAATTCATATTTCTACTATGTTTAAAATATTAGCCTTTAAATAGATGCAGCGGACCAGTCAGAATGAACACGTCAGAAAACAATTATTTTCAAAATATTGTTAACTTCATAACTTCTCTTACACTGTGTACCAGTCCAAACAGAAGAGAGTAGTTTGACATCTCCTTAAAAAAAGAGGAGTAAAAAAAGGGGGGAAAAAACCCCCACGACTTAATTTTTTTGCTTTTTTGTTTGCCAAAGTCTTCAATTAACAGACATTATCCATTATAATGGAAAAAATTACAGACATATTCCCAGGCTGCATAAATATACAGCAGATCACTATAAAACATTTGTAAAAGGAGTAAGTAGCTATGTCAAATCATCATTTTAGAAGCCAAATATTACTGTGTTCCCTGTGTAGAGTCCAAATAAGAGTAATTACCAAACCAGGAAAGGCTTCACTGTTGATTGGTTTATCTGATGAGCATAGAAGCAAGTGCTCCGCACATCTCTGGACATCTTTATTTCCCATGAACTACTAACATTGACCAGACTGTTGCTGTTGAATCCCAGCATCCCAAAATTGGGGCACATTAGCTGGCTGCTGCAGCTCCCAAAGGCACAGTTATACCACTGACTAGAAATTCGAAGAACAACAGGAGAGCAAATCTTCCTGCCCTGTAAGGGTGAGCTGCAACAGTTTGACCTCCTCAACACATCCGATGATGTGTAATGAGATGGCAGAGGAGTTGCCCAATGTTTTCCTCTGTGAGCTGTGCTATGGAGGCTCAAGCCTTGACCCAGCACAGAGAGGCAGAAGGACCCTCAAACCTGACTTCAATCCAGCAGCTTGTCAGAGGGCACAGCTATAGAAATGGGGCACAAGGAGAAGGCCAAGAAGGTTATGCCATTCAGCTGATTCAAAACCAGGCAAAGCAATGTGCTCTGTTGTACAACCGAAGGTTTGAAACCACCACTGGCTGCTTTACATTGCAGAGAGAGGGCACAGGAGACACAGTGACTGAAAGAAGCTGGAGAACAAGGATATCACTGGGAAATCAAGAATAATTTGGTTGATCAAAGAATACAGTAGCACACCAGGAAGACATTTCACTGTTCTTTATCACTCTGCAGAAGCAGCATCTGTTTCAAGCGATGACAATCATATATTACCCTGGCAACTATTAGAGAATTAAAACGAATTATTCCCAACCCAAATACCTCACCCATTACAGCAAATATTCAACTGAATTCCAACATGCCCTTCTTGGCAGTGTCTTGAAAAGTAACTCAACAGGGATTATCTTAAAAGAAGATGCCCTAAAAGTAAACAAAGCTGGAATCCGTGAGATCATTCTGACAAATCTGCACAATTACACCTTTTCTTCACAGAAGTCTTCAAAATCTCTTCCAGATTTCTTCTTTCATTTTTAACATATTTTCTAATCTAAAGAACTACTTCAAAAGAAGTTCAAACAAAAAAAAACCCCTTCCTTCAAGGACATGCCCTCCCCCTTCAGAGAGGAAACAGCTCTTATGCAAGAACAAAGTCAGTTGATGTGAAGCAAAATTCCATCTCCTCCCTTCCTCTTCTCCCACTCCTAAACATCTGTCCTTTCCCTCATACTGACACAGACATACATCTATCCAGACCTTCCATAAGCTGCTCTTATTTTATTAAACCAGAGGGAAATTTATTTAAAGACAGAAACCAGTTAAGGAAATAGAGAAATAAATTTTTAAGTGCAGTTGATTGTTGATTCATTCATTTGATTCATTTTAAAAGTACCTTTTTAGTTATCTGTTTATTCTTACTATAACCAAACAGCACCATTTCTGATGCGTTGGTCATGTTTCCCAAGCTGTTGACGACCCACACCTTTAAGAGAACCACTGGGAACAAGATCCATTGTGGAAAAAAAGCACCATCTAGAGTGCTTGCTGGTAGTAGTGAGGAAATATCCACCCAGATGTGAATCTAAGGTATTTCAGCCTTAAAAACTGGTTGTACTGGTACTCAAATGACAGCAAAAACATGCTAGGTCTAACAGTACTACAACTTTCAAGATAAGATGTTCTTGTTTTTTTCATAGTTCATCAGTTTGATTTTTAATTTTAGCCAGGAAAACATCAACTCTTCCCTTGCTTTTGAAGTAAGAAGAGATATACATAGGATGCTTGTATTCAGTACTCATGAGACACAAGGATGACCCTATAAATGAGGGTTCATTTCTCTTAGTCAGTGTACAGCATTGAACAGATAGGTTACTCTGTGTGGCACTCCTCACAGCCACAGGCATCAAACCATTCCTAGCAGATCAAACAAGGCAGCAATTCAAACTGCCCCTTAGACTTGGGCCAGGAACTCCAGAAGGGTTATACAGTGATGGTATAAGTGATGGTACTTAACAAACCTCCCAAGCCACGTACCACTCCTCTTCTCACATGTCATCTAGCAGGTATGTGAGGGTAGCAGCATCTGAAAAGCATCACCCTTCATCATTCGCTGCCTAGGAGAAATCTGAACTGGCTACATTTGAAAAAAATATATCTTACTACTGAACCATCTATTCTCGGCCCCTCAACAAATCCAGAGCATCCATTTCACTCCTCTGAGTCAATTCCTTCCAGCTTTGACTAAACCTAAGTAAGGAATTCATTTTAGACATAAGCAGAATTTCAGAAAAACAAATTCTACAAACTCCAGCACATGGAAATTTAAACCACAGGGTGGAAAATCCTACATTTTATCCAATAAAGCCACATAACCCACAGGTAATTTTAAACCCCTGGCTGTTAAGGCACCCACAGCATTTTCTATATTTTTCCCAGAGTGCTAAGAGAGTTTTATTAGAGAAAAACAACAGAAGTTACTGAGACTGGTATGACGATCTGGCTGACAATTTCAGGAGATACCTGTCCTCAAAGAACCTCTTCTCATCAGGACCACGATCTGCTCATGTGTGAAGGAAAGTGTGTATTTATATAACTTCCAATTTTTGTTCTAAAGAGCACTGAAAAATTTGACTCTGGATGAGATTTACATTTCCAGAGAGACACCTGACGAATTTATTTTTCCCATCACGTTATGAGAAAGAAAACTCTCCGCAGTTTTCTGCAGATCACCTGTCTTAAGAGTAACCTATAAAAGGTGCAAAGATCAAGAATCACGTTCCATATCTGTAATTCGTGATTTTCAACAACAACAACAAAAAGTAGAATTAAGACTCCATACTTTTGCTCACGGTATCTCCTCCAAACACCAGCACATGCACAAATTATCTCAGTTTTGTACAGGATGTGAGTCATGGAAAGAACACAAGAATGGGAATTAAAGCACGCAACATGGACACATTGGATTCAAAGAGCTCCCCCCCACCCAAATGATACTTAAGTATTAACTATCAAGTATTAAGTTCTAATTTGCCCCTAGAACCTAGAGCTAATGGCATGGAAGTGGAGTGGGAAGCTCTTCCCAAGCTCTCCCTTTCTGCATCTGCAAGTGCAAGACTTTGGCCTTTAACTGCCTCAATTACCCCACATATCTTTGGCTTCCTTTGATAGTTTTTCATTCTTTTCCCTAATCATCCAATTTTTCTATATCAAATTAAAATCAATACACTGCTTGATCTCACACTTGTTACTGATGACAAAAGCGTAAGTTCTTTCTTTATTTTCTTTGTAGAATAATAATGCAGATGTTCTGAGATAGGTACCGGTAAATCACTGACTGTAGACAGTGCAGTATATTAACATTTCCAACACTAGCTAAACCTTAAATTTGTTTCCTCCAAAGACATCTCTTGAGGTTTTCAGGAAGAACACGTTGTCACACACCACTCATTTGCTCAGGATTGATGCTGGATGAAGACCATCACATCAACCAGACTGTCTTCTTTGCATAGCTCATGAGATTTTTTTTAACATTTCATAGACCCATCTAATTTTAGCCCCCTACAAGTAGTTAATAATAATACGACATGATATATTACTCTACACTAGTCTTGCACAAACCATTTTGATCACAAGTCCACAGCAAGCAATATTTTATTTGCACAGACCCCACTGCAGAATCAGACCATAAAACAAGATAGTAATGTTTAGTGGATAGTGCCTTAAACATCAAAAGTCATCATCCCAATGATTCATCTGTATTTTTAATCATAAACCATGGAAGAAGACCACTTACTGTTCACTTTAAAATACAGCAGTGCAGTCCACCATGTGACAGATACAGAACTTGGGATGAACAAACCCAAACAACACCCCCCACCCAAAATAAAAGAACCTAAGCAAAAAATCCCACTAACCTTCACTCAAGTCTGAAAATCTAGACTGTGTCTAAAAACCTTGGTCAAAACTCTGAGAGGAATATAATTTATGCTGTTAACAATTTATGTATGACTTGAATAAATGTAAACTGGACCATCTGGAAAAGATTTATAAACATGTCTACATATCTGTATAGAAAATCACGCACTTGAAACCTCAATTTACAAAAAATAGAAGCGAGAGGCCATAAAGTATAAATTTAAATCATTATAGCAGTGCATTACATTTCAAAAGAACAATAAAGAAGTGTAACTACACTGCAAAGGGCTTCCTTAGAACTTCTCCATTACGCATGACATATATTCCTTTAATGACTGTAGTGATTTGTCTGTAGATGACCCATGAGATGATTTTGCTGAAGCCCATGAATATTCTGCACTGCAACAGTTGCTGCTGACCTTTGATACTGTGGACTGCTTTCTGCTCAGTTTGAAGCAAGTTTATATCTGTGAGCCTGCATCATTACATTATAAAGAATATGACCTGTGTTTTCAAGCAGCTTTATTTGAAAGCATTGTTCTTCCATGGAAGATAATTTACCACTTCATGCCTAATAATTAGTAGCTCTATTTCTATATGCTGAACAGATTTGTGTACATAGGCTTTCATATATTTTTTCCTGACATGAAAAAAGAAAGTAAGGAGAAAGATTAAAAGATGACACAAAAACATCGTGACAAAAAAATAACCAAATAATAACCACAAATTACAGAAAATAAAAATAGTTTTGCAATAAGCTTGTGTATCTGCTGCTGTAAACACTCAGTTGTAATGCAGATAATCTAGAAATACATCAGCATGAGATTCACAGGGCACAGCTCCACCCATGCTGTATTTGACCAATATGAGTGTTCTGCTTGCCTAAGTTTCCAGTAACTGTATTACTTATTGGGCTCAAAAATTTTATATTTCATATTTGCTAATACTAGCTTTGATAGGCAGACTGCAGAACCAGAACAAACACTTCTCATATTTGACAGTGGTGTCCATACGATTACTTGAGGAGGCAGATAATTATGCAGACATTGTCTCATATCCTTCCCCAACTGCATATTTCCTATCAGCTCCACCTCCATTGAGATGCACAGGTTTTTCCCCACCCACTGCTTAAAAAGCCTTGTGGTTTTTAAGTATTCTTCTCCTAACATTGCCACACTCTTGATGCTCCTGATGCTGTTCCTGATATTGCTCTTCAACGCTTGATAATTTGGCCTTCAACCAGTAACATAAGCCCTTCCCCTTCCAAAATACTGCTGCTGCTACAAATCAGCAACCTCTACACTCCATAGACAGAACTCACAGTGGCTAAGGGCACCTACGTGGGATCCTCCATATAACTGGCTCAGCAGCAATTCCAGCCACCACAAGCTCTTATCAATATCTGGTGCCACCCCATTTTCATGTCAACGAGGAGAAGGGCAGGGAGCACTTTTTCTAACACAGAGGCTTGGAAATTCACACAGCAGCCTGAGACAGCTGCAGTAAACTGCTCTAGTGTAAGTTACACATGCATTAACACTTTAGCACACATAGATTAGTATTCCTTTGCTGGAATATTTCATGTTGTGCTAGAAGAGTTAGAACACTTCCACACTAAAATGCCAATTTAAAAGTAACAAGCAAGCATTAAACGATGTAGGTTAATCCCCTGTGCTCCCTAATGCCCAAACTGATCTAGCTAAAATTTTCTAAGAAAACAACTTTTCTTATAGTGAAGAGGGACTGCATCCCTGAGGTCTTCCTCTTCACCAAGGGCTCAGCCACCACTCACCTCCCTTCACCAAAAGCAGAGGGCACCCAAGCCACTCCATGGAGAAACTCAACAAGCTTTAGCTCTGCAGCACAGAGGCAAAGCCAGCCACTGCCTGGGGGCTCCAGGGTGGCCACAGGAGGACACCCAGAGTAGGAAAGCACCCCTCCCACACTCCCAAAGCCTCACTGAGGAAGCACCTGCATGTTGTGCCTAACCCAAAACACCAAACATCAGTGAGGAAAAGTGCTCACACCCCTCGCAGGTACCCCAGCAGAAGCAATCAGGCTTTTGATATGTACAGGGCAGTCCCTCCTATGCACTTTGACAATCAAGACTTTCTAGTTTCAAATTAGGCAACTACTTAATGAGAAAATTAGGTAATTAGCAGATGCTTTTGACCTTAATCTCTTTTTAACTTCACTCCTCATCTGTTAAATGAAATGAAATTCATCATCCTACACTGCATAAAGGTTAATTAACACTTGTGGGCTACCAATGAACTACCCTAAGTGCTGCAGCAAGGTCAGTGTTTAAATGCATGCATTTTCTTGAGAAGTAAGATTAAAAGCCTTCCCATAAAAATAACAGAGAGACACAAGAAGAAAATAAAGGTAACTCAAAATATCAACCAGCTGCTTTATAGGAAGAATCACCTTTTCAGAGTTCTAATTTGGAGGAGACTATGACCAAGTAATTAAAAGCTGCATCTTAATACCTATATGATCCAGAAGATTCAATACAGTCTTGAAAGACAACCCCAATTCTGACTTCTAAGTTCAGTCTGACTTCCCACTTTAGAACACTCTTCTTTAATCTTCTGTCTTTAATGTACAAATCTCCAAAAAGACGGCAGCATTAATTGTCACTGATCTGCTCAACACAATGAATGATAACTACAATCAGGCTCAGAAAAAAGTACTGCTATCCAAAACATCACAAAGTCCAGTGAACGCACAGAGTTCATGGAGAAACATGCGACTATCTGAAACACTGGTTTTCCTGGAGTATTCTGCAAACTCAATTGCACAGACAGGTACCAGCAGTTACGTGGCAGGCAAAGAAGTTGTTGTGGAGGCTTGTAAATGGAAAGGGAGAGAGAGGAAGGAGGGGAGAAGAGAGGGGAAAAAAGAAAAAAAGCCCTCACAGTCATCTCAGATTCTCCGTCTCTCTCTGCACCCCTCCCTTCACCCACGACCAATTATTTTTTAACTGCTCTTGCCAGAGTGATGGTGTTAACTCATGCTCAAAGTAATGTCCACAAATTTTAGGAATTTTTTTTTCAGAATTTAAGCCCCAATTCATACAGGTTACCTCTCATTATCCAAGTTCTATTTGCAGAACATATTTCCAAAATATACACTTTTCTAGTCACATGTGAATAAAATCCAAGTTTGCAAAACACTCAATCTTTAGATTGCAACAACAGGAAAAGTCCAACAATCCCCATCGCTGGCAGCGTATCTCTGCTGCAAAGCATTTCAATTCAGTAGTACCAACATACTTTCAATCTGACACTTATGGAAACCTTCCAATACCTTAAATATTTATTGCTTATTTGGGCAACTAACTTAACCTGATGTGCTTGTGGTATGCTTTTAACAAGTACAATTTTGCCCCAGAGGAAGGAAGTTCCTACTCGAAGATTGCTATATTCTCATCAATCCTAGAGCATCATTTCAGCAGCAAAATAGAAAAGCACTGAAATCATTAAGTGAGATACCATCAGGCAAAACAAAATACCCTCTTCTTTTATGGATACATTTTATTTTGTACCATGCAATGTTTACTTACAAAATTCTACTCATCTCGAATCCTGGCACACAAATGAATAATCTCTAGTTTCTGTTATCTAACAATCAAGTCAGACATTATCTCTGTAAATAAGCCTTGGAACATTTCTGAAATTTTTTGTACTGGATGCTTCATTGTGCTGCACATTTTCTTCCCCCAGGACTCATAAATATCTAATTTGTAACATCAAAAATACCACTGTACAAACCAAGTTTCTTTGATCTCATACTGTGCTATTCTAAGCCGATGTATCGTAAATGCCACTATGCAAAACTCCATCAAGAAAAACAGAATCCTGGCCTGTAGTATAAATTTCCTTTCCCAAAGAAATCTGGACCCCCTTCTCCCAAAATACTAATCCACCCTGGAGGGAAAGCCTTCCCTTTCAGCTCTGCTGGAAAAAGCAGGATCTGAGCATTTCTGTGCTCAGCAGAAACACGCTTACACCAGAGCAGGGGGAGGTACGAGCGCTGGGGTACACAGCGTGTATTTCACGGCTCTTATCATGCCAAGTCACAGGACACGGTGATTTCAGATAAAGGGAAAACCTGTTTTGAAATAAACTTACCAACTCACTGCCTTATCTTAGTTTTCTGGTATTTCAGGTATAGGAATTCCTTCCACTTACTCACAGCCCTATGTGGCTGCTGCTTTATTATCTCTCTATACCAGAGCCCATTCAGTAAATGCCAACTTTCAACTTCCTCTCTGACAAGCTGAAGTGACCTTGAAGAGTTACTGTCCTTCTCCACATCTTCTTATCCAAAACCTAAGGATGACAATACACTCTCTCCCTTGTAAAAAATAACCTCTAAGAGACAAGCCTTCTGGTGGGAGTATTCATTCCCATGTTAGTTTTTGTCTTGTGACCATCCACCCACAGCTGTGCCGCAGTGGGGCCGGAGCAGCCGGTTGTGCTTGCAAGCCCATCATGCTCTGTCCATCCCACTGGGCAGCATCTCCTGCACAAGGCACTCCTTATCCCAGCTCTGTGAGACAAATGTTACCCTTGCTGCTGCAGGGGATACCATCTTGCAGTCGTTCCATCTGCCCTGTGTCTCATGAGCAAGACCAGACGTAAGGTTTGGATTTGGTATTTTTAAAAGTCCGTTGTTTCTTGGGAATGCGATACTAAAGCTCTCTAATCACAAGCTTGAACCAACTCAACATTTGGAACAGCAGCAGTGAAATTCCTGCTTTTGTTTACCTCCACCAAGATGCTTCCACAGCTTCTGCAACTGCCTGCAGTTTTGGTACTCCAGGAACACCTCTACGATAGCTCATGTTTACTCCAGGTGGAACCAAATCCACAGCAGTTTTGGTTGGTTGGGGTATTTTTGCATAGAAAAAAAACCTAACCTGTCTCCATACCAATCAATCTATAGACACAGCTAAGCCATCTGCTTGATTTCAAGGATAAAGCACATGGCTCCCACACAGCCAACCTGGAAGGTGGTACCTGCAACTACTCATCACACATTAGTCACAATCTCCAACTCTGTTACTACACAGGAGGAACTGTTGAGAAATAAATGGAATATGTGCATATATCTGTCACAGAAAACACAGGCCAGAGAACAATAAGAAGTATCTATGCTGCTGAAAGTCAACAGCCATCCTCAAAAACAGGGACTGAATATAAATACAATTAAACTGACTGGTTTTTTAGTTAAGCTCTTTTCATTTTGCTATGTTAGCAATTAAACAGCCTCGGTGAAGTAACAGCTGTAAACAAGGTGTGGGTGGAAAGCATTGCTCACACCTTTCCTGCTGCTGTGGCTGCTGCTGCCTGACAGGAGACTGACTGTCCTGCACCACGCTGCTTCTCAAGAGCTGTAGAAATATTTAATATTAACATTTGTTATTTTACTGTCTTTTAAACAATTCAGACTGCAGATCTATCATCAAGTGCTGTCATATGCTCTTTAGCAAGGACACTATCAACAAGTTTCCACAAATGCTCTGAAAACAAATGAGGTAATAGTGAAACGAAATGGATTTAATTCACGGAAAGGAAGAACCCTTGAACAGCATGGCAGACATCTGTATGTGTGACTGCACATATATTTTACAAAGCTGCAGCTAGGCTGCTTCCACAGAAATGAATACATAAAAAAGAAGTCAGTTTCAATCATAATTTCAGTTGCTAATCCTGGCACTATTACACCTAAAAGGGAAAACTCCCCAGAAAAGGGAGGAATTAGGTCTCACCTTTATTTAGGCCAAATCACAAAGCAGGTTTCAAAATTGAAATAAAGCAAAGCAAACACAAACATTCAGAAACAGTGTCACATGATGCTACAACTTCCCAGAGAAAACTCAACCAAGAACATTTTGGTTGACATAGGCAGGCTAAAATCTTCTAATATTTCACCTTGAATGTATTTTATGTAGAAGTCCTACACAAAATTGAACTATCACAATTGCTGTTGATAAATTACATGCATGTGTGCATGGAATTTGCTTACATGGGAAAAATGCCTTTTCATGGGGATACTTTTTCCTTTCTTCTAAAGGATCCCATAGAAAAACACACTTCTGCGTGGAACGTTTGCCAAATTTTGTCCACTCGAAAGGGATATGCCTATCAGAGTTGCTTACATACAATCACATTTTGTATTGTAACCTGGTTACTTATATGATCTTTCTATAGATGGGGTCTCTGAAGCATAAAAAATCTTCAGCTTTCTTTTCCCACTATTTGCTACAAAGCAACAGTTTTTAGGTAAATAATGCAGCCCTGAAAATAGCAAGGGAGATGTGACTGATCATGGATATATTCAGTATTACAAATACTACAAGTGCTACAAATACCTGATAGGAAAACAAGACTTGAATATGGTTGGGACTAAGTAGCAGCAGTGCCACAAATTACAAAAAAGTTGCATTTTTCCATTTTACTTCCTTCTTCCTCAAAATTAAGATATTAATTAGTCAAGAACTGATAACAATCAAAGCCTCCTCAGAAAGAGAAATTTTTATTTACTAAAGTACACGATTTCAAAAAAAAGCAGGAACATTTTGCTGCAAAAGCACACGAGCACCAATGCAACCAGAAAGCCTCTGAACTGCCATTCAACCCACCACTGCCACATCAGGTGTCGGTCCCTTGCAGACCTATGTCAGAGCTCTTCTCTTGCTACCACTAGGTAACACTTTCAGCTTTTTGTAACAGATCAGGAACAGCAATGCTACGTAAGGCCTGCCTGAACCCACATAAATAAAGTTCACAGACTTATTACTGAACATTCCCACTCCAAAAGTGAAAAGTATACTGGAAAAAGCTAGGTATTGTAGGTCTCCAGTGTTTGCAATTCAGTTTTATTCTTTTTTTTTAAATCCTGGAGATTTCTATTTGTTTGATAACTGTGGGGGGAACAATCTAAAGCCAAAAACATAATAGTTACTCTGAAAGCAGCTATTATCTTAAACCACTGAATTATCTAGTTTATTCCACTAATGCTTATGTTTTAGAACTGATTAATTCCACATACACTTACTAAGCATTAGCTATGCTAATTCAGCTATTTATACATATAAAAGAGCCATCCAGGAGAAGACTATTTCCACATAATACTGCCAGCCAAAATAACAGGATCCCTCATGCATGAAAAATACTCCTCACACCACAAAACAATACATCAACAGGAACAAAATTATTTTATAACTTTTCAGCATCATCTAACCTTTCCAATAATCTTATTTGATGACTTTTATTTTATTTTTAACAAATTGTGGTTTTGGGGCTGTAGCCTGGGGTATGGCCACATAAACCAGCAGGGAGCAACCTCAAGAGAGAGTTAACAGCATCACAGCTTCCATGTTGTGATGGAACACACTAACTCAAGCACACTGCTCTTACTCAAGACTAAATGCCAGCTTGTTTAACCTACTAATCCACATTTACTAACCCACTGTGTCAACACGCTCCGAGTTTCCGCCTTCACTTAGCCCTCTGCAACTCCTGTGCAAGCCCACGCTCTAACTAGGTGTGACCATTCTTGCAGCCTGCAAGTTGCACAGGACAAAGTTCTCCTGCCAGAGCGCTCCGTGACACGCAACCTGCACACCTGGGAGAGCTGGGGAAGGCCTCCCAGAAAGGAGGAGAGGACAAGTGACCGTGCCACAGCAGGGCCAGGAGCACAGCTCTGCCCCCACCAGCTCCTGCTAAACCCCTGCCCAACAGCCCTCAGGGGCACTCTGCCACCACCCACACAATGTAACCTCAGAACAGAAACTGCACACCATCAGTGCGAGCCAGGGTGACATTGCAGCTCTGATTTTTTTGCCTCTATCATCTAAGAAAAGCAACCTCAAAAAATACCTTAATGCTCAAGACATTGTGCCACTGATTTGCCAAGTAGGTAAAATCACGCAAAAACCTGAAGGGTCAGCTCAAACCAGGTTCTTGTGGAAGTGAATGCTCCCTCTGATGCATTTCATAGGTATCAGAAACTGGACTGTGGGTATTACCATGATTTTAAATGCTTCTGAAGAGCTTCACAGGCAAATAAGGGCAAACCCAACAAATCCATGCATTTTTAGAACATACAAAGAACAGAAAAGGTGCTGGAAGAGAAGAGCAAAGCAAGAAGATGTGTCACCTAAATCCTGTTTTTATGATGTGTAACGGCATCTTCTCATCACACAATAAAGAACTGTGACTAATGGCTGTCATGTCTGGTTATTCCTTCTTCCCTGCTCACAGGGATCTGCATGTCCAGCACTTTTTCAGTATTTCTTTGCAAGTTCTGCTCTCAAAGCTGCTCTGGCTCTCTGCAGAAGGAGCAGGTGGAAGAAGTCTTTTTGCTGTGCAAGCTGCAAGAGGGAAGTTTCCAATGCCACCTCTTTCCTGCTGAATTTACTTCTTTGTGTGAAGCAGGGGTGTGATGTAGGGTTCATAAAGATACTTTCTTAATCGGGGCATTACTCAAAATTTGAGAGCAAAGACTTGGTGCCGAGAAAGTGTGTGCAGTCTGAACCTTTCTATCTGACCTTTAATGACAAGTCTGCTGTGTCAACTCCACCTCTGACATTTCACCAATTTTGATACTTCAGCAACTTCAAGTGTGGCTTGCAGTTGCTTCAACGTGCAATTACTTTCTGCAACTGATAAAAAACACTAACCATTACCCTGCACAAGTCACTATTATCTCCTCAACCCCCTTCTGATGACTAATACATGTTCCTAGAACTGTTAGGAGCCAGCTAGAGACCTGAACTGGCAAAACAGAAAAAACGTTACCCCAAAAAGATACTACAGTTCTAAAAGGTAACTATGAAGTCAAAGAAAGGAGACTTCCACTGAGTCAAGGTATTAACCTTCTGAATAGTGTGAGATGAAAATCCCTCCTGACCTTTACAGTATTTGCAATTTTATGTTGTACACACATAGCACTGCATGCACTAGAAAGAAAAAGGCTCTTTTAACACCCAAATACTTACAGCACAGTCCCTTATGCCCGATACTAATTCAAATTAAGTACTTTTGCACCAGCACCTGTGCAGGGAAGCAAGGCAGCAGGAACAGCCGTATGTGCCAGCCACTGTCACTGTCTGCCAGCGAAGCAGGTGGCAAAGCCACTGCCAGTCGAGGTGCCCTCCACAGCAGAGTGACAGCCCCTTGCCAGAGGCACCAAGCCCAAGGCAGACTCGGTGTCACCCCCAGAGAAACCCTGCAGAGCCACGGCCACAACCCCACCTTTACCATCAATGCCTGCAGCAACTGGCGAACCCCCACTGTGAAAAAACCCTAAGCAAACTCTCTACTAGTCTTAACACTAAAGACAAATGCTTTCAAATCAAGAGTCTGAGGGCAATCAAGCTTAAAAATACCGGGTTTTGGTATTTTTGTTTGGGTTTTTTCCCTGTTTATAAACACCAATTTCAATGCCAAGTGTCACTGGAGGCAAATATTTAATCTAGAAGCATGCCAATTGAAGATCTGTTTGCAGGTAAATATTTCCCTTGGTCAAACTCAAAACTCCTATCCTGATCTGTATTGTTTGAAATAAATTCCAGTCCATATCCAATATGATAGATATGCTCTTCCTAAGGGACATGCCCTTGCCTTAGCTTAAATTATAAAAGGCTAATTAGAAAAAAGTAGAAAAAAAGAATTCTTTCCTACTGACAGCAGACAAGCTTTTTTAAAAATCTAATTAAGCTGCCTATCAGCACTTGTGCCTCGTAAGTTGAAAGGAAATGCTAGTTCTCTACTGCTGAACTAGGAATTAACTTTTAGCTTTGGCAAGAAATGGGCAATTAGAGGTGTGTACAATGATATCTGTGCACAAAACAAATTGCAAAGGTAAGAAAGTTCCTATAGAAAAGTATATCACTATAGGATACTCCTTGTTTTAAAAATTAAGTTATACCCAAAACCCTCACCTGAAATACTTCAGTATAAAGCCTTAAGCTCCTTTAAATAAAGCAAGAATGAGCATGTATGGCCCAAGAAAAAGAAGAAAAAAAAAAAAGCAAACAACTTTCTACAACTTAATCTCAGGCTTTTCCATACTTGTTACCAGTGCAAAGTTGCTAAAAGCCCTCAAGGCTGAAGTTAGAAATTTCATAGGAACAAAGCATTTGGTGATTCTTCATCATACCAGTTTCTTATCAGTGTAACTTTACACGCAAACCAACACACAGTTACTGGAAAACTTGATATAAAGGTATATTAGGTTTAACTGTACAAGTAGGAATCTAGTTTTAAATCCTCAAAACACACTACCCTGCTAAGAATATCCAAGGCCACATTTTCTTTTAACTACAAATGCTAACTCTTATCCAGCAAAATGCTCAATCTTTTATCAAGTTTTTAGTCAAAATAATTTCCTAAGATGCAGAAAAAAATTAAAATAGAACATACACATCGAGAAAAGAATGCATTTCTTGCATCTTATTTTGTTGGATTTCTATACAAACCTCAAAGGTAAGTCGATTAAGTCACACTCCCTTTAGAACTTCCAAGATACGCCTCAAGCTGAAGTTTGAGACACTGCTACATTTTTTACAAACAATCACAGAAACTCTTGCAAAAAGCCATTAAAGTAACTGAAAATACTGGTCACATAAACCTCTACATATTGGTAACAAAACCCCAAGCTATAGCCATAAAAATTGCTGTTCTTTTGAATTTTTTTCTGAAGACAAACAGCTAAACATTAGCTTTTCTTTTTCTACAGTAAAAATTCTTACAAGCCTGCAAAAAAATTGTACAAAGCACTTAGAGTGTTAACATTTTCAATATACCCTCCCCTCTTTCTTGGGGGTTGCAACATCCTGAATTCTAAACCAAATGCTTTGAATTTTGAAGCAGATAAAGTACAGCGTGCATTGCTCACTTTAACAAAGTACACTATAGCAAGGTCATTCCTTTCTTCCACTAAATACCCATAAAAATCTGTGCATTAAGCACTTGCTTTTATTTTTTTTTTTTTAGCAAACTTTCCCGTGGACCATCGTATTTTCGGCCACAACTGTAAGGTTTTACACACAAGATGCTGCATTTATACCCGAACTGCACGGCATGAATCAGCAAACAAAGAACGGGTGCTCGGTGATGTCTGTTTCATTCGCAGTAAAACACTTCCACACCGTGTACAAGAGGAACGCACTCTATCTCTGATAGGATTTCTTGGTTAGGGTTATTTGGCTGGTCGGTCTTTTTAAGACCATATACTTTTCATAGCTACAGTCAGAATGCTGCCATTAATTACCTACTTTGCACTCAAGAGAGACTGTTTTGACAGCAGCTGTTTAAAGAAAGGAAATATGCATTGAAATGTTTCATTTTTACTATGAAACTGGTAAAAATAAAGGGAGAAGGGGAGAAAACCCTTAGCTCTGAAGGGCAAATACAGGTTCCCCAGACAGAGAAAGCTGCAGCAGGCGCAGTTCTGACCTCCCCACGCTGAACTTTACTGCCGCCTGCCTGAGGCCCCACGAGTCTCACCGGGGATTCCTCCGACTTTTCCTTTGGAGAGCGTCAAACAGAGAGGTCCAAAGGAAAGGCTGGACACGCAAGAGCCGCCCTTTGACGAGGGCTGCGAAAGGTCCCTTGCACGAAACTCTTCCTCGCCCCAGCCCCGGTCCGTCGGGACCCACGCTGCTCCGCGCCTTCTGCCCAGCGAGCACTAACTTCATCATCATCGCCGCTATCCACACACGTCCCGATTTTATTTAGTTACCTTTTTTTGTTAATTTTGTCGCGGTGCGGATGCCGCACGGCAGCGAGCCCCTCAGCCCCTGGGCAGGCACACCTTGCAGGCTGCTGCCGGGGGCGCGGAGCCACCCTCACACCTCGCAGGGGNGGGCCGGGCCGGGGAGGGGCCGCCCGCAGGCGGCGGCCACGCGCTCGCGGCGGCACCGGCCGGGGCCCCCCGGGGCCTGCTCGGGAGGGAAGCGGAGCTGCTCCCGAACGGGAAACCGGCAGCTGCTCGCACACGGGCAGGGGGCTGCACCCTCCCCACAGGGCACCGCAGCAATCGGGAACCGACACCCCCGCCCCGGTGCCACCGCGCCGCACGGTGCTCACGGCCGGGGCCACAGCGGTGCGTGGGCTATAAACAGCCCAACAGCGATCCGTCTGTCCGCGCTTTGGGCATAAAGAACCTCCACAAATGACTAACGACACTACCCTCGCTCGATGCAGATAAACCATTATTGTNAAAAAAATTAAAATAGAACATACACATCGAGAAAAGAATGCATTTCTTGCATCTTATTTTGTTGGATTTCTATACAAACCTCAAAGGTAAGTCGATTAAGTCACACTCCCTTTAGAACTTCCAAGATACGCCTCAAGCTGAAGTTTGAGACACTGCTACATTTTTTACAAACAATCACAGAAACTCTTGCAAAAAGCCATTAAAGTAAGTGAAAATACTGGTCACATAAACCTCTACATATTGGTAACAAAACCCCAAGCTATAGCCATAAAAATTGCTGTTCTTTTGAATTTTTTTCTGAAGACAAACAGCTAAACATTAGCTTTTCTTTTTCTACAGTAAAAATTCTTACAAGCCTGCAAAAAAATTGTACAAAGCACTTAGAGTGTTAACATTTTCAATATACCCTCCCCTCTTTCTTGGGGGTTGCAACATCCTGAATTCTAAACCAAATGCTTTGAATTTTGAAGCAGATAAAGTACAGCGTGCATTGCTCACTTTAACAAAGTACACTATAGCAAGGTCATTCCTTTCTTCCACTAAATACCCATAAAAATCTGTGCATTAAGCACTTGCTCTTATTTTTTTTTTAGCAAACTTTCCCGTGGACCATCGTATTTTCGGCCACAACTGTAAGGTTTTACACACAAGATGCTGCATTTATACCCGAACTGCACGGCATGAATCAGCAAACAAAGAACGGGTGCTCGGTGATGTCTGTTTCATTCGCAGTAAAACACTTCCACACCGTGTACAAGAGGAACGCACTCTATCTCTGATAGGATTTCTTGGTTAGGGTTATTTGGCTGGTCGGTCTTTTTAAGACCATATACTTTTCATAGCTACAGTCAGAATGCTGCCATTAATTACCTACTTTGCACTCAAGAGAGACTGTTTTGACAGCAGCTGTTTAAAGAAAGGAAATATGCATTGAAATGTTTCATTTTTACTATGAAACTGGTAAAAATAAAGGGAGAAGGGGAGAAAACCCTTAGCTCTGAAGGGCAAATACAGGTTCCCCAGACAGAGAAAGCTGCAGCAGGCGCAGTTCTGACCTCCCCACGCTGAACTTTACTGCCGCCTGCCTGAGGCCCCACGAGTCTCACCGGGGATTCCTCCGACTTTTCCTTTGGAGAGCGTCAAACAGAGAGGTCCAAAGGAAAGGCTGGACACGCAAGAGCCGCCCTTTGACGAGGGCTGCGAAAGGTCCCTTGCACGAAACTCTTCCTCGCCCCAGCCCCGGTCCGTCGGGACCCACGCTGCTCCGCGCCTTCTGCCCAGCGAGCACTAACTTCATCATCATCGCCGCTATCCACACACGTCCCGATTTTATTTAGTTACCTTTTTTTGTTAATTTTGTCGCGGTGCGGATGCCGCACGGCAGCGAGCCCCTCAGCCCCTGGGCAGGCACACCTTGCAGGCTGCTGCCGGGGGCGCGGAGCCACCCTCACACCTCGCAGGGGAGAGTCTACCCCGGCATTGACAGGCTCGCCCTTCTCCCCTCCAGGGATGGGAGATGCGGAGCGGAGAGCGCTGGGGTCGCTCCGAGCGAGCCCTCCCGGCGCGGGGCAGCGCGGTACTTTACCCGTGCAGAAGGTGGCGAGCGCCGAGGGGTCGCAGGCTGCGGCCAGGCAGGACAAGCCTTCCTCCATCCCCGCGGCCGCCAGCGGCGCCGAGCCGGCCCCGCCGCCCTCCTCGCCTCAGCGAGAGCTCCCGCGCCCCGGCCCGGCCGGCGGGCGCCCAGCACACNCGCCCCGGTGCCACCGCGCCGCACGGTGCTCACGGCCGGGGCCACAGCGGTGCGTGGGCTATAAACAGCCCAACAGCGATCCGTCTGTCCGCGCTTTGGGCATAAAGAACCTCCACAAATGACTAACGACACTACCCTCGCTCGATGCAGATAAACCATTATTGTTTCAAAGCATGTCTGTCTGTCTGTCAGGAACGGCACAGATCTATCGTCAGTCACAGCGCGACAGGAGGAGTGACAGGAGCAGCGACAGGGGGAGTTCACACGGGGGGGAAGAAGGGCACAGCAGTTTGCTCAGAATTATATTGGAATATTTTTCACATGACATCGTTTCGAGACGCAAAAGCAATGACATCACTGGCAACATACTCATATCCATTATACGAAAACTAAGCAAAATATCATGGCTTAAAAGCAGCAGCTTTGCAAAGCTATCGTTCTGTTCAGCAGAAGGGAACTCGTATTACAAATGCATTACAATCTATTTAATGTGATCATGATTTTGTCTGTCTTGCAAGACGAAGCATAGCCAGATGAGAACTAATGAATGCAACATGTGTTCATTCTTTTGGTAGCCGTGCCTGAAGCCAATTGGCAGAATGACTACAGCAAGATAAATGTCAAAACAAAACTATTTGTGAATATGTACTGCATGTATTTTGACTCATCTATCATACTTGAAATAGTTTATTATTTTCAAGATTTGCAAGCATATTAAATAACTCTGGATTAAAGTTTACATTTCCAGACAACAGTGGGATAGTAAAAAAAAAACGGGGGGGGAGGGGAAGTCCATATCTCCATTCAAAAAACAAGGAGGGGCAGCACCTTTTTTCCATCATCAGAAATGGTTGATGAGAAGGTTAATAGGCTCATAAGAACGCATAAAATTAAGACAGAACACAACTAGTTTTGTGTGTTTTCCCCATGATTAACAATCTACATAACTACAGTAGTATATTTCTTTTCCAGCAGCTCCTGATGATCGACTGGAGGAATCGACCTCTGCAGTGATCTAAAAAAAGAGATGGCAGTCAGCTGAACACAGCTCTGCAGTATGTAGTCAGCCAGACAACTACTGTGATTAATAAAAGGGGAAAGGACTAGGAAACTGTCTGGTGGAAGATGATAAAGTGTAAAAGGTAAGGGCACACAATTAAGGACCCTAATGAAGCCATGGGCCTCAACACACAGCTGTGGCACTGGGATAGACCAAGAACCCATGTTCCCAACTTGTCCCAATCCCTATGTTGCATCATGTCATTAAACAATCTTAATTGCAAGATGAAACACTGAGTCTTATCTTGGCTGGGTTGGGCAGACAGAAAAATTTAACACACACACTTTCGTATCCTTTCAAACTGAACATTCTTCCCAATACAACTATGAAACCTTGGAAGAAATGACAGGCAAAATGCCCCATGAGGCCAAACAGATATTGTATGCGCTGGTTAAATCAGTGCCAAGAGCAAAAGAGGCTTGATTTGCAATCTTAAGTGGCCATTAGTGCTCTGAACAATGACAGATTACATGCAACTTGCAAGAAGCATACAATGTAGTTCACACCAATAAATTTCTTTTTGAATATATCAATTTAGTAAGTAAAGCACGTCATATTAAAAAAGTTAGTATCTCCTACTGTAAAATGAGTATGAAACACTGCCATTTCTGGGCACCTTAGAGCTTAGTGTCTGCTCAATCGAAAGCATACAGGATGAGGTAGAAGGAACCAAAGAAAATGTTAGAGCACCATCAGAATGATCCTCTGAACTCTAACCTTTGAAACAAGATTTCAGAAGGCCCACTGTATACAGCTCACCCTGAAAACAGCAGAGGCCCTCTCAACCTACCCATCTCCTGTTCCCTTCTCAGCTGAAGACTTGATCGAAATTCCTTGAATTGCCTTTAAATCTCTCATGAGCACCTTACCTCCTTGTTAGGATTTTTCACTCTTCTGTCTCTGGCCCTTCTATCATACCTGTCCTTCTAAGCAACCTGCATCTTCAATAGTTACCTATCTCTACACTTTCCAAGCTTAAACACCATCTCAGCTTCCTCTTCTCTGCTGTTACTTAACATGAACGATGGGTGATGAGGTGCTCCTTTTAAGTATTTTAGATAGGCACAAATAATGAAAAAAACGCTTAAAATATGGCACAGACCAAAATAAAACACATACACAATGTAAGTCTTTGCTTAGGAAAAAGCTCTCAGGTTATTAGCAGCATAAAGCACGTTGCTACACCATAAAAAAACCTAACAAACACTCTTCAGTCTAACAAAATAAAGCCTGTTAAAGATCAGGAACAGAGCTCTGCACACTGTACAAGTACAGATTCATTCACTGCTTGTTTATCCCCAACACAGATATTGAGGAACACAACACATCTGGTGTTGTTCAGAAGAGTGAATGTCTCACAGACTGCAGCAGCATCAGGTTATGACTGCACAAAAGGAATGAATTTAGAAATACTGCAGATTTTCGTGAGTCAAAAAACACTCCAATGTGCCTTTTCTTCAGAGGTGGGAGCAAACGGTTCCTCCAGGTTTTGAAGACAGCCATAGGAAGGCATGAACTCTTGGAGTCACCACTTCCACGTGAAGAGGAGGATAAAGCAGGTCCCGATGCCCCATACCAGAAAAGTTGCCTTCCAGTCACCCAGAGCTAACTGAGGAAACTAGGGGTGTCCCCACCAAAACCACCATGCCTCCAGCTGCAGAACAGACACTTGTCCCCAGGACATCTTTAGTATTAAAAAATAAAAAAGAGGAAGATTATTTATTGAGCTTCCTTGGCAAGTGACACTGCTCCTAAGAAAGTATTTGTCATATGAAATTTGGAAATTGGTTTTCACAGAACTAGGGTTTCTTAATTTCCTTCAGATTTAGGAGATTTCAGATGCAAGAGGAAATCACAGTGTTATTTCTATCCAGAAGACTATTGGAAACTCTCCCTATCTATCTTTTATTCATGAAACCTGTAACTGTACCTAAACATCACAAAGTGGTAACTGTACTGACACTAGCTTAATGCCTGTCTTGCTGTTGAACTGCAAGAGGGCAGCACTAGTTAATTTTCTATTTCTCATATATATGAAATAAATCATGTTTCCACTAGCAAATAATCCTTCAACTACTTTGCTTTCTTCTTTCTGAAAAGAAAA
The DNA here is from genome assembly GCA_013397175.1 of Platysteira castanea. NCBI lineage: Eukaryota > Metazoa > Chordata > Aves > Passeriformes > Platysteira > Platysteira castanea. The sequence goes on along the minus strand of VYXC01004914.1, from coordinate 1,763,321 downwards.
TGCAGCAGTGTCTCAGTTGGCAATTAACCTCACTGCCAAACAGTATCACCCTTCAGCAGCTGCATTCATTAGCTTTATCCCATGGAAAAGAGAGCATAAAAGTAATTTCTTTAATAACTAGCCAATTCCTAAAGACCTAAAGCCTTTTATTACTTTTTCTTTAGGGGGGAAAAATTTCTTTCAGTTTGTTTTTAAACCCGTGTTCTATCTGCCATCACCTAGCAAGCACAACAGACCAAAACTATCTCATCAACTGAGATGAAATAATTAAACAGAGTTTTAGAAGACACACTTTGGTTAAGGATCCTCATTGCATCAAGCCTGTTTCCAGCAGAACTTGTGAGATGTACAGAGGTCAGTGAGCTATGAAGGACAAGGACAGTCCAGCAGGATCCAGTGCTCTCACTAATACCTGCGGGATGTGGCAGCCTCTGCTTGCTCCTCTTCACTCCAGGTGCTGGGCACTGTAATAAACCCTAATAAACCTAAGTTCCATTCTCTGAGGGATTAATTCCAAGAGTGATGAAAGGCAGGACCTTTGACTAGGATTAAGGTCACTTAGAGCTGGCATACAGCAGCACTACTGCTAAAATAAGCATCCTTGCCCTTCTCCTGCATCCTTCCCATTCTCATCCTGCTCCTGCCAACACAGCTCATGGGGCTGCACAAGGAAGCACACCAGGAGACTGAACAGCGTGAAACTTAACTCATCAGCATCAAAACAGGGAAACTCACCAGGCCAGTCATATGGTGTATGGCACAATGAGCCACGCTGCAGCAGCAGGGAGGTGGCAGCACTCTCTGGAAAGAGTGGTGGGAATCGTGTCTGTCAACAGCAGCTCAGCCCGTGGATGACTTAAGGAGATTGTGAAACAGCTACACTTGTAAGTCACATTTCATTGCCAGAAAACTGAGCAAAATAAGAACCGATACAGAAGAGAGTGAAGTCCCCAGCCAAGCAGTGCCAGGGCAGGTTGTGGCAGGGAGCACACGGCAGTGCCTGAGGCCCTTCCCTTATCACCTCGCTCCTAAGACTCTAAACTGAGCTCTTTCATCCTATGGCATTTTTCTCAAAGGGAGACAGCATGCAGAAAATGTGACAAACAAGAGGTGTACACTGGATCTTAAAAACTGCCCTGAGACTGTCCTCCACAACTAAACCATACCCAGGTTTGAACTAAACCATACTAAACCTAGGTCAACCAGCCTAGGAAAGTGATCAGAATAGGAAAATTTATTTTATTTATTGTCCAAAAACACATTGCTTAATTTGAAAAAGAAAGCCTGCAAATAATACAAAGCCCTCCAAATGCAAATGCATATTTTAAGAATAACCACAGGAATGCCTATTTTTGTCAGGTGGGTTTTCTGCTGCAGCAGCTGCACCAACACAAACGGAGGTGGCAGCAGGCTGATGTGGAGTGCAGGAAGGGTGGCAATGGGTAAGGCTGGTATTTCACTGAGCATAACATCAAACCACAGCTGTAGCATGCCTTCCGCTGCCTGCCTGGAGCACTTGCACAGCAGACTGCTTGCAGCTGCCTTCCTGCCTATCCAGCAGACAAGATGAAAAAGCACTAAATCTGAAACACAGACATAAAAAGGTTTTCCTCCTGCAAATTTCATGTTGGGCATATGTTCCAAACCGCAGTCCAGACCACATAACCTAGGTGGTGGCCCATGAAAATGTGCAACCCTGTCTGTGAGGAAAGGAAGAGCGAACAGTAGCATCCTTGTTAGATACAGCCTGTATCTTTAAGGAGATAATCATGCTTCATCTCTGGTCAAGAACTGAGCTTCAAACGCACATGATTTGCACAAGTGGTATTTTTAAAAGTACGGGTAAATTGTACAAGGTTGTCCGATATGATGCATTTTCATTCTCTGAAAGTGATCAGCAGAAGTTTGATTATTAATAATGACAATTAACTGGTGGTCTTAGTCATATCAAATCTATGGTTATAGACTACCTATGGTGAAATGACTGCTGTTCAACTATTTAGTTCATGCCAACAGAAAGAAAAATACTGCTTTTACCATGCAGAAGTGGGGAAACAGCGGTGCAGAGACCAGCTACAAACTGTTTTCTAATAAAGCACTTTCAAAATAAAATATCTACTTCTAGAAATACAACACTGCTTAAGAGTTGTGTATTCTTTCAGAAAATGATTATATGTTTTTCTTGCATGTCAAAACATCTCCAGATGTTGGCTGTTTCCATTAACATATTGCTGGAATGGTGATTATTTTTATTACTTTTAAAAGTAGTAAAAAATAAACTAAGAGTAAAAAACCTAAGAGAATTTGAAAGAGAACGCTATTTTTGACAGAGACAACTACTTTTTCGTTTACTATCCACCTTGAGATGCTGAGGAGGTAGAAAAAACCCCCACCAAAAAGCGCAATCCTTCCCACAAAACTAGTTCTTATTGAGGACGTCCAGCACAGGACTTGGGGATGCACAGAGGGCTTGCACAGTGGGTGACCAGCTCAGCTGTGCACTGGAGTGACGTGTGACTGCACTGCCATCACTCCACCCCATCCCAAAGGATGTGGCTCAGACATATGGCAAGGCATGTAGATGAGGAACAAACCTCATAGATGCCAGTCTGGCTTCATCTACACCTACAGCAACACCTTTTGGCTTCCAGACTTCTGCATATGCCAGCATAACCCAAATCTTCCACCCAAGGAGTGGGGTGATCATCTGCATTTGTGACCACACAGCAGAAACACAGCATCTCTGATTTAAATACTACCTAGTGCACGCAAATGTGATGCAGGTGTCAGACCTTATGCTATTGCTCCACTTCAGAGCCTGACCTTATCAAAAGATCATTTACAGCCACACAGTTTTGACATATTATATATAACAGCTGTACAACCCATAGATTAATTACCCTTCTGATGGCACAGGGTACTAAACAAAATTGTTTAAAGGGAATCTGTAGAAACAGTTTTATATCCATGTCATTCCTTTAAATTTAGTTGACAGCAGATTTTTGTACTCTTAAGGGAAATGGGTCACAATAATTAACATCATGGTTTATTTACAAATGTAAGACTGAACTATTGTGAAATCCTCAGGCAGGGTTTAAGACCTATGCTATTGAAAAAACACACAAGATATACATTTGTGTTTTTTCAAAAAGACAAATATGGAAATTCCTGTTTAATTCTCTTTTTTCCAGTAGTGCTCTCAGTATCCTAAAACTTGATGAAGATAAAATGGGAAGAACAAGCTATACTATTTCCACAAATTGCTTAATAAAAAACTGTCTTTAGAAGGAATCACCTTGATTCACATACAGAACTCCTAAGAGACCTTTCAACTAAGTTAAAAATAAAATCTGCCAGACTGGAAGTCATGCTTACTTGAAAGTCTGAGTAACATTATGGACATTAATACATGGACATTAACATTTTTTCTTCCTGCAGGAATAGCAGTATTACAAAAAAATTGTCACAACTTATACCTTTGCCAGCCTCTCTCTGTGGAGAATAACCAAAGGACAGTAAGAGACAAGCACCTCACCATTTTAGCTGGTAGCTCTTTCCAAAGAGTTGAGACCAAGGTCAACTTTTGACTACAGAAGTGTGTTGGTATTGCCAGAAAATAAACATTCTATAGGTCAGAAAAAAAATAACTTTTTCCTCTGGATCACCAATCCTGTTATGACAACTAAAGGTCAAAGCAAGGAACAAACAGTCTAATTTGAAAGAGGGATAAAGAGAGAGAGGGAACTGTGATGAGCAGAAGAGGTCTGATGGAACTGAGACTACACAGCTGTGTGAAGACAAGGACACACCATTCCATAGAGGAAAAACACCACACAAGAAAAAATGGAGAAGGTCCTCGGTGGCTTTAAGAAATGCAGTTGTATTTTTCAAGAATCCAGCTTACGAAAGATTCAGAGACTGACTAAAGGTCAGAAGCAGCAGGAATTTGATGGTATCACATTACCTAAGAGGCATTTCCATACACTGTGGAACCACCAGCCCTTAGAGGTGGGGATGGTTATGGCAACATATGAACAAGCTCACTATGTCCTTACTTCACCACAAGAAACTCCTGTACTCCAGATCTGCCTAGTTATCTTCACGTAATAAGAGCTGAAAAACAAGGGATCAATCTAGAACACACTGAAATCACAAGTTTTAAAGGAATTTAAGCCTCAAATGAAGAGTTTGCCCATTTGCTCTCTGAGAAGGATAAACTCCATGAGCAAAGTGAATAAAATACCACGGGTGATACGGCTACAACTAAAAGCAATTTCTTTGCTAGCAAAAGACACAACAGTACAGACTGGTCTAAGCTCCCAGCATCTTAGGATAAGGAATAAACTCTATGTATTTGCATACAAACTAAACTATAATAATAAAATCTATTTTCATGCCCTGCTTTTTTTTTTTTTTAAATACAGACTACAGAAGCATTTGTATTTTTTTTAATACACAACGGTATGAAGTTAGCAGTTTTCGTCTAACTAGCTGCTAACATGCAGGTTTACACACTGGATCACAGAATGGCCTGGGTTGGAAGGGACTTTAAAGTTCATTTAGTTCCAACTCCCTGCCATGGGCAGGGACACCTTCCACTAGACCACATTCCTCAGAGCTCCATCCTACCCAGCCTTGAACACTTCCAGGGATGAGGCATCCACAACTTTTCTGGGCAACATGTGCCAATGCCTCATCACACTCACAGTAAAGAATTTCTTCCTAAAACTGACTCTATACCTACTCTCAATTTGAATCCATTTCCATCTCTACGTGCTCTTGAAAAAAAGTCTCTCTCCATCATTCTTGCAGGCTCCCTTCAGTTACTGGAAGGCCACAATTAGGTCACCCCAAAAAGTTCTCACTTCCATGCTGAACAATCCCAAATCACTTAACCTTTTCTCACAGCAGAGTAATGAGCACAATTCCATAAGATTTTTAGGCAGGAACTTGACAAACACCTTTACACAAAGCTCTTTTTAATCCAAGTTTTGGGGATTGTGTATGAGTGTTTCTTTTTTAACACTAGGTTCTGAACATACAACTTCCATTTGAAATACATATTAGTTATGTATTTCATATTAGTTATGAAATGGACTGCAAACACTTTCTCTCATACCAGCTTGTACCATGTTTAAAGCACTCCACAAAGCCAAATGGAGAATTATGGAACTCTTAAATGCACATGGTTACACATCTTTTAAATTATGGACATAATAAAGCATCATTACATTTACAGTCTTTGATGCTCTCTAGTATTCCAAATTTTTAAAGTAAGTGACACTTGATCCCAAGACAGTCTTGAGATATAAAAGATGCCCAAACCTTAGTGAAGTGATCTAAATTAGTTAACAGAAATATTTTTTTTTTAAATCACACACACCAGAGGTTATATCTGACCACTAAAACAGTCAGTCCAATATACAAATTCACAAAAAATCCCACATTATTATCCTTATTCTGTCCTCAGGCCAAAAGAAGTTATAGCATGTTCAAGAAGTTTTAGTCAAAACAAGACAAGAAGACAACTAGTAACAGTGATTTATTTATCTGTAAGTCTGTAATCACCACGGAAGCTTATAGGACACTGAGTACCAGACGATGTTACAATTTCAGTGTAAGTTTTATTTGGTAGCAGCGTTTTGCTTGCTATCTCTATAAACAGGAAGACTCAGCTATTTCCTTCAACCAACTGCTAGTGACTTACTATGTTAACACATAGCCCACAGGAAAATCTACTTCAAAGTTAACAAACCTGCAAAGCTGGACATTTTATTTTATTTCTCCATGGGCTGTATTTACAGCATGAATATGTGTTGTTTTGTTGGGTTGTTTATTTTTGAGGATTTTTTCCAACATTGATGAAGGCTTCTACAGGAAAGCATGCACTACCAAATCATATTGAAGGACGTCAGAACAAAAGGAATAGTATTAGATAGTAATGGCAAGACTGGCTTAAGTACCACAAAAATTCCAGTCCCTGTTTCTTAAGTTTTCACTAAATGTTGCATGTTTCTTCAAGCATCATTTGAGGATGCATCCCACTGGCAATGTAACAGTTTTGAAGCAACATTAAGCGTGTTCACCCCCATCAGAAACACAGTTTTTCACGATTCTGTCAAATTGCTCAATATTCTGCCACCCCATATGAAAATAAAATGTAAAATTTTACTACAGCAATCAGGAATTAATGAACTGTTACAAGTCACTTCTGCAGCTTTCCTACACTCAGATGCTAACAAGTTTACATAGACACATTTGTATTGCAAAACTAACCCTCAAAACCACCTTGTTGAAAGTCTGTCACCCTGCAAGGTGGCTCACAAGGAGGCAGCTCCTCCCAGCTCCTTTAAAACAAAGTTAAGAGAGAGCAGTTGAGGACTGCAAACGACTATACTTCATATCTTTCAAGATTTTCTTAACAGAAGATTTATACCTCAGTATTTTATTTGCTATGCTCTTGACAGAATTCAAATCACTCGTTTTGTCTCACCACAGGAGAATTACCGGATGTAATGAGCAATTCATTTGATGGGTAATCAGGCAACTGATTTTACCTGCTACATTGCTATCAAGAGGCCAGCACTACCGTCCATTAAGGCAAATTACAGGTTTTCAAGCATACCTGCAATCAGATGAAATCAAGTTTGTTCTTGCAGCATCCTCAAAACCCATAGAGGATATGTGCATTGGAGGAACATGGGGAGAAGTGGAAAGAGGACAATTAAATTAAACAACCATTTGGAGGAAGCATCTTACTGTTTTCACTGATGAAATCAGATCTATGGCATTAAAAAGGACATGAGAGAACATGGCTTATTTGCGTTGTCTTCTTCCTTTTCTCATTTATAAACCAACTGCTATTCTTAGGCAGGATATACATGAGAAGGAATGTATTAGCAAACAGTAAACTGAGTTTGTAATCCAATCTTAATCACCCACCTCAAGAGCCATACAAAGTGGTCTGGAATTATGCTACATCTGAGACCACGAGCAAGGGCACCACACGTAAACATCGACATACGATGAGCATTTGGTCTACTTTAAAAATACATATTTTTAAAAAATATAGTGTTAATCTATAGACACAATAATTTTTAAATGTCAAATAGCTGTTCATTTCTGTGAAGACCTCCAGCCTGCAAGAACACGACTCAAAGCAATACCTTGGGCTGTCTGTACGCCATGCACACATACGTGGTGTGGAGCACCTTGATGCAGGTGGGGACAGCAGAGTGGCTTTTCAGCACAGATCCACCCTCCTGCAGACAGGATGGAGTCAAGCAGTGGCTGCAGGAAAGGAGCCGCCATTCCTGAAAACCGGCCAGAAAACACTTGCAGAAAACTGCTTGCAAGGTACCACTCTCCGCTGAAAGGATTAAGAGTGGAAATAGCACGTACTTGGCACAAACCTCTGAGTCAGGAGTTTGGTTTAGATCATTAGCAAATTAGCAGTTTAAACTGGATTCACTGCTGAAAGATTTGATTTGGTAAGAAAGTTTTAGATCCTGCTGCACAATTTAGCAGAGTGGCTGGCAGCTGTGCACTGGGAGGAAGGGGGACACAGCTCTGAACACAGACCACCTCATAAGTGAGGTAATGGACAGGCTAAAAACCTGGGAGAAGCTCCAGCTGACTGAAAAGGGAACCAGGACTCACCTGCAGACTATTATACCCGTCACACTGATACAATTTAACATAACATGGCAAACTTCAACAAGTTATTACAACAAAGTATCCTCATAGATTAAAAAAGTCTTTTGAAATACAACATTTTATCAAAAATACACCCTAATAGCATTTGGACAACTTGGGCTATATTAAATGATACTGTCACTGCTTCACATAATGCATCATGTCCCCAGTCACTGAGTATCAGAGCTACTTTTGTAAAAAGAATGGCTATTAATATTGTTACTCTGTCAGTTAAAAAATTGCTTTTTCAAATTATTCAAGTACTTCGATTTCCCATACTGTTTTGCTAGGGAAAAAAAAATTTAATAGAGATGACAAAACCAGTAGTATGGTGACTTAGCTGAATTACAGACAAAAAATCCGCTCTAGAGTACAGTACAGGAGACTGTAAACCTGAGAAGTGGTCCATTATTAAAATCTGAAACACCACTTACTAACAGACATTTTCCTTGGAAAGACAATGACGCTGATTTGCCATTTGTGCTTTAGCTTAAACAGAAAAAGATAGTGAAATTGTAGCCTGAAAACTAAGTATCTCTGCAGGTAATAAGAAAGTCATCTCTTCCCAGTACAGATACTACCCCTCATACTATGGAATAATATAAACTCACTCCCTAAGTAAACATTCCACTGCTACTGTTCCTTTGCAATCTAACCTCAAGCAGCGCAGGCAAGACAGGGCAGCATCCTCCAAAGAGCATTAACTGACTCAAAGCCTTCTGCTGCCTTCCCAAAGCATGGAAGAGGTGCAGGAGAGTCAGTGTTTGAGGTTCAGCTGAACTGAACACAGCCACATAAATCACTCATACATCCAGGGCTCTGGATTTGCTTTTGAAATGATCTGATGTTAAAAGAGAAGGGGTAGGGGAGGAATATCAGCCTCCTATTGAGAGGTGGTGGTGGGAGTTCATCCTGTAATTGCAAAAGTATTTTTCAGTATTTGGGGTGGCTGGAGGGGAGTGAAGCCTCCCATCGGTGAGGGAGGCTGTCTGCTGGGCAGAGCCACTAGGTAGCAGGATCTGTTCACAGAGATGCCGTTTGAACAGAACAGGACAGGACAGACACAGCATCAGGTTAAATTAACTATCTTTGTTTAAACTGTGTTCTGAGGCCAACCTCAGAACCCGACTTACTGGGAGAAGGGCAATTTTTTTGACCTTGTGCCAGTTAATTCAGGATTACTTCCTCCCCACCCACCATACCTCACATATGTCTGCTTTTCATGCTTTTTCCTTTTGCAACTTCAAGGGCTGCTAAATTTCCAGTTTTGTTAAACACAGACATTCTCTTCCTTATACTTCACAGCTTCATCAAGCGTGGCCTTAAAGAAAACCAAACTCTTAAAACATTCCCGATGACATCACATCCATTAGCAGTAGAGCTGATGATGTTAAAAAAAAAAAAAACAAAACCAAACCACAAACCAAAACCAATAAAAATCCCACCAACACATCTGGAGCTGTACAAAGCCTCCTCTACCAGGCTACCAGGACAACTGCAGAGTTCAGTCCTGGGATATGCATCTCTTGGTAATGTTCACTTCACTTTGGCTTACTTGAGCGTTCGTGACAAAAATTAACAAAAGCCTCTTATTTTCATGGGCCATATCGATTGTTCCAATGCATGCTGATCCTATCTTCTACAAACAAAGCCAGGATTTAATTGCACTGGAGCATTAAGCAGAAAGCCTTTAAAACTCTTTTCTGTTTAACCTATCTGAATTGCAAGTGGCTCTATCAGAGGGGACTGAAGCATGCACCACTCTGAAAAATAACCTGCAGTGATATAAATGGGCAGGTGAGGTACCAAAGTCACTCCAAAACATGTAAGTGATAAAAAAGAATTACCAGCTTGCCTTTCTAACCTTCCCACAGATTAACACAATTTTAGGTTCATAAAAAAATAACCACATACCTTGCTTTAGGCATTGCTGACATTGCTGGATTATTCCCAGCACATTTAGGAGGGGCTGCACAATGACAGCAAATCCACACGTCTGAATTATCAATGCAAAATTCCTAAAGTTCCAATTTAAGCCAGACAAGACTATTTTTTGCTTCTATTCATTCTTCTAGATGTAAGCTGAAATTCTGTGCCCATTCCAGTTTTATAATTCCTTTGTAGATAATGAAAACAAAGCAGTAAAGCATATCAATGAAAACAATCTCATGTTTTTTCCATAGTAAGAATCAAATTTCCAATCCACTGGAAAATCCAGCAAAGTAGCAACTTATTAGCCATGCTGAACAAATCAGAGGTACACAACAGGATTCCAGACACACAAAGCAAAAATCAAAACACAAGTCACATGAACACAGACCACCCTGCAAACCCTCCTAGTGATGGGATGGATTTCCTTACTTCAGCCAGTATTTCATTTCCCAAAGCCAGCACTGAACAAGGCCCTTCCTAAGGAACCCTTGGCTGCATTGGTTTTCCATCCAGAACAAGACAAGAGCTGCTTCCAGCATGAACGACACACACCAGTCCCACGGTGTCTCCAGAGCAAGGACAATCTCCTGGGGGAATCATGGAAGGAGAAGCCACAAATTCCCGTCAGTGCTTGCACAAAGGGTCTGTTTCCAAATTCCTCCAGGGATTGCCTTTAAATAATGACATTAAAACTGTTTACTTCTCTTTGACAACATGCACAAATGTGCTAATTCCACGGGTTTGGGAATAGAGAAGGTGTAATATTGGCATGTTTAACACTAAGGACCAAGCAGGAAATAAAACTGAGGGGATGTTCACAAAGAGAGGGGAACAGATGGCCAACAAAATACCTTTATTTCCTTTAAATATTTCCTTTTATCCTGTTTTTGCTTTTCTTGCCTATTTAAAGCATGAATTGTTGATGACAGGAACTGTTTTGAGGCTCTTACTATGCTAAAAGAGGTGCTTAGATGTTTTATGAAAGTGTATTTTTTACTTTCAATCTAGTAAGTTTCTCCTAGTATTTCTGCCTAGAAACAAATAACCTCAGTCCAGGACTTTTCAAAACATCCACAATTCCAGTCCCATCTGCATATCGAAAGGACAGAAAAAAACAGATATAAAATTTACACTTCATTTCACTCTCCAAAAGGACCTTGACAAAAATTAAACCTACCCCTGGAACAGCAAAGATTAAAAACATTTATTTCAAATCCTTATTTCTTGTTTTCCTCTCTCCTCCTTAGTCTAAAACCGGGCAATTAACCCTTCTTTTGTTGAGTGACAAATAATAGAACTCAGCAAGATTTGCACTTCTCCAAATAAAGGCTAAAGGCTCCCTTTCTTGACAAAACAGGACCTGATTACAATACTCCCTGGATCTCAACATGAATTCATCTTAAAAACAACCTGCTTGTGGGGCTAAGCAGCTCCCTTAGTGATAGGAGCAAACAAGATCCCACCTGCACACAGGACCAAGAAGTGGCCTGGAAGATTGATTTGCCTGCATGGACACCTGCACCTGTGACCCACAGAGCCAGGCACTGACCTGGCCCTCAGAGCAGCTCACTGAGGGTCATGAAGGACAAAGCAGCACCAAGGCAGAGGGTGATTATTGTAAAAATTCAACTGAGTTACAACACATGCCACACCTATTCAGTGACCATAAAGGAAAGGAATTACTGTGTCAAGTGAGATGACAAAATTGTATTTATTAGTGAGTTGGTTTGGGGTTCAAAACTTTCGAGATCCTTTCTCTGGCATGGGGAGATTACACTAACATTAAAAACATGCTTACCTGTTAGGGAATACAATCTGCCTGGGGCTGCTTGAATATTAAAGTCTACAGACAATATTAGACAGAAGTCTCAACACCTGACAGTACTGAACAGTTTTCACATAGAAAATAATCTGAACAGTCTTACTGCACGTCACAAAGATAAATCGTGGAGCATTAAAAGAAGCTGTTAGACAGGATGTGTCCCACTTCCTCTTCCTTCTCACAGAAAACTAAACAACATAAATCCCAACTAGTTATTTCAAATGTAATCAATCCCTGCCAGGCATCGCTACTTGCTAATGCTTTTTTTCCCCTCTGCCCATCTCTCCTCACCACTAACTCAGAAGAATACAAAAAAAATGCAAAAAAAATCCCCCTCCCTCTGCACATCCCTGCCTACAGACCCATAATCAGCAGACCTGATGATGTCTTCCCCTTCTGGAGCTTAAGTAAAGTTAAACAAAAAAATCCAAACAAATAAACAAACAAACCCCCAAAACAACAAAACAAAAACAAACAAAAAACAAACAATCCCCCCAAAAAACCCCAACAATCACCAACAAAAAATACCCAAAACAAACAAACAAAAATTAGAGGGGGAAAAAAATAGGGAAAAAAGAAAGAGAAAAAGGAAAAAAGAAAGCAAACACATACAACAAAGCCACAAAAACACACGAAGCACAGAAGAGGGTCTGGGCAATTAAATCAAGAGAGCACTCTCAACAATACGACAATATATATGTAACAGATCCAGACATAACAATTAAAATTTAACCATCCAAAGCTTACACAGTTTCACATCACCATTAATATCATCCCACTTTCACAGGGAGGAACCAGGAACACTTGCCTATACAGCACAAGCAGCTTCAAGCAGATGCATTACTGCACATGGAATTGGAAAACAACCTCAGTCAATAACTGGTGTCATCAGACATTTTATATCAGTCTTTCCATTCCTAAATCTTCTCAAATCCTAAAATTGCAATTAAAGGTAAAGGGATCACATCTGGAAAAAGAATCATGCAACTTCTTGCTTTTAGACAGCCACATTTCTTGTATGGCAGCTAAAAACCTGCCAGAATTTCCCCTATAAACATGTTTCCAGCAATTTCAGCTCTCCCACGCAGTCTTCAGTCCTAAAGTAACAGTCTCCTGCAGAAAAGGTTGTTTTTCATAAATACACACACACAAATAATCTGGCCACACATTTCTCTTGCATGATGCATTGTTTTCCACATGCTAGCACCAGAGTGTCCTACCACAGCAGACAATTAAGAGACTCAAAAGAAAAAGCATTAGCCTCGAAAGAAAACAAGTCTTTGCCACGTTATGAAACACAAGAAGTAGGTTAAGAGAAACATAACCTTTCAGAGGTGGCCAATATTTACACACAAAGGCCAAAATTGCCAGGTAGGGTAGTGGATGAGGGAAGAGAAAAAAAGAAAGGAAGAGAAATACTGAAAAATAACAGACTTCTGACAATTATCACTTTGGGGAGCAACTGGGATCCTACAGAGATTTACATCTGTGGTCCACAGATTCTCACTCATAAAAAGTCAGAGGGAAGGGTGAACTCCTGAGGAACTAACATATTTTATTGTTTTAAAAACCCAAACAAACATGAATGATAGCAGTGGCATGGACATAAGAGCTGAAGGATTCCTTTGGTCAATGGTCATGATCAGTCACAGGTCATGGTTATTGCCACATACAATGTAGAAACAAAATCAGACCATTTATAATAAAGAAATAAGGGAATCTGGATAATCTCCATTCCACAACACTGAAATAATTGGCACTTGCAATAGTGACAGATATGCCAAAAATTACTACAAGAGGGAGGGGGAAATGAAGTAGTTTGGTAGAGAGGGAAGAGCAACCTTGGTGCTACAAGTGCAAAAGCATGACCTTGGTATGACAAGATCGGAACAAAAGAGATCAGAGAAATGTAATTGAGCAGTGAAATGAAGACAAGGCAGATTTGATTTTACCTGAGTAATTTATTCCTCAAAAAAAGAACCAAAGAACTTACACCAGTGAACTTAATCCAGAATTTAAAAAGAACTGATGTGATAAACAGTAGTATTTAAGGTATAGACATATAACATTTTAAAGATTAACAAAGCACTGGCTTAAAGACAAGCAACAGACAGGTAAGACACCCAAATGAAGAGAAGATGCATGTTCCTCAGGTTTTGTGACATCAGGGTTATACATAAGTTACATAGTGACCACACAAAAAAAAAGCAGGGGTATAATAACAAATTCTGGGAGACCAAAGTTTGGAGAGTTTTCTGTTCCCAAAGGGATCTCTCAGAAGCTAGACAGTCTTTTGGGCTAGCTGGGGCAATAGTAGTGCAATGAAATTTCACCATACAAAGTGAAAGGCAACTCTGATTAATAACTTCTGCTATGACCCAGTAACAGGAGGAGAAGGGGAGAAGGGAGACATCAGAGCATGAACTGCTGTCTGAGACAGATGCTTTGCAGTAGCTCTACACACACACAACAAATGGGTGTTTTCAATAGAAAACCAGAATGATCGGTTATATAAGGTGTTGGCAAACCACTAGTCGTAGTTTTATAGATATAGCTGTGGCTACCAAGTCAAAAGCAAAACAAAACGAAATCACCTGCCTTTCCCAAAACCAATTTAACTGAAACAGGTGCAGAGAAGACAACTCAGAAGACAGAGCACAGAAAAAAAATCTATTTTATAAGGGAAACTAAAGCACTTGGGATCCTCTCGCTTAGGAATTAAGTGCTGAAAGCAACAGAGCTCTGTAGGTCTGTTTATGTAAGGCAGGAGGGACCTCATGGGAAAAGAAAGGCGTGTTCTGGGGGTGGGGGGGAAGCACGGGCTGGTGGAGTGACTCCACTGCCCCAAAGCTTGAGGTATTGCTCCTTCTGGACTGGCAAGCTGTACTTCAACCAACTTGAAGACAAACTTCAGCAGGGTCTGCACAGCACCTCATTTATATATTCACCACTGTTTGAGTGAATTTTTCCTGGGTGGGACTTCTGTAGCTTGGGTATGGTGTGTTCCCCCACTCAGCCCGGCATTTACATTTAGTACATTCCCCGCTGTAACAGAGACAGGAAAAATGTCTCTGAACTTCTCTGCTGCCTCCCTGGGGCACACTATGTTTTATTCATGCTTTGTCATTTTATAAAGGCTTTAAATGTGTTAGAACACACGGGGAATGGGAGCAACAGGCCCGTCTAGATTTAAACCTTTCTTTTTTACATGATTGTTTGGGGAAATTGTCCTCTTCAGCCCTCCATTCCCAAGTCAGCTGTACTTTAATACTCCATTACAAGAGAAGAAACAAATCTCAATATTTACTTTTTGTTGAACTATCAGATAAACGCTGGGTCTATTTCTGTTCTATTCACATTCTCCCATAATTTCCATTACAAGGTATGCACTAAGCATTTTGACAAGAAGTTCCCCACTGCTAAAAATCTCAGTGCTAAAAGAAAACGGAAATGTTTATTTAGGTTTTGGTTTCAAACTCAAATAAATTTTCAAAATTAAACTGAAATTCCCTCCAGCTTACCCCACTCCAAAACAGGCTCACAACAATCTAAGAGCTCACAGTCACAAACTGATGTTGGAAAATGAACTTCAACCCCATTTTACTGGGAACATCCCTCTGTTTGTTTAACTGTCCTGAAATACCAAAAAAATGTACACATCTTTTGTATTCCTTTGATTAGAAATGCCTCATGATGCCTTTTGTTCTCTTCCCAAGTTTGCAAGGCATCCAGCAAACAGGACTGCCTGCACTGGGTGTAATATAAAATTCAGTGCTATTTAAAATTCATTTTGAATCATTAAAATGTTAGGATATGAATATATGCTGTTACTTGCTTTAACATTCTGGGTAAGGCAGGCATTAAAACCTAAACAGGATATCTGTATGACATGTCAACAGAAATCATATGAATGCCCAAAATAATTTGTTCTCAGCAAATTTACATATTACTTTGCATTTATCATACCTCAAGTCTTCACTAGAAAGCGTGACACTATTCTGGCAAACCAGCCATCTTTCCCTAACCCCTCTTCTGCAGCCTTTCTTTGTCTTTCTTTTTTTTTTTAAACACAAGGTTGGCTTGCCATACCCTGTAATGTTTCGGAGTAATTACCTTTGAAAAGAGTTACCTTCTCCAGCTGGCAAACATGCCCCATTTAAAATGCAGCAGCCTACTCCCAAATCTAAGGCAGCAAGATGAGCTATGAAAGGAGGAAAGTGCTCTTAATTTGAACAACTGATTATGATTTTTATCCCTGCTCAACAGTGAGTTCAGTCAATCAAAAAGTAAAAAGAGCTAACTGAATGGACAAAAGTTATATTAAGCCTATTTCAACTTTTTAAAAAATTTTCTTATTCTTTCCTATGTATGAATGATGAGGTCTAAATCTCACTGAAAAGCTTTGTCAAGACTGGTATATAAGAAAAGATAGCTTGTGCATATAAGAACCTGAAATTACAGTCCTAGAGTTAACATCCTCTTATATTTCAGTTTATGTTCAAGTGTTGCTGTTTGCAGGTCATCTACCTCTATGTCACATTTCTACTGTTCAAAACCTGATAAAGTAAGCAATGACACAAAGAGAAGTAGTTGTGTAGGACACACAGCTTAAAAAAACCATCAAGACTTTGTGACTGCAGAAATTAGTTTTTGGTTTTTTCTTGCCTTTTAGTAGAAGTACTAGAAATGTTTCACAGAACTTCACTTGCAGAGCAGTGGTGCTATTTTGCTGATTTTTAATTAGGAAAAGCATAAATAAGGACAATATACAACCTAATCAAAACTCTTCAGAGTATTTAATATTTTTCTCTAACCAGTTTTCTCTGCCTTATAAGAAAGTAGTTAGTCCTGCTAACAAGAACTTTGTCCTTTACTTTCTTTTCTTTCTTCAAAGGAGCATGCGGTTATTTTGGAGAGCATGTTAACATGTTCTGTCTGCTACAAACTAGCTTTGAAAATATCCTATGATAAGTTAATTTTGTTCGAGGATTATATGTAGGCAAAAGCAAATGTGACAATTACACAAACTCCAGCCCCCTTTCCCCCAGAAAGACTCATCCTAAACAAAGCTGCTGGTTTCACATAGCTGTAGGAAAAAAAGAAAAATTCACTTGATACTCTGTAAGTTTTTCACAGAAAACCGATATATAAATTTTGATTGAATGCAAGGGGCTAAATATCGGGTTTATTACCACCACTGTTTAAGTATCAGTGACATCTAAACTCACTCTAAGCCAGCATTCCCACCATTTCTTCCACCAACATAATGAAGCATCCTTCAACTGATGGATTTGGCACACAGAGTTCAGGAAATGGAGTTGCAAAAAGCACCACCTCAAATCCAGAAACCTCAGTGAGGATCCTCTGCCTTCCAGCCTGAACCCTGGGGGATGCACTGGTCCTTGGCTCCTGGCAAACACAGCCCCACCAGACAAAAAGACAAGTCAGACAGAGCTCTCATTTGCCACCTAGGAAAGTCAAGTAACACCAGGAAGCCTCCAGTTAGCAGAGTTGGGAGACAGTATTGACAAAAGAGTCAACATCCCATTAGTGAAGCTGCTGAGCATCTCCCTCTCAGCCTGATTAGTGTCATTGTTTTAACTAAATTATTCTCTCCAAGGTTTCCTGGAGCAAGGCCCATAAACCAGTGACCCAACAGACCATTAGGATTATTTCCTTTTCATAAATTATGTACGCAACAAAGATTCTATCAGTCAGGACTGGAAAAAAAAAAAATCAAGATTTTTTTCTTTCCTTTTATTCACCTCCCCCCTTCTTAAATACACAACCTGTCAATAATTGAGAGCAGTTTTCCTGCTTTTCTGTATTTGGCACATACTAGTCTGACTGTGCTAAACAGAGTGCTTCCTCATGCATAAAGCATCAATTCTCTCCTCCTCGTGCTTGTGCAAGCTCTATCCAAACAACCTGAAGAGACAGGATGTTTAAATTCAAACTCAAAAATCACTCCCTGGAAGGCATAGAAAAAGGAGTTTTTTCAAGAGCATCATCTGTGTCTGAAAAGCAATCCAAAGCATTATTCTAGCTTTCCCTATCTTTCATGACCCTGTGGAGCACTTCAGTATAACACTCATCCTAAGCAACTTTCATTTAGGGCTGTGGTGATAACACAGCAAACCCTCCAAAAAAAAAGTTCTTCTAGAAAATATTTCTGACAGCAACAAAATATTGAGACATAACAAGTACTCTAGGAGTTCCCCCATTCTCCTCCCTAGAAATCAAGCATAAAACCCCAAAAAGAGCAGGACCTCTCAGTTTTTAGCCTCAACTCTAACATTACTGAAATTGAAGCAGATTTGACCACTGGCACTACCACAACCTGGTGAGAAAACGGCACCGTGTGTTTGTGTCTGATTGTGTTGTTTCCTTCTTCCCTGTGCACTGCTCAGACACAGCACCTCTGCTTCCCACCATGGCATCCTCAAAGCTAGAGGTAACCCTAAAGCTCCTTCTCTTCAAATTTTACAAAAATGGCTTAAAACCAGTAAAAAGCACTCTTAATTGTTACTGAAGTAAGGTGGCAAAAAAATCATGTGTATAAATATTTATATTTTAAAATAAATATACACACTTATATGTATCTACATATATAATATGTACACATTTTACATGTGTATTATATATATTTTATATGTATTATTATAAAGAACCAAAAAAAGTCTCACTTTAAAATAGTCTCTTCCTATTCCTGCCTCAATTTGGGGGTTTTCGGAAGCTCAAGATTTTCAAGTGAAAAGTTACATTATGGGATGCAACAGTCAAAAGGGTAAAAAAATTTGTAAAAGAGAAGCATATTACTCTTATTAAAGCACAGAACCTATAGTAAAGTAATAAATTATCTGTTCTGATTTTTTTTTAATTTATTATGCAAGTAAAGGAGAAATGACATTTTCCAGAAGCCCTACAGTAAAGAGATGGGAATCTAGTACATGAATTCGTAAAAACTGGGTATTCAGTCTGCTTGAGAATTCGAAAGCCTGAGACCACAGATATATTAAATAAAAAAATTTAAAAAGGGGGGACAAAATGGTACTTGCTACCCCTTGACTCATGACCTACAGAGGTCAGCTTATCATGGCCAAGGTCTTCCTCCCTCTCTCCCAACCTCACCTTCCACAGTTAAAAAACACGATCAAAAGATGCTGTTCCTCCAATTACTAAATTCAACCCATAGTCAGTTTCTTTTTAATTTTGCAAAAGAATACTTTGTATCTTGACACATGTAATGCCAGCAGACAAAGATCCCTGAACAGGTATATTGATCAGAACAGATCTTCCTTTGAGCACTTCTGGACATGATAAACTACGGCCACTTAGAACTGTGCACTCAGTCTTTAACAAAGGCCCGCTTTTGCACTGACACGGCCACAAACTGTGAAGATCTCTAAAGTGTTTTCCAAGTCTCATAAACACAGACTTACATGCTATTAACAAAAATGTCGAGCATTCCCAGTACAGAGTGTATATAAAGCACTGCCTTAGCATTGCCTTCTGTGTGCCCGAGCTCCAAGCCTCAGTGCACCACAACAAGCTGCAGAACAATGTGTCAGTCTCAGTGCCACAGAGCACATTTTTCTCCTTGTACACACATTGTAAAATGACCGCCTTCTTTTGACCACAATGAAAAGGTGACTACTTAAACTATTAGATGCTTAGCACTGCCCTAGCAGCCCAAACACACACCAGCACCATTTTAATCTAGACGCACGTAACGATATTAATCCATGGAAATGTTCACCCTGTAGAAGTAGCAGACATACGTCCACACAGACTTCTCCAAATGTATACATGCACACATATGTTCTCAAGCAACCTGCCCTCCCCACCAGAGGAGCTGACAAGATGCTCCTAGAAACGTTGTCTCTGTGCCATTTTACACATTGAAATGTACGTGCTGAAGTGAATGCTTCTTTTGCCTGGAAAAACAGAAAATAGTTGTTCTAATTAACTCAGTACCTTAGAAATCCATTCACTAGCAGCAAAACAGAATAAAATTAGCTCTTCACCCACGATCAGGCAGTGAAAAAAAGCTTTATTTAAAAGCCAGGTATATTGTTCCAGTGAAGTGCAAGCCAATGACTTCAAGTGACATTTACTTTGGCAACCTCACACAAATCAAGATCACCCATTCTGCCTTCAAAAAGGGATTTTGGATCGACCACATTAATGGGACATTGTTCATTCCAAGTATGCCAGTTCACACAAATCTGGTTTTCAATAGAAAAAGTCACAGACTAAAACTATTTCAATCCTCCTTGGAAGAAAATAAGCTTTTTGTGAAAGTTGGCAGTGTCCCTCGCCTTTTCTTCAGTTAAGAGAACAAAGTCGATGCAGGAGAGGTGGAACTCACCATGCAAGAAATACCGTGGGAGCACAGAACAAACTGTGTTTTGCAGGGATCTGTAACTCCATGGACACAATCATCTTTTTTTGACCAAAGCACAACGAAATGGGCGAACTGCAAACTAAAGAAGACATGATAAAACAGAACCAAGAGGCTCTCAATTGCCTCAGCCTAGAGTTAAGACGGGGGAAGGTTGTATACAGAGTGTACAGAAAACTGCTGCTAAAGAGGAAAAACAACAAATAGCAGAAGTGCCCAGGAGAGCAGAGCAAATTGGGTGAGTGATGCAGCATCCTGCCTTTCCATTACCCCCTGAAACAGAGCCCGACCAGCTCCAGCTCACACCACACTGGCTCTCTCAAATCCTCCTGCCTTCCAAGCCCAAAATGCTGTGTGCTGCACTTCTCCATTTCTGAGGAGCTGTTCCACAACCGATCACAACTCTGAATTCCAGGATTAGAAACATTTCAAAGGCATTTGGGTTAAATCTTCCTACCCTCTCCTATTTAAAAATCAGCCCTAATCACTACTTACACACAGTAAGCTTTGGTAATCTTCATGCAAACATATTTGGGTGTTAATTCCTGGGGCAGGTAATAGAGATGGATGTTCTTTCCGTAACCAGAGAATTTTCCTTGAGCTAATTGAAAACAGGCATATTTTGAGAAATGCATTCTACTGCCAATAGTCTAGCAGGGAGGCAATGCAAGAATGATTTATGAGCTGTGAATATCACGTAAATCTGTCTTCAAGTAAAAGGTTCATCTCTGAGTAGAATAACTTTAAGTACTCAATTATCAACACTCCTAATTTTACATAATTCCTAACAAAGCAAAAAACCCACTGCATACCCCAACCCTTTCACAGAGGTTATCACATACCAAATGAATGGGTATCGTTTATATCTAAATGCAGCCAGAAAACCAAGGCTCAATTAAAACGTTCTTAAATTAGATTATTTCATGTTTTTTCCAAGTCTTTTACCATCCCATTTTCACATTACTTTAGCATTCACCACTTACTTTGTGGCCTAAGGGGAAGGCAACAGTTAGTCAATCCTGGAAGCCAAAAGACCTTTTTCATCTATAACAGCTGTTGTATACCTACTCTTTATACTGTCTTTTCCAGCAAGCTTTTAAAAATCCATTTCAATTTGAGGCCTGCATATGACAGAGACAAGATAAAATCTGTTCTAGGAAACTTTCAATAAATGTAAAACACTTGAACAACTATCCTGATTCTGGATGGAATTACATTCTCCATCTTCTTCTGAGGCATGTGCAGTTTTCTTTTGTTTATCATTTAGGAGAAACTGTTCTTGAGCATCTGGATCTCTCAGGTATCTTGTGCCTATCACAACTTTACTTCAAGTAAAGCTGAAGCTACTCTCTCTGCACATACTCAGCTCCCCTAGCCAGACCACACTGAACACAGCAGATGTCTGTTTGTATTGCAGCAGGCAAGTCTGCATATATCAATGGCTGAAAATGCATTCAATGAGGAAATGTAATTTTTTTCCCCCCTAATGAAAAACCACACTACATACTGTAGTAACCATACTAAAAGCTTTAATTAAAAAAAAAAAGTTTTGGTATTTGGTGACCACTGAACTGGTTGGACAGTGCTGCTCATGAAAAAAACCTAGGCTTGCAAGTTCATTTTTCCTTGTCTGTGCCTAGTAGAAAGTACAATTTAGCCTCTCAAGGCACAGAATATGCCTAAATCCTCACCAGCACCTCCAAGAGACTTCGGAAAGGAGTGGTTCTCATTAGCTCTGGAAGTCCTGTCAGAAAGCAGGCACAGAAGAGCAAGAAACACGACAGTATTAGCAAGTTAGAGGGGGGAAAAAGGTCTGTTTTTGTAAATGACGAGTTTTGCATGCCCATTTTAACTCATAAACAGTGGGATGTGATGATGAATGTGGCATTGTACTCAGCATGGTAGGAGATTACAAACTGCTTTCAGTGAGGGTCTTTGGGAGTTGCCCTATAATTTGGCAGTAAATCGGGCAGGACGAAGATGAGGCACGGCTGAATGCAGCAACAAACAGACTAGAGAGGCTCCACACGCTACTACTATCACTTCTTCACAAGTCATTTGTAAAATGACTGCTTCATTTACTTCTGCTGTAAACAAAGATTTGACCCCTGGCATCGTATCTGGCTGGAGAGCAGTATTAACAAAGCTCTGAATGCCCTCCAAAACCATGACTCTTGATTTCACTCAGCAAACATTCAAACATGATGCCTAAAGCACTTTAGAGCTTGACAGAAATTAGAATTTGCATCCAAGGGTCAAATTTCAGAAATCTCAGTGCAAAACTTTGGTATTTGATAATTAAAAGCCGAATGTGTATGCATGCGCATAAATATGGATGGCTTCAGGCAGAAATGGACAGATCTGCTCTTGAAATGCTGATCCTTCAGGATTTAATTTCAAAACTCTGTTGGGTTTTTTTCCCCCAAAGCAGTTAAAACAGCTAATTTGTAATTAAATGCTTGCTTGCAGCTTGATAACGGTGAGAAGTTACACTCGCCAGAGACTCAGTCCTGAGAAGAGGTCAGTATATGCAGCCAGTACAGCACAGGGACCAACTCGGCCCATTAACAGCAATATACACTTCAGAACTGTAACTGCTATCCAAAACCTATTAATTTTGAAGGGATTCTTACAAATCCATAATTACAGAAAGGCAAATCCTCATCATAAAGCAGTGAAAATTATACTCACAGAGTCCTAGAGGGAACACTTTCAGCAGCTTGGCTCATTGGAAACGTATTCTTGCATTAAACACGAATATCAAAGACAAATGTTAATGCAATACCTCAGAGCCACGCTGAAAACTGCATTACAGCAGTGAAGACGTAGCTATTTAATTGGATCCTGTATCCCTGCACAAGGAAAGGCAACTGGAACCCAGTGATGGCGTTCTGCATTGTTTTTCAGGGATCAGGCATAGCTCATTATGAAATCCTATTCCCCAAAACCCACACCATCTATACCATCCAACACCTGAGAATTTTGTGCATCAACCTTACCACAATGATCAGGAAGAGAATCCATTTATTCTTCTACCGTCCAGTCGCCTTAGCACAAAAGGACTGGAAACTTCAACAGTACTTGCTGCTGCTTTTCCTTCCAACTTGGCATTTCTTTAGCACAGCCTCAGTGCAAAAGGAAGAAAGCAAACCACCTCAGATGTTTTGCTGGAATAGGAATATGACTATGAACAAAGGTTAAAACTGAAAACTTGAAACTGCTCAGCAGAGGTGTGGCTGCTGAAACCTGACATAGTTGCGTCACCAAGATTTTACTTTGGCAAACACGGCTTCCTGAATTCAAACAAATCATAGACAGGACTATCTTTTGTTCCAGCAATAAGCAGTTATTGCAGACATACTTTCAAGGTCACTAGCGGGAAGAGTAAACTACACCAGGATGTGTCAGTCATAAGTAATGCTTTAGAGAAGTTAACACCAAGCAATACATATTTAAAGCCTTCCACACTTAGCAGGAGACAAAGTGCTTACTTCCTTCCAACTGACCACAAATAAACATGAACAAAAATACTCTTTAAAGAAGCAATTAATATTTCACAGGCTCATATTCTTCTCTATTACACCTCATTTTTAACATTCATTACAACCAAAATTAGTTTTTAATACTTCGGCAAAATAAAACAAAATTAAATGTCTTGTTTTAATGACTTTGGTAGAGGAAAATGTTGCCTTCAAAACCATTTTCAGAAGAGAAAAATATTAAACGGATTTAGTTTTCTTCAGAACTCTACTGCAAAAGAAGCATTTTTGTATTTGTTAGTGTAAGGCTATATAAGCTCTATCAGTACAGTTAAAAACACAACAGCACTTTAATTACAAGTATTGCTGTAATAATGTTAATAAAAACATTTACTTCTAAAAAATGTAATGTCAAAGGTTTCAACCATTCCTAAAAATGTCACTTACTCTTTTCATAAATGCAACCAGATTACCATTGACAAAAATAGGCCTAAAGAAAAATAACACAAAGAAAAGACAGTTTTAAAAACAGACATGGCACACAAAGAGTATAAAGAAAAGAAACAAGGTTTAGAAGAGATACAAAGCGCCCTTTTTAAGGATTAAGATTGAGGAGAAAGATCATCCCAGGTTTGTCTGGCAGGGAGGTTTTACACCCTTCTTGAAGTAGGCTGCTGATGCCTGAAGTTAGATAAAAACTGGACTAGACAGACAACAGCATGTTCTCACGCTGAAGGTCACTGCGTGTGTGGAAACTATTACTATGGGCTTTACCACATAATGGTTAAAAACAGCAGTTTCTTTTAACTCACCTGCCTTTGCAACCTTCAGTTACTACAAAATGAACATTGTCAACTGAATACTTAGTGAAAATGAAAAAAGTGATGTGGTTCCTGGGGGCTTTCTGCCTTTGACCAATGTACGAGTTGCCATGTCTAATGCCTTGACAGATGTAACAATATTTCAGAATGTACACCCATACATCAGCTTTACTGTGCTCCAGATTATACACCTCTACCCAAACATTACTGGAGCATTTTTTTAATGCACTGTTCACCCGTGATTGCTATATTTTAAAATGCTTTCAAAGCACCTAACATGGGAAAATCATTATTGAATATCTCACTGAGAGTAGCAAGCAGAAGAAAACATCTTGAACTGTTAGATTTACTGCTTTCAGTGAACACATTCTCTCTCAGTGCACACACACACGAATAATGATTAACTCCCGTAATTCAGTGCAAACAGTAATAAAAGACAGGTTTTCTCCCCCAAGCAGAAAAGTCCAAGTTAAAGTACCTTCCTTTCGCAAGCCTCAGAAACACGTATCGAGATAACGCTTTGACACGGGGCCTCATCTTGCCCCCAGTACTTTACATCCATAACATACAGACTTTGAAGTGTGGGGTTTCTACTTGAACACATCTGCAGAAGCAATTCACACATCAAGGATTTACACATAGCCCTCTAGGTAGAAAAACATCACTAATCCACTATAAATGCAACTGGCATGTAAACTGCTTTGCAGATGTGTTTGGTAACAGACAGTGAAGGAAAAAAGAATACTTGTTAAGTGCATTATAAAGTTTAAAGGCCCTCTGAAAAAGTATTTAATGGCATTTGATGCTTACTAATAGGATTTAATCTGACCATCAAAAATAAAAAAAAAAAAGTTTATTTCATAAGCACGAATTATGGAGCTCCCTGTGCCACAGGAGGGAGACATGACCACCAGCCACTATCTGCCGTAGATCAGATGGAAATCTCAAGGAGCGACAATGAAATCCAACACACCCAACCTGATTTCAACTAACTTACATTCCTCTTTAGTAAGAGAAGAAATAAGCCAAGTTGTATTTGACAACTTCAGGACTGATTCTCTTACACCAGACTGTGCTCAGCCCTCAGATTTTTATTTGCATATCTGAGATGGAAATCCATGTGCTATGGGACAGATCTCAACTCCTGACAAGTCTTTTCCCGGGTGACAGCAGTGGCTGCAAAGCAGGCAGAATTGGGCGGATGACGGCATTGTGGCTCCAACAGCTACCAGTGCTTGGAAGCACTTGAACAGCTGAGGCAGTTCAGTTTCCAGCCAGAGAAACTCCTTTTTAATTCTGTTTATACTCACAGAGATAACAGCCCACATCATCTCCATTGATGCCACAGCCTCATAGCAGCTTCTTAAACACTGGAGAGATATACTCATACATTCGTAAGACAAACAGTTCCCAATGACTTTCCCATGCACAAGTCAAACAAGATACAAATCAAAGCATTTGATTTGGGGGTCTTGTTTGTCTGGTTGTTGCAGGGGGTAAGGCTGACTGTTTTTTATCGTTTGCTTCTTTAAAAGGAAGTAAACGAATGTTCGTCCCATCACCCCTGACACACACCGAGATCACAAATTACCCATGTGGTAGGGCTGTACTTCGGAAAACCATTAAATCTGGTGAGACTACTGGTTAAGCTCTCCTACAGCATGTATCAGAAAAGGGGAATGCTTCTCCATTTATGTTGATAACACATTCAGACATACTTTATTCTGGAGAGGGGATGAAAGGTAAGAACCACAAAAACTAAAAACCACACCTCTGAAATTGGCCGATGCCCAAAACCATGATAATTCTACACTTTTCTAAAAACAAAATGTTGTTTACTGCTACACCTCCTACTTGCCACTCAGACAAATGTCTAAATCATCTGAATTCTCAGAAGAGTTCTCGGTGTCAGTGGCCTCTGAAAGTGGCCTTGTTCAATGTAAACACTGATTCTGTGAGAACAAGGATAAGGAAAAAAGAGTGGGTGGGAGTATTTCCTCTTCCTTGGATTTAGTTTCACTGAGTGTTCATTGTTCACAGGAGATGCTCTACCTTTCCATTGTCTCATACATTTCCCCCACCCACTTTTTTTTTTTTTTGGATACCTTGTAGACAAGCACTAAGATAAAATATTCAATTTTCTTCCATGTACTTAAAATTTGGCTGCCCAATTCTGGATTTAGAATCTACATCAAGGTCCTCTTATCTATAAACTCATGTTTGTCCTGCCCCCTTGCTTCCCAAGTTAAGACAGTAATTAAGCCTCTAAATCCTCTTAGTCCAACATTTTTTGCTTGTCTCCTCGTCACTCACTCATACTGCTTCACCAGGTTACTCTACATTTTCTCATAAACTTGCCTAGTTTTAGCCAAATAACTAACTTTTCTTATTCTTTTTGTCCTTTCACCATGTTGCTCACACTGACAGCAAAATGCACGTTTGGAACAGAACAATCTCATCATCCCTGACTTCTACCAGAATTCCTTCACATATCCAACTGGTCACAACACTTGGCTGTGTTTCGATGCACCAGCTTGAGAATCATTTTATACAACGGCCTAAAGTATGACAGTGATTCCCTCTCATTGACAAACAAAACACCACACCATCAAACAAAAAACAAAACAAGACACCTCCACAGAATTAGAGTACTTATCATCACAGCCCCACATAATTTTTTCCTTTAACTCTCTACTGGAGTAGGAACTATTTCACTTCCTATTTCTTAAAGTGACGGATTACAAAGCAGACCATCTGCTTCACAGACTTCTCACCCTTCTGATTTCCTTCCCATACATTTGCCTGATGTATTTTATGGCTTTCTGTATTGGTTTCGCTAGGGTTGAATTCCCCTTTTCCGAAGGGCCTCTGACTCAACCTTGGTGTGCTGCTCTCTCTTCCTGCTTCCCTTCTGTCTTTTTTTTTTTACCCCCTCCAGACATATGTATCCTTTCTGAGACCGGATGTTACTTAAGCTTTTATGACCTAAATTTAATTATTCAAGGTTCTTTGCTTCCCAAGTCAAACTGTTGATAGCACACTGCTGTCTGAAGGGGTAGGCAGACAGGAATTAAGTTCCTTCCTCCACAAATCCATTGGGCTTGTTTGGGCAGGGCAGAATTATCAGCTCAGGGTGATCACTTCAGCAGTACTCTTTTATCTTATATTTAGGAAAATATCTAGAAAAATTTCTCACATGTAAAAAACACAAACATCATTGCTTAGTTTCCTCTATCACAAAGATTTTAAAAACATTTTTGACTCAGAGCTCATCTGCTTTTACTTTAAATAAGGGACAGAAGATAGCAGAGACAGACCTACCTAATTTTTTTCCTCATCACAGCTGGCACATGTAGGTTCAGGTAATTACAACTGATGTAGCAGAACTCAGCCAACCCCAATCAGCTGCCTCTGTACTTACTGCATTCAAAAGGCAGGCATTCAAAGCTGCACGAACCTGTTAAAGCAGGTTGTGCAGTTTAGCTCATCTTTCCAGATAAGTACATACTGCTGAAATTCCCTAAATACCTTTTAATACAAGATTGTATAAAACAGTTCTTATAGTGGCAAAAAAATACTGCTCCTTCATTCTCAGTGTGGTAAGGAACAGAGAGTAGCAGAACACAAAACAAAAAGTATCATACCAAATTAAGAGTTCTAAAATTCTATGGCTAATCAGAATGAATTATGAGAAAATGTTCCATTAACCATAAACAAAACCAAACCAAACAAACAAATAAAACCCAACAAAAACAAAAAAAAACACCCCGAACTCTAAGATACACAACTCTAATTATACCTCTTATACTCTATGTTTCAGTAACTAGTTAAGGCTGGGAACATTCATTTTGTAGATTAAGGTTATTTATTTTTAAAAGACCCTGCACTATACATCAAAAAATTGAGGTAAAGAGTGATAGGCTCATGATTAAGCCCCTTGTAATATAATTTGACGTAAAATTCAAACCACAAAAAAAAAATTAAATATGAATCAACATTTGATTAACTGTAGTCTAGAAAGTTCATGAGAATATCAAAATCCAGTTAGACGCATCATGTCTACTCTGCACATTCATGTACTGATTTGGTTTTAATACAGTTTAACAGAGTACTAACGGTAATTTCAGGCTCCTGTACATGGCAGTATCCAGACATCTTTAATTATTTAGAGACAAAAATGTGTTTTGCACTTTTGAATCTATTCTGTGGACTACACTCAAGCTGAAACTTTGATTCAAGTACTGAAAATAATTATCATGAAATACCCTCAATTCTTTGTCTCAATTTACTTTGGCAGATGTGCTAGACTTCTACAAATGCTCAGACAAAAATTCCAGCTCTCTATGCAAGTTTTGAAAGCATACACACATCTTCCTTAAACAAACACAAACCCCAAAAGCAAACAAATGAAAAAACACTACACAAAAAGAAATACCTTATTCAGAACTAGTTTCTTTTTAACATTTTAGAGGGTGAAGACTACCTGTTTTGTGGCTACGTACTCCCTGATTCCAAGACAGAATAAACCACCTCGGTAAAAAAAAAACTGTGCCTCTTCTGCCTCTTCTCATACTCTAAAATGTTTCATTCAGCTGTTTCTTTTTATTCTTCCAAGTTAAACGTAATCCTGTTTATTCAAGCACAAGTATTCCATAGTTCATATTCCACACCTTCCCAACAAAGTAACATAAAATACAACGTACCACTGCTATCTACTTTACTTTTTAAAGTACTCCTACTCTGGAACTTGTGTTTGCCATGTATTTCCAACAGCTGGGTCACTCAAGTCAGAGTTCAGATATTTGTAGGCATTTCTAAATCCACTTCTGTCACCCCAAGAAATGCCAGATGAAGATCACAGCAGTAAGTACTGGACAGACAAAAGGACACAGGGACCTCACAGACAAGGTTTAGAGCCAGTTTTAGAAGAAAGGAGAGAAGCACTGGAATGAGCAGCGATGTTCCACGCTAAGCAAGGTCCAACCAAGGGGATGAATGCCTCAAAGGAAATACGTGCATGGAAACAGCACAAGCAAACTTGTGTGTGCATATGACTACCTTAACAGATACAAATGACATTTGCATTGCCTTCTCTTCTTAACAATGCCATTACTTTTACTTTACACCTAAATAAAACTCCCTCAGTGAGAGGCAGAGCAGACAATAAATAGAAGTCTCAAACACTGAAGCTGACAGTTCATTTATGGAAGTTACACTTTCATCTCACATCTCCAAAATAAGCTTTAAATATTTAGGTCAATAGCTACTTACCCTACTGGAACAACCATTTATGTTCTCTTTTTAAATATTAACTATATTGAGCAACACAGAAAACTCACCAAAGTAGAGAACAAAAATATTATTCTACAACTAAAGCAAAAGAGAAAAGAGGAATGTATAGTTATTTCTAAGCACCTCTGTGGAAGTTGTACAAGATATTACATATATTACTCTTTAGTCAACTTATGAGCAAGTACAAGAAGTAATGCATAATTGGTATTTGGGATGCATTTATTGCTGATTCTCCAAGAGCTGCAATCAAGAGACTGTCTCTAGCATAGAGAATTAAAGAGACTTATGACTTTGGATTAGTCCTGTTAGAGTAAACTAAAATGAAAAATATCTCAGTGAGTCTTTCCATGAAATGGGCTCATTTTGCTCCACTGCCAACATAAAAAATATTAGAAGCTGTATCTCAGCATTAATTCAAATATCAACAAGTGCAACAACCCATTCAACTTGAGAAAGTTACAATAACACCTTTTTTACAAGGTCTCTCCTCCTTAAACAGCAAACTTTAGTGTCACAGTGATCTGTCCCCCAACCTGTAACAAATTCCTTAACCTTTTTTTGTCCTGCCCAGTAAACAGGTAATAAGACTGCATCATGTCCAAAGTAAGCAATAAAATAAGCTTTGACTTTCCAAAACATCTATATATGATTTCACTTGTAAAAAAAATCCAAATAAAAAAATGGCATCAATGCACACCCATTCAAAAAAAAATGTTTCACATGACACATCCATTCTCCAATTTCTCTCCCTGGGAAACAAAAAAACCCAAGAAAGTAGATGGACACATAAACAACCTTTTCAGAAAGGACTTACTTAATTAGACCAGGACTCATGCCAAATCAATCAAATTCAAAGTACTATATTTTAGTTAAAGCTAATGCTACCTCTTCTCTTCCATGCAACCAATCCAAATTCCTCCTGAATTTAGATCAATGCATAGAAATAGATGTGTTATTTTATAAGCTGAATGATATTACCTGTGTATCCATACATGGCAGGGTGCGTGTGTGGCTCAAAGAAGTTAAATTTGTCAATAGTCTTTAGGGAATCAGCTGAAGGACATGTTCTTGCACAATACATTATTTTAAGCTTGCTGAAAGCTGATGCAATATACAAAATGCACATTTTCCTTTCTTATTTTTAGCACGGGGATCCAACTGCCCCATGCTACACCAGGGGAACATAAAATCATCTTCTAGTAAGGAAGAATTCTGCATGCTCGCTAGACAGGATAATTACACTGCCCGTACAGTACATGCTAATTGTACTTGGCTACAGACGATTAAACAAATACACTCAGAGGCTCTCCATCTGATTTTCAAGCCACATACAGTGAAATTCACATTTTATAAATATTTAACTGGAAGTAAAAATGGTAAGGTTTATCACAGCTGTCACAGCTTCATGCAACCAAATCAATTAACAATAGAAACCCTTAAGACAATACAGATAAGGGAAGCTTGCAATTACTCAAAAAAACTTAACTGGCACAGACTGCAACGCAATTTCCCAGCTCCTGGAGCAAGCGCCCACATGATTTCACCAAATCCCGCCAACAAAGAGGAAGAAACTGCTAGTCCCTGCCAGGAGCTTGTTTTAAGTACCTACCTGCACCTGGGGAAAGAAAAAAATTCAGCAGCCAAGCCAGAGGAGCAGAGGGATGGCGTAGAGCAAGAGACAGTGGTAGAGAAAATGCCAGCGCATCACGGAAGATTGCCAGCTCTTCAGTTCTGATGCTACAAAGTATTACTCGCAGTCTGAACTTTATTTATATGTAGTCACACATATGCTCAAACTTCAGTCAGCACTTAAGAAACCCTGAGGAAAGTAGTGGGAACTTCTGTGTTTCTGTTTTGCCTCTGTGGTAGAAGTGACTGCAGTGTCATTTGGATGAATCCTGGGGACTGAAGCTGAACTGTTTTGTCTTCACTCAACCTCACCTACTCCATCTAACAAACTCACAGACCAGGATCAGATTTTTATAACAAGGTTTTTGTGCTTGTTTCTAACTGCACAAAAGACAAATTAACCAAAAGCTTGATATGAGTGCTCCTCGAACTGAAGCAGCTGCACAGTAATGACCAGATTACTAGTAATTATTACAATAGCAATTATATTCTCCAAAATTAATTCGATTTTTAAATTGCAATCAGACTGGCAGACCAAGATGTTTGAAACACCTTTATAACTGCAAATCTAAGGTTGTACCCAGGGGCACAGATGAACATCAGAACTATCTAAAAGTTAGTGGTTTTCTCCAACCTAAAGTTACTGACTTGTGTCAGAAACTCAAAGATTGCACTTGATCTTTACTAGGTCACCACAAAGACCAAGATCTCCAGTGATTATGTACAGTGAAAACAGAACACATGATTTCTCCCTGTGGCATTTTAAGGGAAATTCCCAACTCCACACAAGCTTTTCCCTCTCAAAACCCGGCCCTAATTTTCCCCAACACCAAAGTCCTCTCTCACTTAAACAACAGTTTAGGGTGACCTTGCAGCTCCTTCCAGCAGATACACCTTGCTGCTCAATTCCGTATTCAACTACTGCAAGGTGAGTTTCAGGCAACATGTACAGAGAGGAAAAAAAAAAGCCCCCCCCTAAAGGCAACAAAACCAAAAAATAAACAAAACAAAACAAAAAAACCCAAGCCAAACCAAAAAAACCACAACCATTCACTTTCCACTGTCAACAATGAAAAAAGATTAAAACTATAAACATATTCCTTTAGGTTAAATCAGGCTGCAAGTTGACAGCTGTCACTTTTTCCCTGTATTTGATAACAGATTATTTTCAGAGGCGAGACTACTCCTCAAGGTATGGTGAACAGTCTTCTACTTAAAACTGAAGATGTTTGCTTTATTGTAAGCACTCCTGCTGGCATCAATCTATACATCCAGCACCTTAAGCAATTGATCATTATTTTCTGTGCTTCCAGCAAACTCGAGTGCTTAAGAATAAAAGGTCAATGCACCTCCAGTTGCATTTAAATTTTTTTACATTTGACAAGTCACTGTCTCTAGTACCACGCACAGCTGTATAAATTCATACCTGGAATTTTTTCCACATTCATTACAATAACTTTTAGGTTTCCATTTTGCTTACATAATAAAAAAAAATTTTTTTAAAGGCTATTTGGAAAGAAAGCGTTCCACAGTTTTATATAACCTTCAAAAATATTGTATCAACACTTAGGACAAAAACAATCATATGCAAATTTTCAAGCACTATTTTTTGCTCATTTCCGGAACACTAGTTCTGATCTCTGCCACCGAATTTTCTTTTGCAGGTGATGTTCTGACCATTACATTTGCTAATACAAGTCATTTATGGCATACCAGAGAATGTATGTTCGTTCATCAAGGTGCCTCATAGGAGATACTTTTCTTTCCATAGATTTTGTGGAATTTAAGTCATCTACCAAACACTTGTCCACTAGCAAAGTCAACATACTAGTGTATTTTTTGACAGTCAAAGCTGCTTGGCTTAATTAAAAGGCAAGCAAATGCACCTTTGGTTGTGCAAACCTTCTCAAGTTCAAAACAAACAAGAAAAGGAAAAAACATGTAAGCAATAATGGACTGAGATTAGCAAAATTAATGCACTAAGGCATGATGTAAGGTTCACCTGACTAATGCAGAGCCATGGGTATATATCTTAAATACAATATACCTGTTTGAACACATATCTGTCAATGCAGATTGTGGTGGGCACTGGGTGAGTTTGACAAGGACGGGAAGGGGATGAATAGGGAGGTGTCAGGGACGAAAAGCAGGAAAAGAGGTATAAAATCTGTGCAATCACCATAACACAGGACTATGATACTAATCCTCCCTTAAGACAGGAGTGCTGGACTGAAGTATTTCTGCCTTAAGCTGCTGTGCAAAACTGGAAACCCTGCCTCTGCCCACACAGCATTCTCCCCTATTTGCAACTCCGTTCCTCACGCTTACAGGGTGGGAAATTCTCCCCGAAGCTCAGACATCCCTTGTTCCTGAGCTGGAAACATGCTCTCCCATCCCCATTTTCTCCCTAGCAAGTTCATAGCTCCATGGTGTTCAGCTGTGACTTCCCAACACTCACTCAAGTTGTCTCACTGCCCTGTAAAACAGGACCCTTGCCCCCTGTCTCCGCCAAACCCTGCCCAGAGCCAGATCTCCCAGCACAGATGACCCCAAGTGTTTCAGGATGGTTGTGCTTATGCACCTTATCCAAGCCAAACACAAGCTCGTTTTCAGAGGAAGAACAGTTTACAAAACAAATTCTGAATAACAAACAATACTTTGCCATCACATCCAGAAAAGAGTCTCACAAAGCATAAAGAAAACAAAAAAGAAAAAAAGAAAAGTCGAACATTCAACAATTTTAAAACTTCAGTGACTTTAAAGCAAAAATGATCTAAAAATAGTCCCAATATGCTGGACCCCCCTGATACTTTGTGGTTTTACTGCTATGCATGTCCCTTAAAACCTCTCTTCCTCAAACTGCTTTTCCTGTGAACGGCCTCCATACACAGCTAGTGCAACAAAGCTTAAATTAGTACTGAAAAAATTAACTCCAACCAATTCCAATTCTCCCATTAGTTTTTCAGTGCAAATCACTTTGAGTGTGACACTTTCACAAACCTGGAATGTCTGAAAAAACCAAACAAATTCCTCTGCTGGACTGTGTCAGCTTTCCACAGACAACTCCCAATTTCTTCTTAAACGCAGGGATGCATTTTTAGAAGTCTACAATATTAACAATTTCCATTCCACTGTTAAGCTTTCCACTAATCTGTTTATTAAATTTGCATTGCTCAAATGTAAGGACTGGGTGAGAGAAGATATGTGATTATTTTTAGACATGGGATGAAAAACTGGCTGGGTCATCAGGCTTCAAATGCAGTGGTTATGGTCTAATGGTTCTACTGGCAGCTGCTCTCAAGTGGTGCCCCTCATGGGTCAGTATCCAGGTCAATACTGCCTCATCTAGTCGATGGCATGGACACACCCACATCCCATTTAAGAGTAATCAATACTCCACTCCCAAAGCAGTTCAAGGGAAAAATTCAGGTCACACTAAATAAATAACTTCTGGGTTGAGCCACCACCCTGGCAGTATTTAAATGCCATGTGGATGTGGCATTAGGGACATGGTCTAGTGGTGAACCTGGAAGTGCTGGATCAATGGTTGGACTCAATCTTAGAGGTGTTTTCCAACCTAAACAATTCTATGAATCCATGACATCAACCTTGGGGAGGACTGAAATATTGGGGTGTAGGGCTGCTGCTCCCCAGCATCAGGACAAATGAGGAAACTGGTTTGACAGAAGTCTCACAATATTCAGCAAAGACAAACACAGATGCAGCAATGCAGGCTGGCATGAGCAGCACAAAGAAGCTGAAGATCCAGGTGAAGGAACTGAGAGGGGTCAGTAGAGGACGCTTGCAGCAGCCGAGGCTGCCCACACACTGGGCTGTCTGAGCAGGACTGCAGCCAACACGTTGGCAGAAATGATTATTCCCGTCTGGGTGGCAGCTAGACACATGTCCAGTTTGGTATCTCCCAGGACAGAGACTGCCCAGCTGGACAGAGTCAATGGTAAGGAGGCTGCAGCACATCATGCAAGACCAGAGGCTGTGAGAAAAGCCAAAGCAGGATCCAATTTAATTCTTCACTACACTGGGGAGTAGAGACAACAGGGAAAAAGTGCACCGAGCTCTCTTGAGAGGTGCAAAAGGAAGGTGCAACAGAGGAAACTCCAACTCAGTCACCTGTTTCAGCTTTTGAACACTCTTAATCCTTTTTTCCTTCCTTTGTACCTGGGTAAAGTTGTAACCTCTTTTTTAATCTAGATATTCAAAATTCAACTGGAGCAACACCCTGGGTAACGCTATCTGCCTTTGAAGCCACCACTGCTGGAGCTGGAGGGTGTTGGACCAGATGACCTCCAGCGGTTCCAACCTAAATTTTTCAGTGATTCTATGATCTATTCTAGGACAGTATGCGTGGTATAGGATTACAAATGTAATACACCAGCAAGCCAAAACACACTGCCAGCCAAAATACAAGAATAGAAGATACTACTCTACACTCTTCTGACATACCCTTGTCAGCAGATGCTCCAAAATGCTGTGTCAAAACTCATGGGAAAGGGTAAGGGGGGAAAAAAGGGAAAAAAAATACTCAGAAACACAAACACACAGTTGCTTTGACATATCTGTACATAAGGACTTCTACCTTAAATATGGCAGATCATACCTTCCTGTGGCTCACCTTTGAGCAACAACACAGGTAGTACAGATGCTGGTAGCACTGATCTGGCTTGAAAGGGAAAAAACATCTGGGACAAAAGGTAGGTGTCTTGAAAATGGAAATTTTTAGAGATTGCAGTTGCTGTTTTACTGCCACTAGAACCTACTCTGATGTCACAATTCAATGACTGCTTTATTGATGTGTTTGAAAAAATCCTGATGTTAATAGTTTATAAAATAAACTTACTAAATACATATGTATCACTCATTTCATCTCAGTCAGAGGTACTTCACTGAAGGCCATCTTAAGGAAAACTAAAAGAAGAAATTTGTTTGTTTAAATAGAAGCATCTGATAGCCAGCCAAAGTCACAATGAACAGTCTGTAACAAACAGCCCAGGGAAAACAGATTTTCTGTAACACAGCTGATACAACAAACTTCCCTCCAATATAAATGTGGCAGTGGCGTCTCGCAGAGCCAGCATGGCTGTGTTTGGGAATTGAGACCACTGGACATGCTGGACACAGAAATTCAGCTGATGCTAACCAACAAAACCCCATCAAGGAGAGGGGATCTGGCCTGCTGTGCTTTGGTTGCATATGTTGAAAAAACTTCAGTAGAGTCTGATGTGATAACTTTGATTTATGTGGACAGACAGTCCTCCCGACAGAGAATCTGTTAAGAACAGTGTAAGGGATTACTTGTTTCAATATCTGATACTTTTAGCCAGAGGTTGACAGAATTTACCACCTCTCTGAAGAATGTGAAACCAGTCCACTCTACACACATAGAACACAGAAGTAAAAAATTACTTTTTGCTAATAAATATAATTAAGATGTCTAAAGTTCAAGTTAGCTTTAGAAGTCTAAGTTAAATTTACTGTGAAGGTTGGAACCTGGCCACAAGTTAGGTGGAACAAGAGGAACCCACACTGGTGAAAAGTGCAGGTGACAGTACAACCCAACAAGATAAAAGCCAGTAATAAGGTGTCTCTTACACACACACTGATCTTCCTTCTTCCTGTAGTCACAAAAACATCTCTCATCTACTCACTGAAAAGTCTATTTTCATTTGAAAACTACTGCTTTGAAGAATTTAATTTTCACTGATGGCCTGTGGGGAAAAATGAAGGGAGACAAAAGAAAACAGGCTCATCCAGCACTACACCTCCAAAAAAAAATGCACTCACCCCATATTGCTTAAAGTTGTGGGCATTTACAAACCAGCCCCCAAGCAAATCAAGGAGACCAAGGTGAATGGACTTGGGTGAAAATAACTTCAAAAGTTAAAATACTGGAGAATTTATGCACTAATATGCAGTTTAAAAAATAGAGGTTGAGACATGTTGCAGACGCTCAACCATTACTAAGAAAGCATTCTGAACATTTGGAAAACATAGCCTGTACTGTAAGAGTTTCTGTGTGAGCTGTACAAATAGTTATTGAACTGAGTGCAATTTAAACAAGCATATATGTGAAAAGAAGGAAAAGAAAAAAAATCATAAAGAGAATGGAACAGGAGGGGGAAATTATTTCAGTAGAAGATTCCCTGTTTTGCTGGCTGTGTTGGTTTGGTATGGCCTGGTTTTGGGTAGCAGGGGTGTCAAACCATGACACTGGCCCAAACATTAAGTCTTCTGGAGACTTCTGATGAAAGGAGTACATTCAAACGTGTTGAATAGGTACTGCAGGAATGCTGGCAAAAACATGGCAAAGATGCTAAATGCTAACTCCTCACCATTCTTGCCAGGCTGAAAATTAACATTTTGAGTAGGCATCACATTGTTGCAAAGGAAAGGCACCTACACCGATAGCTACGTTATGTGCAAATACACATTTGACTCCAACAGTTTTTGTTAGCTTCCTGAATGTAAAGAAATGCAACACAAAAGGAGCTCAACCAACATGTGTCTGCAAATCAGCCAACAAGCAAAGAGTAAGCCCTGCATGAACAGATGCAAGGGGAGGAAACAAAAACCCCATACCTAAAAACTCTTTGTGAGGGCATGCATGGCAGAATGTGACCAGTTACTTAAGATGCCAACACTTATCAGTTTCTAAATTCCTGTCTGCTGGCTTGTCAAGTGTCATTTACAAAAATGTAGCCTGAGCGAATGAGACTTCATGACTCCAGATAGTGTAGCATCAGAAACACAGGATTTAAATAGATACACCTGGTTAATTCATTTATAAAATAGAGAAAAACTGAATAATCACTCAGACATTTGAACAAAGTATGCTGTTGTATCTAATATTGGTACCATGGTTCATTAAACTAGGAAGGTTACATAAATAAGAGGTTTAGACATGACTACAAAAAATATCAAGAAAACTTAACTGTACAATTGTGTTTTTTCGACCCCCAGTCATCTCCATGTCACTTCTGATTTGCTTATTTGGACAACTAAAGCAAGTAGATTAGACCACCAACAAGAGCTGGAGAAACCATTATCTATCCAGTCACAGAAACATAAACCTGAAACGTTTATATTGATGCATTTTAACCAGAGAACACCTGTACAGGTGATTTTTAAACAGTTACAGCTCCTCATTAGCAGTTTTACTAGGGACCACCAATGTCTGCAGAACCAAGAACATACCCATCATTTTCTTCTTCACTCACCTCACACTAAAACCTTCAAACATACCCATACAGAAAGAGCAAAGTGATCAAAAGGTGCCTTTCATACCACAAATTATCCTTTTATAAACATATCCATGCCAAAAGCCATCGCATGTTTTTTTGAGTAATGCAGAGGAACTTCTCTAGGAGGACATTAACTGTATCACAGAGTTTTAACACTCAACAGTACTCTAGGTTTTTATGCAACGCATCACCTTATCTTTCAACACATTTTGGTCATTGCAATTGCCCGTGCTCCTAAGGCATCTTCTCCTCCCCACACCTTCTGTTTTTAATTAAAGCTTTATGTGTTTACTTCAAGATATAATGCTGTCTCCTGTCTTCTGCTAGCCCACATTTCACCTGAGAAAACAACATTAGCTTGTGTGAAAGGACATGGTGGGGGATATCCCTCTGTTTTCAAATCTTAAATCTTCATACTTGCAGCAAATGACTTCCATGTGGGCCTGTGCTCTTCATGCCTGATTTCTACTCAAAGGCAATTCCTGCTGAAAGACTGAACATAACCAATTCAGCCATGTTTTAAGATGATTACACACCTGCCCCACACCATCTTCCTCGTGCTCTGCACAGAAAATTGGTGCTGACATAACTGAGTGATCCACACGTTTCTGCTCCAAAACACGGTTTCTGTAGTAATTAACTCCAAGATCTCTCACACACACACCCACAGCCTTCCACCCCTTCCAAGGGCACAGGTGGGCAGGCTTTGCCAGCTTGCAATGGTTTTTCTCACGGGCTTCTGACTCCCAAGCAAAATCTGATCACCTCGTAGAAGAAGTGAAACAAATGCTTCTGAATGGCTGAATCTCACAGGCACCATAGGAATACCAGGAAAAGGAGTCCCCAGAGAAGAGGGAGCTGCTGGTGGGTGTGGTGACAGCGTCTTCCTGAAACCCTGATGCAGAGGAATGATCACAAACCTTAAAAAATGCCAGATGGTGCCTCACTGCTGCTACATCACCTATTTAAAAAATAAATAAATGCATGCAAAGAACACCACACCATGCATGCTAATCAGCCCTACATGTCAAGGCAAGTTTTCCAGGTTAAATGCTCATCAAATAAAATTCATTTTAGAATTAAAAATAATTAACAGTAGGTAGGGTGTCATTTACAAAGCAGCGTTTCTGAGAAGGTTGTTGTAACAGCAACTGAGCAAACAAGCCTGATATTGCAAAAGCTCATTCATGCCCTGTTTTCTCAAAGCCACTGCAAGGAAATACCCTTCTCCTCAAACACAAGGGCTTGTGAATATGTTTCAACTTATTCTGTGTGAGAAGCCAGTTGATGGGAATTTCTAGCTGCAAAGGACTGTTTTCATCTCAAATGCTAAAGGACTAGGGCAACAGTTTAATAGAAAAGTGATAAAACCCTTTAAAATACAGAATTTGAACCAAAGAAAATCTAAGCCACAGATAAAGATGACCACAGAAGTACTTGAGCCTAGGAGAAATATCACAATATGCCTCTTTAAACGACTCCTGCATAAAAATCGTACAGTCACAAGCATGAGAAAAAGCTTATCATTAGCAATCCCAGTCCTCCATACTGCTAAATTTTGCTCCCCTTCTAATCCTGGCCTCCTTCCTAGCAGTATTTCAGAAATAGCACTGTACAGTAGGTTCTGTACTCCAGAAACTATTTTACTCGAGTTGCACTTTTCAGCAAAGATGATGCTTCTTGAGAAATCAAGATGATTTCTCCTCAGTTGCACATACGTGTAACATCAATGAAACTGATTTGATCTAAAAAAATTATTCATATTTACACTTATTGTAAACAGCACATGTCACAGAATTCACTTTTCCTGCACTACAGAAAGAAAACCCCCATTTTGCAGACACAAACAGTTAACACCTCAGTAAAGCACACATAGAACCTCTTTAATTATATGACCCATTGAAAGGCAGTGGGGCAAGCTTCTAAAGGCTTAAAACCATGAGGCTCTGAAGCATTTTGTATTTCACATGACTCCTGAATAACCAGTAATTTAATCAATATTTAGCCCCAACTACTAGCAAAAGAAGGATAAAGTTTCCAGACCTGGAAATAAGTTTCACAGATATTCTGACTTTGTAATTGTCATGGCCAAAACTAAACCCCATGCCTTCCTCTGCCACAAAGTAAATACAGTACATAGCCTTTCTTAAAGCCCTGAAATTTGATTGTGGCAGCAGAAACAAAACAAGGGAGGATGTAGATGAAAAAACAACTTGGAACAGGCACTTTTCATGCCAAGCTCATCATTTGTATTATTAATACGTTGCACATGGACCTCATGTGATGTTTTGAGTGAAATTTAACATAATTAATCTATTGACATGGGTACAATTATTATTTTGTACAACAGGAACTTATAAAATACTGTTAACTGTGTGAGAAATTAGTAAATATAAAGATCCAAGGAAAACACTATAAATAGACACAAATAGTAAGAACTGAAATGCTCATCCTGAATGAACTTGGGACATCCTAGTGCTCTATCATAAAGAGTAAGAAAGCAAGGACTAATAAGGACCAGAAACGCGACTCAGGCATTCCACATGGGGATCAAGAATGACCAAGCTGCCCAGGGCAGGAGGGTAAGAGGATTACTACAACCCACTCCTGAAGCAAGGGAGTCCCAAGTGACCTCCCATACAGGAACAATTACAACTTCATTACCTATAGCCTAAAATCACATTTTTCTCACCTTACCATGGAAGTGCAGTTACTGCAATTACTGAGACGAAATATTTAACCACTGCCTTTGACAACATGAACCAAGCTTATGTTTATTTCTATGGTTCTTTTCGTAAAACAAGGCTGTTTTAAAAGGGGACTCATAAAAGAGAATAAGCTGACATGCTCTCAAGAGTATGTTTCTTTCAAAAGGAGCTGCATGTTGCACTACCCTCGGCAAACAGAGGCAAGGTTACAAAACCACTTTCATTATAATATTGCTTGCATGTTTGCAGAGGTCTGTAACTTTCTCAAGTTTTTCCCTTTTTATTTGAAAGGCTTCACATTCACTCTGGGAACTCCCTCAATAAGCATCTGAATATGCTTCTTAAAATACATATTAAAAAAGACTTGTACTCTAAAATTTTATTACTTAGGGACTACATAATATTGTATGAAAAAGTCTGCATGACCAATCTAAACCTGACATCCCTGTTAGCTTGGGTACGCAACCAAAATGTTGGGGAATGGGATTTACACACCTAGCAAGTGGAATAGAATCATTAGGGTTGGAAATGACCTTTAAGATCATCAAGTATGACCATCAACCCCCCAACATGTTCACCACTAAACCGTGTCCTCAAGTGCCACCTTGTTTTGTCAAACACTTCCAGGGGTGGTAACTCCACCACTTTCCTGGGCAGTCTATTCCAATGTTTTACAATCCTTTCTGTGACAAAATTTTTCATCATGTCCAACCTAAAACTCTGCTGGCATAAACTATTATTTTGCATTCTTTATTTTTTTCTGCTTGTAATATATCTCTGGATTCACAACCTATGTTTACAACAACAAAAGAAAAAAAAAAGTAAAGAATTCTGAAGAAATGTAATATAAACCAACAAATTATAAACCAGCAGCCTTCCATCTGGAATTATTCAGAGGCATATATGGTCACATTTTTAATGTAGAAAAGTCTTGTAATCTGACACTTATCTCCCTGTCCTATGATTAGCTGCTCCACAACACACTAGCTCTAGAATATGAAGCTCAAAATCAAGTCTCATAAATGAAGTATTAAGTTAAAATTATTGACTCTTTAATTTCAGATATTTCCATAAAATATACATTCTAAGGGAATATACATTTTCCATAAAATATACATTCTAAGGGATTTAGGTTGGCTTATTTTTTCATTTAGCATACAGCAACAGAAACCAAATTGAAACACATTTTCTCATCTGGAACATACGCATAACTGCCTTAATAAGGACAGCAAGACAAATAATGATAACAAAATGGGATAATTATATCATTAGCTGAATTCAAGTTTGGGGTTAGTTTGGTTAAGAAAACAGTACGATATTTGTTTATGTTTGGTTTTTGAGAAGACACAATGACACAGGTGGATGTGTAACATTAGGTTTCTCAGAAGGCTTCGAAAAGGAAAATCCATTCTGTCTTTTCACACCCCCTTTTTGAGGATGGCAGGAGAAGGACAGGAAAAAGTGGAGGAAAAGCAGCACAGGGAGAAGAAAGTTGGTGGGATTTGGAGAGTACTGGGATGTTCAACAGCATCCAACTGTCTCCCCAACTGCTTTACTCCCACACCAAGTAGTTTTTCCTCCCTCACAGCATCTGTTCTGCAGCCACACATCAAGGCGATACTTTCACCTCTGGGGTGGGCAGTGAACCACCTCCATGCACCATGCTGGCAGACAGGAGCCCCACAACAGAGACAGACAGGTCTCTGCAAAGGGGAACTGGCCCACAGGCTGGCCATACTGGGCAGCACACACCAGCCAGGCACCTTCTTTAACTTCTTTACACAACATTACCTTTACAGTTTCCAAACCAAGTGTTTAGACCATTATCTGCCCACTCACTTCCCCACATCTTCCATCCTCCAGAGATACAGTGACAAACTGATCCTCCCAGTAACCTCCCACACAGCCACTAACAGTGACCCACCAAAGTCAAAGGCAGATGTGACACTGGTGCAGCCTCCTGTCCCTGGGCTCCTTGGGGAGGGCAAAGCTGAGCCTACAACGTTCAGCATCTCAAAACTCAAGGGTTTCTCCAACATGACTGAAAGAATAGAGTTACTGCTGTCACCCCCGGACATGCAAGAAAGTGGTTACCATGAGATAAACCATCTAGCCTGGCACCTCAGATCAGGAATCAGCTGATTTTCTGCAGAAACATACCCATTATCATGCTGATGGGCACACAGCTTATCCTAAACATTTTATACAAGAAACCATTTGGGCTTCAAGTGCTCACCTTTTGTTTTTCTCACCCTACCGCCCCCAAACACAGTCAGTACTCAGTATTTACCTGAAGAGGAGTTATAAAAGCAGACTAAAAAAACTAAATAAAAAATTCTTTGCTTCCCAAGACAGAAGAGTCACACTCAGGAGCCTGCTGTCCTCTACTGCCAGCGCTGTCTCTC
Source organism: Platysteira castanea (assembly GCA_013397175.1). NCBI lineage: Eukaryota > Metazoa > Chordata > Aves > Passeriformes > Platysteira > Platysteira castanea. The sequence continues at coordinate 1,719,875 of VYXC01004914.1, read as the reverse complement.
ACCATCCCCCTGCAGTCCTCCAACACACCTTCATGCACCACATGGTTTGAGCCATGAGATGGGTCCAGCTCTTCCACCAGCACAGCAAGGTACCACGCAGATGAGTTTACACTCACAGAGCAAAGCACACTCCCCAGGGCAGCAGTGCACTGTCAATCCTCCAAGCAGGGAACACAGTGAAAACACCACCAGAGCTGCCTGAATCCATCTGGTTTGCTCTTGCTGACACTTTCAGAAATGTTTTCATACAAACAGGAACACTGACTTACTAAAGGACTACAAATTACTGCCTCAAAACTAAAACTGAGGGGTTTTTATGGTAGGTAGAAAGTAGCTGAACTGCTCAATATGCAGAAAAGGGAGTAGAAAAGCGAAATGCAAAACGAGAGCAGAACACCACACATGACAATAAAAAGATCACAATATGTAACAGAAGAGCAGCAGTACCTCTTGGTAATTATAACTACTCTATATGATTGCTACAAGTCACTTGCTAGATCAATAAAAGAGGTAGCACTAGAAAGCACCTAAATACAACTGTGTGTTCAATTACGACACCAAAGGTAAGTTTCCTACTAATTACATTGATGTACGGAGTTCAAAAAAACTCTCAGTAATAAAGCAGATACAATATACACTATGCATGTGAAACAGCGTGCACAGCAAGAAATCATTAACTTTAACGAACATAAAAATTAGCTGTAAAACCATCAGAGAATCTCCAGTGATCTGACATTGCACTTCCTTCTAAGTTATGTGTTGTACATGTGTAATTGCTGCGATAAAATTCCTTGGAAAAATGAGTTACGTCAAACAAAACAATCAAACCATAATGATTAACAAATAAGTGGAATGTACCTTAGCATATAAAAAACTCTAATATAAATGCCTTTCTGATTATTTGCTATATGTTAAAAAAGTGTAGCTCTATTTCACAAAAACAAGTTGTTTCCTGTTCCCCTAGTAGGTTATCTTAAAATGCATTAACCATTCTGTAAACAAAAGAAAAATAATCACAAAAATACAAATATCAAAACAACCCCACACATGTATCAGCCTTCAGGAACTCTTGGAGTCTATCTTACAAATGTCAACAAAACATTTTCTTAATTCATAGAACTAGGAGTAAATAAACTGTCCCTAAAAAACAAGTAGACTTATCTACTTTCAGTGGTTTTTTAGTATGGAAAATGGTCCCCCTGATGCTTTTAGTACATAAGCACACATGAAAAACTAGACAAAGAGAAGAGGGTAATGAAGAAAACCATATGGCAGCTATTATCTTATTAAATAAGAAGGATGGTTCTTGTTAGAAGAGAACTGAGGAGCAGATCCTCGTTGGACTGAACACCCAGCATAGTACAACAGCATCAGCACCCTCCTGCTCCAAGATCCCTGGAAGTGGTCCAGCAACACATCAAGTTGTCAGAGCACCAATGTGATTGAGTTTTCCATTTTGAGAATATGAATGGTTCACGTAGCTAAAGGTAGATGACTAAAACCTATTCTAACACCTGTTTCCAAGAGACAGAAAATTGTTTCTATAATGCTGAAACCACTAGAAGTCAGCATCTGAGGAGAGCACAGATTAGAAAAATGGTGACATGACATAAAGTAGCCCATGACAAGCATGGTGAACATGGCAAGCACGTTGTACACCACCTCAAGAGTTTTCCAGCAAAAACTTGAAGTGAAAAGCAGAAAATAATATTCCACATACAATAAAAATTTTTTAAAAACTCAAATAATCACAACAAGACATCCACTGAGATAGTGGAGAGGCAATGGTAAATTCTACAAAATTACAGTGGGTTGGACCATCTAGGTATTCACAATGAGGAGCACAGGACACAGCAGTCTAACACAGCAGAAGGAAACACAGTTTGCTCTGCAGAGCACCCCTCCAGCAGCCGCAGCTTGTCAGCATCCCTGTGAAACCTCCTGGGAGTTCAACAGGGTGGCTCCTGCAGTCTCCAGGTAGAGGCCTTCCTTCCAGAGGCAGACTTTTCCTTTTCTCTTCCCTACTACAAAACTGCTTGTTCACAGAAAGTCAAAACTACACAAGACATGTAATTATTAACATTACCCCTATTTTGTGCAATCACATGGAAGTCTCTGCTGTCACACCACCCAGCTTCCCTACACACCACTTAAAACCACATCTACAGGGGAATTAGCAAAGAGAAGCAGAGATGGTTTTCATCTCCAGGGTCTTGCCCCAGAGGGGTTACCCCAAATCCCAGAGGGGATCTGGCTCTGTGCCCCAGCGTGACAGTGCCCATGGGCAGCACATGGCTCAAGGCCACCAAGCAGCTGCTCTTGGCAGAGCTTGGAGGAGAACGTAGGATACAACAAGAACTGCGCACGACACAGAAGCGGGGATGTTAACACATACACATTAAAGCTGATGAGGCAGATGAAAATCACTATGAAATGGCTGTTCCTGCACCCCTATTTCTCAACAAGGAAAGATGCAGGTCAAAGGCAGGAGCCAGTACCCAAGGTTGTTGAGCCAGTACTGCAACTCAAGGATTCATAACATCCCAGAGTAATTAGGCTGATGAAGAAAACTTGAGTTAAGAGTCAACAGGCAACTCTTACATGACATCAACCCTACTCATTTTTCTTCTAAAAATACATACCCAAAGATCATCTGATAGTACAGAAGAGCTGTTTGCCAAAATGCAGCTTCTTGTTCATCTTAGGCAAGTCACTTCTTTCTAGTAAAGATTTCTATCTTCTTCTGCCTGCTAATTAGTTTAACTTTGAAGGTATTTTGAGTTTTAACCCATACGCTGTATGCATAAGACTCTGTAAATAGCAATATGGCAAAGACCAAAAGCTACTTCAAAGCTAGCTTAAAGTTTTTTAAAATCAAATACATACTGCAACGCCTAAGATAATCAAGATCCAGCAATGCTGAAAGGAAACTAAAATGTGCATTAATCACACATACAAAAATTAAGTCCAGACAGGGCTATATTACATAACAGATATGTTATATACAAGGTGGGGGTCAGTCTCCCGGGAAACAAGCGATACAACAGAGGAAACTGCATCAGGACAGGTTTGGATTTGACAACGGGAGAAGTTTCTTCACTGAAAAGGTTGTCAGGCATTGGAATCAACTGCCCAGGGAAGTGGTGGAGTTAACATCCCTGGAAGTGTTCTAAAACCACCTAGAAATGGCATTTGGGGACACCGTTTAAGTGATGGGTTAACAGCTGGACTCAACGATCCTAGAAGTCGTTTCCAACCTTAACAATTCTATGATTCTATAATAACAGTGTTTCAACTGAAGAATGCATCTACACTTTAATAAGATTATAGGAGCACTATGTAATGATTTTATGCAGTTTTTGAAGAAATCAAAAAGACCTGTTGCAGATGCTGCTGAAAATGTAATATACCTCCAGTTCCAGAACAAGCTGTAATGGCATTCTCTGACATGTTCAGCTATTGACTAAAAAAGGCCAGACTTTGATTCCTTTAAATAAAACTGGGGAAGGGGGTGCGGGGATGTCAGTGGGTATGTTACTATATATATATATATATATAAATAAATATATATATGTATGCAGACACCAGAGTCTGGAAATTTCCCAATTAGTTCTGGAAACTAAAATAAGAACTATTCAAATTTTATCTGTTTAAATTAACTTCAATTAAAGGCTGAAAGGCAGATGTAAGTGATCTTATCAAACACAAAGCTGCACAAACTGACAAATACCACTTATGCTGCAAATACTCTATGCAAGTTTTCTTGTCAATTCTCTTTCACTTTCCTGCAATTCCCTGTCATTTTATCTACAGCTTTGAAAAAAACATCCCTTTGTGGTCTATAGAAAACAAACAGCAAATGTTGCCATTCATTCACAAAAACTAGCAGCCAAGTTAGAGCCCTTTTGCTGGTAAAGCTGCTGCAGCTATAGGAGCAGGAAACTGAAATTTCTATTGCAAATAATTAAGTAAATACAGATAATTTAAAGTGTGTTAGCAAGAACCTCTATGCACAAACCTGCATTATTTAGCTAGGCAATAACTGAACTGATAGGCAGAGAGGGAAACGAAGTAAAATCTCCACTCTGACAATGCTTCAAATACCTTAACCCAGTAGTAAACAGCTTACACTCTGTTTGAGGTGGATGACCACGTCGACATTTGACTACTAAAATTCAAATTAAATGCTCTCCCAACCTCATATTCCTCTACAATTAGAACACTATACACACATACAAATATTCCTGTAGGAGAGCCACAAGCTTGGCACACACACACAAAATGAATGATCAAAATTCTGTTCAAAACTCAGATGACTTGATATAAAGAAAAACTGGTCTCCCATCTCTGTAAGTAGAACGCCAGATTAGAGTCCCACGCAATACCACACCAGCTCACTGACAAATTACCCCAGTGAAAAAGCAACCTAAGTTTCCTCCAAACAAATATTTCCTGCATTTGCTAATGCACACCATGATATTTTACCCATAACAGACCATTCTGCAGTACACTGAGATCAGAGATTGGTAACAACCACCAATCCGATGCCCACAGCTTGCATCCCTCCGAAGTTTAAATAACTAACCACTATCACCACCTCAAAGTTTGGCATCCAAAAATGAAAAATGGAAGTCTCTTTCAGAATTAAATTTGTCATCAGATGAGGCTTTGAGCAACCTGGTCTAGTGGAAGGTGTCCCTGCCCACAGCAGGGGGGTTAGAACTCTATGATCTTTAAGGTCCCTTCCAAGCCAAACCATTCTGTGATTAAACAGTAACTTCTAGTCTATATTTGTCCACACCACAAATAAAGTCAGATTGTTTTTAAGTTCTTGGCTGGGGTGGTTCTAAACTTCAGAGTTTACAAATTTGAAGACTGACAGCTTCTATCTGTTTTCTTTGCACCCAGACCAGCTAGCATGGAAAAGAGGTGTGATGTTAATTTCTGTGTGAGATTATCTCCACATTTTGACAATTTTCCAATTGAATAATAAAAATGTATACTAGTTTGTGACACCAGTATTGACTAATATGGTGGGTAGACTTTGGAAATGTACCACCGAAAGCTCTACAGCAGTTGGGAGCCAGCAATCATTTCTTCCTATTTGGAGTTTGTACCAACAATTCAGATTAGCTACTCTAGCAAACAGCAAAAGAATAGTGACATACTGGAACATCACTTCTAATCAAACACTACTAAGCCCAATAAAGTGTTCAGAAAAAAAACAAAAGTGTTTTACAACAATCTGAATTGTTTACTGTTTTCTACAATTATACCTAATACCCATTTTTCTCTGTGTTTAAGAGGAAGAGAAGCAATTTCTATTTTTAAAGCTCCTTTGAAAATATTTCAAATCACCCAACTCTTGGTTTATAACCAACACTTCATCCCTCAAAGCATCTTTCAGAAAATACTACAGTCACATATTGCGGAAAATACAGAAAAAAAAATCCAGATCTGGAGAACAGCACTGCCAACAGGTCATCTTCCTTAAATATGTCATATGATTTTCATGGAAAAATGCCATTATTAAACGCTTAGAAAATAGCGATGCAGATGGACTCAGTGCTGCTTCATGGTCATCCGATGAAAGAATATAAAATATAAATTAAAATTATTTTTTAAAAAACCTAGAGTTTGTACTGCCTGCTACTGTCCCTCTTGCCTCATGGCTTTAATGGACATGTTTAGAATTCAGAAAGCAAGCACCACAGCCACACAAACCACTGATTTCCTGCCAGGTCTCTCTGATGGCATTTGCAGAGCACATGCTGGGAGAGGAGGAGAGAGCAGTTCGATGCAGAATTTCATAGTTAAACAAAGTTGTAATTACCTCCTTGTTAGAGCTCTTGTTTAAAGAAGCTAAGTGATACTATGCAGACATGAGTATTGCCATGTCTCTGAATCTTGCAGCTGAAAGAGTTTAATTTATGGTTCCTACTGGCGGAGGTTCCTCCTTTCCACACCTCTCTTTGGAAACACCGAACAGCACATTTTTAGAAATGCTCTTCTGAAATTCCATTCAATCAAATTGCATCCAAACAACTCCCAAATCGTACCAGCTGCAATGCACGTTCGCATATCTGAAGTGGAGGTGGACTCTGCTCCCAGAGAATCCCAGATGGATGTATGTAGCAATCACCTCGGAACTGCTCCCACTCAAAGCCTGATTTCACCACACCTACACCAAACCAGAGATGTATGAGAAAATCTGTAACAGTGACCCTTTACCTTGCATTCCATGTGGCCAGGTCTCCAACATCTACTCCTCCTGGAAAGGAACTCGGTCAGTTGTGCCCTACCTGAAAGATTACATCTACAACTCAAAGCCACTCCAACCCAAGCCACTCTGCCTTTCAGAAGCCAGAGGTACTGGAAGATGTATAATAAAGACTAAAAAAAATTTAGTCTGGGGAGGTGACATCCGTCCTCAAAAACCAAACCTGTAAGACTGGGCTCTACTCTGCCATGTTTAAACAGAGCTTGTCAATGAAAATCTTGAGTTCTAATGAAGGAAAGATCCATATAATGCACACAGCAGGAAATGTCTTAAGAAAAAGGCATGGTCTGCTTGAAAGCAAGAATAAGGGGGAAGGAAACAAACTCGAGCCCACCCTACTGCTGTTTTTTCTACAGTGATGGGCACAAAGTTTGTCAGAACCCTGATGTAAAAGCCACATTTTTCTTCTGTTCTCAAAAGAGAAAAAAAGTACCATATAGTAAACTGTAAGGAAACTAATAGTTCTACCATTCATCTTATGTATATTTAGGATTGTTAAATTAGTTATGCATGTGCAGGCTTGCTTACCTCAGCCACTGACTGAATTAAGGCATTTTAAAACAATTTCTAGTACCCTTATGTCATCATTTCATTAAAAATCATAAAAAGTGGTGAAATCATTACCTCTTTGTTTGGACAGCAAACATAAATTTCTTGTCAACAGCCATTTTCTCGCTTTTGTGTCTCAACTCAGAATAAAGAAATCCAATTCTTTCGTCTTTAAAATTATAAGGTTCCCATGAAAACACATTTTAATTTACTCTAACTAAACCATATTTCTAGATCTAACTAATTTACAGCATCCCTTTAGGGAGCCAAATCTGGGGCTTAGAACCATTTTTTTTTCATTTATCCGCTAGGTTTCAAACTCCCAATTTTCCCAGAGGATTATGAAAGCCTGCCAATTTAGCTTGATGCATTAAAACTGTTTACACAAATCCAAAACACAATCAAACACAAACCAGTCTGGTTTCAGCCTTCCCCACTGTATTTTTTAAGCCCAGAGAAACTGGCCAGAGAAATGGGAACCAACTCCAGGCTGGAGCACTGCATTTACAGCTACGAGGGGAGCTTCAGTGAAACGAGAGAAGCAGGTGACAGACAACAGTGAGTACTTTTCTTCAGTTTAATACAACATTGGAAAATCCATGTAACTGTACAAAATATATCATATCCAAAATATATCATATCCATTTACAGTGCATAGCTATTGTTTCCGCTCTTGCCCCTCACACTGTTTCTATTAGGCATAAGAGTCCCTCACAAGTACAAGCAGTTCCAGAAAGTTAAGATGTATTTAAATGCAAAAAGTAAGCCTACTTCTACAATAAGACAGATTTGCACACAAAAATATCTTGCTTTAAAAGCTACAAGAGCACGCAATCCACATCACCAGATGGGTCAGAAAGGCAGCGTACACCACCAAGCAAAGAAAGAAATTGGATTCTCCAAGCACTTGCTAAAAGACAGTTGTCCTCCCCAGTGAGCAGCACTGGCACGCAAAGTCGAGCAGTGCAGCCATAAAGAGTCAGGAAAGGGGTCGAGAAACCAGCAGTTAAAGAACAAGACGACACAGCTATATTTAGTAAACAACTCTGGTTGAAGCTGTTGAGGATAAGGAAACAAGGCAACCCAATGAGAGGCAAAACAATCCAAAAACTAATTAAGGAAACCCTAGTTCATTCAACCCAGTAAAAAGTCTTACGGCAGAAAGCTTAAGAACATTGTAGCATTCACTGATGGTTTGTAGCTTGAATACTTACATCACAGAGAAAAAAAAAAAGTTAAATAAAAATAGGAAGGGGAGCAGGAAGGAGGAAGAAAAAAAAAGGCAAAACGAGAAGAGAAAAAAACTTTTTTATGTTCCAAGATTTAGCAATAAACTCAGTCTTTTAATGATTATGGTGTTGCTTTCCACATCCCACCCCCTCCAGCAGCACCACCCATCTACCTTCACTGACTGAACAATCAGCTCAGACTCTAAGCTGCTCCATGGGCACAAGCTTTTGCAATCTGAATGACCACATGTGAACTTCCTAAAGAGCACTGAACTCTCAGAAAAAATTGCACATCACTATGTGGTGTCCAGTTATCCATCCTTCAGCATTCAATGAAAAAAAGTTCAGAAAACTAAAATTCTGCATCAATTTAAACAAGCAGATGCCGAAAAAGAGACAAGTAAATCCTCTTTAAACTGCTGGTGCTCACTTGTTTACAGAGAGGAAAAGCAAGGAGAGCAGTGCTTCCACCTGAGCTCATAAAACTGCAGGAAGATTTCTTGAAAAGTAAGTTAGTGAAGCTCATGAGAAGTTGTTTATCAGGTGATTTTCATCTCCTAAACAGAAGAATGTCCCTACTAGAAATACTCAACACCAGCAAAAGCAAAGAGACTTGCACTGTCATCATACATGCCATGTGCTATAAAATTAATTATCCTCTAACACCCTTCCCATTACATTATGTGTGGGTAAAACAGGAACAACATTCTTGGCCATACAATCACATTCATTAAGGATTAGGTTTAGCAAGAACCTAAAGAGAGAAGGGAAAGATAAACCTCAGTAATTGATACAAACCACACCAGGAAGGGAAGCAGCTCCAAAGTGCAAGGAGTGACATGCAGATCATCCTGTACTTACTAACATGATTAATAATAGTAGTAGTAATAATAATACTGCTTACAAAACAAAATACTGCTTCAGGGAATTTCTAGGAACATTGTTCTTGACCAACTTTTTCCCTCTTACATACTTTATGATATAAAGCATAGAAGGAAAAAGTCCTTCCAGAGTAGGTTCCTCAGGCAAGAGACAATCCTGTCAGGTAACTCTACTGCCATATCAAAAGTATTCAGTTGAAAAGTATGAAAAACACACTGTAAGGCCAGAAATTATTCTTATGATCCCAAGCATTAAAAGCCTTTCTAAAGGAAAAAAAAAAGCTCTAGGAGAGGAGTTCTAATAGACTCTTGTGTTTGAGATACTGGGGTTTTTTCTAATGTTTGTAAAAGTCAGAGTGTTACTCACAAGGAGGGCAAATATTACCAATTACTCTGTGCAAAAATAGGATTTTTTTTTTTTTAATACAAAATCCTTTGCTTTTCAGCTGGCTACAGAGCAAAGGGTTCCTCCTCACTGCACATGAACTAAAGACCTCTTTAGCAAAAGGTGAGCCGCCACCATCAAGTTTCTAAAGCAGCCTGTTCCCTCCTTGCTGCCGGAGTTTAATCCCCCCTGGCACCAGCCAAGGCCATCCTTTTCAGGCAGGGGGGAAGGATGTCCTGCCAAAGTTTTTATTTTTAAGAAGACCGGCACAGTGACAATAGCACAGAGCAACCCCACGAGCAGAGCCCTGTGAATTAGGCTGAGCTCGCCGTTGCTATGAGCAATTGCATTGCAGCACCACGGCCATTCTGCAGTCTAGACGGGCAACGATAAAACTTAATATTCTAGCCCAAATAAATGACAAATACCCCACACACTCATTTTTCTCGGTAGTAAGCCCAGCCAGGGATGAATCATGATGCACACACGCTTTCCAGGCTCACAGCACCAGCGGCCACAAGATCCTCTCTGCCTGAGCTCTGTAGCAGCTCTGCCCCCATGCACCAGAGGCTTTGGAGAAGCCTGACTGGGTTTTAGCACAGCCACAGGTTCAACAGACACTGCTGGCTCTTCCAGGACTGAGGAGCAGCACACGCTTGTAACACTGCCTCAGAACCTACCCAACGCAGACAGCTCCTGCACGATACCCAGGAGAAGAAACGGGGGAAAATGATAAGAACTTACCTCCATGTCACCCCTCCAATAAGCAGTTAGCATATAAACCGCAGCTAATAGCAATACATACACAGTCACGAACAAAATGTAGATACTACACAAAAGGATAAAAAAATAACTTATTTTATTATGTCTCCAGTTCTTTGTCCAGTAACAACAGCAGAGCAAAGCGTTGGTCTCCACTAAGTACTTCCAGCTCTCCTTTACTTTCTATTTCTCCGAAAACAAAATGCAATGGCTCAAATAATCTTTAAAAAAATCCTAAATTATTCTGCTTGCCTGAGACTTCAAGACAAGAGTGATTTTAATTTCTCTGTGAAAATATCTTCAGTAAAGACTCCTTCTAACCTGCAGGGCATCCTGCACAGCTGCACAGAAACCACAGTTTGAAATCAGAAGTTGAAACTTCTCCATTTTTTTTTTAGTTACTATTCTGCCACAGACCTCAATAACAGAGAGTCCTTTGAAATGCTTTCTTCCATGTTATCATACACTGGTGACAAACTTGGAAGAGGTTGCAGTGATTTTTTAAATATAATCAGATGAATGTTTCCATATATTTGTTTACCACGAGTTATTGTTGCGGAGTTTAATTAGCAGAAGCTTTCTCAGAAGGGAGAACAATGCAGCTGCTAAAAGTAATGGAAAACTGTCCACCAAGGGCACACCTCACCAGCCCCAGGCAGCCTGTCCTGGCTGGCTCTTCCTAAGTCTAAATCCAGCAGATCTTGTACCTTAGACACGACACGGCAAAGTCACTCTAAGAGCTGACAACTACGCTCAGTGCCACCTGGTCCCACCTACCCTCAGCCGACGGCTCCCACTGCTTCCCTCCCACCACCTGTCATGCTTCTCCTACTGCCTAATAAATTTAGGCAGAAACCCACCAAAACAGCAGGGGCAAGCAGCAAGGCAGGAGAGTAATATAATCCGTGATGATACCTAAAAATCAAAATTACTGTTGGCAAAACTGTCGGGCACGTCCAAACCAGCTCACCCCGGGCTCGCAGGCACTGGTGTGAGAGTGGAAGAGACGCAGGACAGCACTGCAGAACAGACAGGCGCGAGGGATGAAGCAGGACAACACTTATTGACAGCCTTAGCCACACGATTTCCCACATGGGCTTTTTTATTTGCCTCTTTTTTTTTCCTTTTGCTAGAACTCTCTGCTGGACTCTTTTGGCAGAATCAGCAGTGCTTTCTCTGCCCTGATGCATATCTTCAGGCTGTTTGATGAGGACCCTGAGAGGCAGAGGAACTTGGCAGCGTCAGGGCCAGACACCCATGCTGAGCTCCTGTCTCAGCCAGGGCACAAGGCAAGAGCCCAGGCGCCCAGTCCAAGTTCACAGACTTCTTGTTTTTATTTGGAAGCACATTCTTTGACTTCGAGGGATGCATCAGAAAAAGCAGATGGCCACAATCCATTGAGCCCTTGGACATCCGTCATGTTGGAAATGCCAAATGTAAGACACGACTGTCCTACTTGAGACAATAAATGGGATTCAATTATCACTGTGATATTCTAAAGGTATTGAAGTCACAGCAAACAGGAAATAACTCAGTGCTTTATCAAAATAATCAATACCTATTTTAACTGTGCAAGTTAACTCATAACACATAGATTTCTTTTTCTGTATACAGTAATGGGATACTCTTAAGTAGAGTGCTACGTAAGCACTTACTAAGCCAATAACCAAAACAATTTTCTAAATTACATATAAAATGGTTTCTTTCATCTGTTTATTCTCATAAAAATTTCAATGCAGAAGCCAAAAGAAAACAGCTTCGTAAAGTATTTTCAACTGCAAGAGACATGCAAGAAGGTATTTCTGCCTGTGCTAGAGGGCACAATCTGTAATAACATTTTGCCTTCCAGATAATGACAAGAGGCATTAAAAGGACAACTCGCTCTCTAATAAGCTTGCTTGACTGATTGAGCATGCACATACATAGATAGCACAGTTTTGCCAACAATAATTTTAATTAATTTTTACATTTCATTCTAAATTACATTAATTTATGGCCTTCCTAAAAGACATTTAGCAGACAGCTAATTAAATTCAAGCCATTAGATTTTAATTAGAGATGTTTAAAAAAAAAGGTCTCAGAACAATTCACACATCTTTGTGAACACTATGTGCTCATTAGCAGCTAGAACAGCCAACAAGTGATTATAAATACAGAAGACGACTAAGCAGCATGATTCAAACCTGGAAACAAAAAAGTCACGTAAGGTTTCATACTTCAAAGCTAAAGATTGTGGGAATGCCCTCTTCTCAGCTCAAGTCCAGAAAACCTCTGCGCATCAGTACTTGCCACAAAAGCAAAATCAAAGGCCAACTAGCAGTGAATATCATAATACACACTTTAAAAGGTTGAGCTGAGCTTAATCCTCATTAAATTCTAATAAAATCACAGTGCCTTCCTGAACAAACAGTGAAACAAATTAAAGGTCCAGATGGAGCCCCCCTTAATAAGACACATGGGATGCCCCAATGAGCCCATCATGGCTCCAGCACAAGGCGCTGGGCCACCCGACAATCCCGTGCCACTGCTCAGCGAGCAAACTCCATGCAAGAAAGCCAAGCTTTATTATTTCATAATAATTGAGTTTTTTCTACTTCCAACAGAAAACAGTTATTTCTAAATATCGACCTCACGGGGCCAATACTGCATGAGTTAAAAGCAGTATCTGTGAGCTTTGATATGGTGATCAGTTCCTCTGCTGGGTTAAGAGGTTCATAAATATTAACTACGGCACATTTGCATATGTCACCCACAGGCACAATCTTCCCTCAGAAAACTGGGAACAGAACCCGTACAATTCCTCCATGTGTCGCTTTCTGATCGCCAGATCTAAAATGGCCATGGCAGTTACTTGAGCAAGGACAGTATATCTGGCAAAGAGCCAAACTACCAAAGCATACTGTTAATTATGGTGCACCAGTTTGGTTTGGACAGATGCCCAAAATGCTGGAGTTGACATTTCAAAAACCTGAAAGGTTAGGATCACACTCAGAAGTATTTAAATGAGTCAAGTTTTCCAGAAAATTGAGAACTATTCACTGTTACTACAGATTTTATGGGAGTGACGTAAAAACAAATTAATCTTATTTTTAAGAGGCACAGATTTATTATTCTACAAAAGACGGAGTGAGTTTGATCACGAAATGCCTGCAACAGATGCAGTGGCACGAAGTACGATGAGAGCAGCAGGTAGGTAGCACTGCAAAGTCTATAGTCTTATAATTTGCAGAACTGGAAACTTACATGGTTTACAACTCTTATATCTGGATACATTTTCCATTCACACTTGTAATCAGGACAGCTTGGTAGTACATGCAATCTGTCCCCCAAACAAGACAAAAACTGGGCTGGTGGAGTATTTTTCCTTCAAGGAACTGGTGAGAATTTGCCACAGCCTTCACAAAACTGAAGGGAGCGCAGCCTATCGGTTTTCTGGCAAGTAAGTATTTTCGATCACGCCACGGCTCCCGGCAGAGGAACCTGCCGCCCAGGGAGCCAGGAGGGCTCCTCGGGCGCACGGACGGATGCTCGGACACCGGGAAGGCGCCGACTGCCGTGTTAACGTTCCCGCGGATGCCGCCAGCGCCCCCAAGTTTCCAGGGGTGCTGCGATCCCCTTGGAGCCGCTCCGAGCCGGAACAGGGCAGAGCTGCCCGCGGCTCCCGGGGCGCTCCGGGGCTCTCGCCGCGACACCGGGTCCGCTGCGCCCGGACCGACGGCGTCCCTCCCGCCCCAGAGCAAAAGGGAGAAAAAAAAATATTAAAAAAACCCCAAACAACCTAAGCCGAGCCATCAGCCCAAAGCCAAGCAACTAGCTGTGGGGAAGCGCAAACCCACGGCGAGGGAAGAACAAAGAAGGCAAGTGCAGCCGGAGCTCTCGCAACAGATGGTTTGAAGCTGACCAGATTTCGCGCTGGCATCCCCTCCCCTCCCGCCGCGGGCGGTGTTCGCACGCACCGGCCCGGCCGGCCCCGGGCAGTCCCAGCCCGCGGGTCCGGCATCCCCGCCGGCCGCAGGTGCGCGCCCCGGGCCCCGCCGCACCACGGGCTGCCCGCACCTCGCCCCGTCCCGTCCCGTCGCCACTCACCCAAAC